>OX465110.1:11311417-11770518 GCA_949987565.1 Luidia sarsii
GAAGGGGGATGAAGGAGGAGGAGAGAGGAAGGGGAGTGAGAGGAGAGAGAGAAGAGGAGAGTGAGAGAGAGGGGAGTGAGAGGAGTGAGAGGGAGTGAGAAGAGAGAGAGAAGGGGAAATAGAGGAGAGAGAGAAGGGGAGTGAGAGGAGAGAGAAGGGGAGTGAGAGGAGAGAGAAAGGGGGAGTGTGAGGAGAGAGAGGAGGGGAGTGAGGAGAGAGAGAGAGGGGGAGTGAGAGGAGAGAGAGAAGAGGAAAGTGAGAGAGAGGGGGAGTGAGAGGAGAGAGAGGGAGTGAGAAGAGAGAGAGAGGGGAGTGAGAGGAGAGAGAGAAGGGTAAATAGAGGAGAGAGAGAAGGGGAGAGAGAGGAGAGAGAAGGGGAGTGAGAGGAGAGAGAGAAGGGGAGTGAGAGGAGAGAGAGAAGGGGAGTGAGAGGAGAGAGAGAAGGGGGTGGAGATGATGAGAGAGAAGGGGGAGTGAGAGGAGAGCGAGGAGGAGTGAGAGAGGAGAGAGAAGGGGAGTGAGAGGAGAGAGAAGAGGAGTGAGAGGAGAGAGACAAGGGGTGAGGAGAGATGAGAAGGGGAGTGTGAGGTGGTAGAAGGGGAGTGAGAGGAGAGAGAGATGGGAGTGAGTGGAGAGAGAGAAGGGGAGTGAGAGGAGAGAGAGAAGGGGAGTGAGAGGAGAGAGAGAAGGGGAGTGAGAGGAGAGAGAGAAGGGGAGTGAGAGGAGAGAGAAAGGGGAGTGAGAGGAGAGAGAAAAGGGTGAGAGAGGAGAGAGAGGAGGGGAGTGAGAGGAGAGAGAGAGAGGAGTACTGAGTACTGAGCCTTGTGGCACCGAAAAGTTGACTGATACTGGTTCTGAAGAGATGACTCAAACTTGAATCGATCATGTTCGGCCATACATATGAGCTGCACCATTCGATGGCAGACCCACCAATACCAAGGTCTGTCAGTCTTTGAATCATTATCTTATGGTAGACTGTTTCAGATGCTGAACTGAGATGTAAGAGAATAAGACCAGTCAGCAAGCCTCAGTCCATAATTTGAAGCACAAAGTTTGAAGTTGGAAAAAGAAGTATCCAAAATCTGCCATCATGTGACTGTGACATTATCTCATGAATACTAATGAGTTAAAATTTCTAAATTCTACATTCATTTGAGCATATTTACCCGAGAAAGTTACATTTTTTATCGATTTTCTTTTCACAACTATTGAAACAGACTTGAGAAATTCTTTTGAGCCAAAATGATGTTCAGCGTCGTCATGACATCATCAGAGGAGAGAGAGAAGGGTGTGAGAGGAGAGAGAGAAGGGGAGTGAGAGGAGAGAGAAGGGAGTGAGAGGAGAGAGAGAAGGGAGTGAGAGGAGAGAGAGAAGGGGAGTGAGAGGAGAGAGAGAAGGGGAGTGAGAGGAGAGAGAAAAGGGGAGTGAAAGGAGAGAGAAAAGGGGAGAGAGAGGAGAGAGTGGAGGGGAGTGAGGAGAGAGAGAAGAGGAGTGAGAGGAGAGAGAGACGGGGTGAAAGGTGAGAGAAAAGGGGAGAGAGAGGAGAGAGAGGAGAGAGTGGAGGGGAGTGAGGAGAGAGAGAAGAGGAGTGAGAGGAGAGAGAAAAGGGGAGGGAGAGGAGAGAGAGGAGAGAGTGGAGGGGAGTGAGGAGAGAGAGAAGGGGAGTGAGAGGTGAGAGAGAAGGGGAGTGAGAGGAGAGAGAAAAGGGAGTGAGAGGAGAGAGAAAAGGGGAGAGAGAGGAGAGAGAGGAGAGAGTGGAGGGGAGTGAGGAGAGAGAGAAGAGGAGTGAGAGGAGAGAGAAAAGGGGAGTGAGAGGAGAGAGAAAAGGGGAGAGAGAGGAGAGAGAGGAGAGAGTGGAGGGGAGTGAGGAGAGAGAAAGAGGAGTGAGAGGAGAGAGAGAAGGGGTGAAAGGTGAGAGAGAAGGGGGGGTGAGAGGAGAGAGAGAAGGGGAGTGAGAGGAGAGAGAGAAGGGGAGTGAGAGGAGAGAGAAAAGGGGAGTGAGAGGAGAGAGAGGAGAGAGTGGAGGGAGTGAGGAGAGAGAAAAGAGGAGTGAGAGGAGAGAGAGAAGGGGTGAAAGGTGAGAGAGAAGGGGGTGAGAGGAGAGAGAGAAGGGGAGTGAGGGAGAGAGAGAAGGGGAGTGAGAGGAGAGAAAAGGGAGTGAGAGGAGAGAGAGAGGAGAGTGAGAGGAGAGAGAGAAGGGGAGTGAGAGGAGAGAGAGAAGGGAGTGAGAGGAGAGAGAGGAGGAGTGAGAGGAGAGAGAGAAGGGGAGTGAGAGGAGAGAGAAGGGGAAGAGAGAGAGAGAGGAGAGAGAGGAGAGAGTGGAGAGGAGTGAGGAGAGAGAGAAGGGGAGTGAGAGGAGAGAGAGAAGGAGAGTGAGAGAGAGAGAGAAGGGGAGTGAGAGGAGAGAGAGGAGGGGAGTGAGAGGAGAGAGAGGAGAGTGAGAGGAGAGAGAAGGGGAGTGAGAGGAGAGAGAGAAGGGGAGTGAGAGGAGAGAGAGAAGGAGAGTGAGAGGAGAGAGAAGGGGAGTGAGAGGAGAGAGAAAAGGGGAGTGAGAGGAGAGAGAGGAGGGGAGTGAGGAGAGAGAGAAGAGGAGAGTGAGAGAGAGGGGGATGAGAGGAGAGAGAGGGGAGTGAGAAGAGAGAGAGAAGGGGAAATAGAGGAGAGAGAGAAGGGAGTGAGAGGAGAGAGAAGGGGAGTGAGAGGAGAGAGAAAAGGGGAGTGAGAGGAGAGAGAGGAGGGGAGTGAGGAGAGAGAGAGAGGGGGAGTGAGAGGAGAGAGAGAAGAGGAAAGTGAGAGGAGGGGGAGTGAGAGGGAGAGAGAGGGAGTGAGAAGAGAGAGAGAGGGGAGTGAGAGGAGAGAGAGAAGGGTAAATAGAGGAGAGAGAGAAGGGGAGAGAGAGGAGAGAGAAGGGGAGTGAGAGGAGAGAGAGAAGGGGAGTGAGAGGAGAGAGAGAAGGGGAGTGAGAGGAGAGAGAGAAGGGGGTGAGATGAGAGAGAGAAGGGGAGTGAGAGGAGAGCGAGGAGAGTGAGAGAGGAGAGAGAAGGGGAGTGAGAGGAGAGAGAAGAGGAGTGAGAGGAGAGAGACAAGGGGGTGAAGGAGAGAGAGAAGGGGAGTGAGAGGAGGTAGAAGGGGAGTGAGAGGAGAGAGAGAAGGGGAGTGAGAGGAGAGAGAGAAGGGGAGTGAGAGGAGAGAGAGAAGGGGAGTGAGAGGAGAGAGAGAAGGGGAGTGAGAGGAGAGAGAGAAGGGGAGTGAGAGGAGAGAGAAAAGGGGAGTGAGAGGAGAGAGAAAAGGGGAGAGAGAGGAGAGAGAGGAGGGGAGTGAGAGGAGAGAGAGAAGAGGAGTACTGAGTACTGAGCCTTGTGGCACCGAAAAGTTGACTGATACTGGTTCTGAAGAGATGACTCAAACTTGAATCGATCATGTTCGGCCATACATATGAGCTGCACCATTCGATGGCAGACCCACCAATACCAAGGTCTGTCAGTCTTTGAATCATTATCTTATGGTAGACTGTTTCAGATGCTGAACTGAGATGTAAGAGAATAAGACCAGTCAGCAAGCCTCAGTCCATAATTTGAAGCACAAAGTTTGAAGTTGGAAAAGAAGTATCCAAAATCTGCCATCATGTGACTGTGACATTATCTCATGAATACTAATGAGTTAAAATTTCTAAATTCTACATTCATTTGAGCATATTTACCCGAGAAAGTTACATTTTTTATCGATTTTTCTTTTCACAACTATTGAAACAGACTTGAGAAATTCTTTTGAGCCAAAATGATGTTCAGCGTCGTCATGACATCATCAGAGGAGAGAGAGAAGGGGTGTGAGAGGAGAGAGAGAAGGGGAGTGAGAGGAGAGAGAAGGGAGTGAGAGGAGAGAGAGAAGGGAGTGAGAGGAGAGAGAGAAGGGGAGTGAGAGGAGAGAGAGAAGGGGAGTGAGAGGAGAGAGAAAAGGGGAGTGAAAGGAGAGAGAAAAGGGGAGAGAGAGGAGAGAGTGGAGGGGAGTGAGGAGAGAGAGAAGAGGAGTGAGAGGAGAGAGAGACGGGGTGAAAGGTGAGAGAAAAGGGGAGAGAGAGGAGAGAGAGGAGAGAGTGGAGGGGAGTGAGGAGAGAGAGAAGAGGAGTGAGAGGAGAGAGAAAAGGGGAGGGAGAGGAGAGAGAGGAGAGAGTGGAGGGGAGTGAGGAGAGAGAGAAGGGGAGTGAGAGGTGAGAGAGAAGGGGAGTGAGAGGAGAGAGAAAAGGGGAGTGAGAGGAGAGAGAAAAGGGGAGAGAGAGGAGAGAGAGGAGAGAGTGGAGGGGAGTGAGGAGAGAGAGAAGAGGAGTGAGAGGAGAGAGAAAAGGGGAGTGAGAGGAGAGAGAAAAGGGGAGAGAGAGGAGAGAGAGGAGAGAGTGGAGGGGAGTGAGGAGAGAGAAAAGAGGAGTGAGAGGAGAGAGAGAAGGGGTGAAAGGTGAGAGAGAAGGGGGGTGAGAGGAGAGAGAGAAGGGGAGTGAGAGGAGAGAGAGAAGGGGAGTGAGAGGAGAGAGAAAAGGGGAGTGAGAGGAGAGAGAGGAGAGAGTGGAGGGGAGTGAGGAGAGAGAAAAGAGGAGTGAGAGGAGAGAGAGAAGGGGTGAAAGGTGAGAGAGAAGGGGGGTGAGAGGAGAGAGAGAAGGGGAGTGAGAGGAGAGAGAGAAGGGGAGTGAGAGGAGAGAAAAGGGAGTGAGAGGAGAGAGAGAAGGAGAGTGAGAGGAGAGAGAGAAGGGGAGTGAGAGGAGAGAGAGAAGGGGCGTGAGAGGAGAGAGAGGAGGGAGTGAGAGGAGAGAGAAAAGGGGAGTGAGAGGAGAGAGAAAAGGGGAGAGAGAGGAGAGAGAGGAGAGAGTGGAGAGGAGTGAGGAGAGAGAGAAGGGGAGTGAGAGGAGAGAGAGAAGGAGAGTGAGAGGAGAGAGAGAAGGGGAGTGAGAGGAGAGAGAGGAGGGGAGTGAGAGGAGAGAGAGGAGAGTGAGAGGAGAGAGAAGGGGAGTGAGAGGAGAGAGAGAAGGGGAGTGAGAGGAGAGAGAGAAGGAGAGTGAGAGGAGAGAGAAGGGGAGTGAGAGGAGAGAGAAAAGGGGAGTGAGAGGAGAGAGAGGAGGGGAGTGAGGAGAGAGAGAAGAGGAGAGTGAGAGAGAGGGGGAGTGAGAGGAGAGAGAGGGAGTGAGAAGAGAGAGAGAAGGGAAATAGAGGAGAGAGAGAAGGGGAGTGAGAGGAGAGAGAAGGGGAGTGAGAGGAGAGAGAAAAGGGGAGTGAGAGGAGAGAGAGGAGGGGAGTGAGGAGAGAGAGAGAGGGGGAGTGAGAGGAGAGAGAGAAGAGGAAAGTGAGAGAGAGGGGGAGTGAGAGGAGAGAGAGGGAGTGAGAAGAGAGAGAGAGGGGAGTGAGAGGAGAGAGAGAAGGGTAAATAGAGGAGAGAGAGAAGGGGAGAGAGAGGAGAGAGAAGGGGAGTGAGAGGAGAGAGAGAAGGGGAGTGAGAGGAGAGAGAGAAGGGGAGTGAGAGGAGAGAGAGAAGGGGGTGAGATGAGAGAGAGAAGGGGAGTGAGAGGAGAGCGAGGAGAGTGAGAGAGGAGAGAGAAGGGGAGTGAGAGGAGAGAGAAGAGGAGTGAGAGGAGAGAGACAAGGGGTGAAGGAGAGAGAGAAGGGGAGTGAGAGGAGGTAGAAGGGGAGTGAGAGGAGAGAGAGAAGGGGAGTGAGAGGAGAGAGAGAAGGGGAGTGAGAGGAGAGAGAGAAGGGGAGTGAGAGGAGAGAGAGAAGGGGAGTGAGAGGAGAGAGAGAAGGGGAGTGAGAGGAGAGAGAAAAGGGGAGTGAGAGGAGAGAGAAAAGGGGAGAGAGAGGAGAGAGAGGAGGGGAGTGAGAGGAGAGAGAGAAGAGGAGTACTGAGTACTGAGCCTTGTGGCACCGAAAAGTTGACTGATACTGGTTCTGAAGAGATGACTCAAACTTGAATCGATCATGTTCGGCCATACATATGAGCTGCACCATTCGATGGCAGACCCACCAATACCAAGGTCTGTCAGTCTTTGAATCATTATCTTATGGTAGACTGTTTCAGATGCTGAACTGAGATGTAAGAGAATAAGACCAGTCAGCAAGCCTCAGTCCATAATTTGAAGCACAAAGTTTGAAGTTGGAAAAAGAAGTATCCAAAATCTGCCATCATGTGACTGTGACATTATCTCATGAATACTAATGAGTTAAAATTTCTAAATTCTACATTCATTTGAGCATATTTACCCGAGAAAGTTACATTTTTTATCGATTTTTCTTTTCACAACTATTGAAACAGACTTGAGAAATTCTTTTGAGCCAAAATGATGTTCAGCGTCGTCATGACATCATCAGAGGAGAGAGAGAAGGGGTGTGAGAGGAGAGAGAGAAGGCGAGTGAGAGGAGAGAGAAGGGAGTGAGAGGAGAGAGAGAAGGGAGTGAGAGGAGAGAGAGAAGGGGAGTGAGAGGAGAGAGAGAAGGGGAGTGAGAGGAGAGAGAAAAGGGGAGTGAAAGGAGAGAGAAAAGGGGGAGAGAGAGGAGAGAGTGGAGGGGAGTGAGGAGAGAGAGAAGAGGAGTGAGAGGAGAGAGAGACGGGGTGAAAGGTGAGAGAAAAGGGGAGAGAGAGGAGAGAGAGGAGAGAGTGGAGGGGAGTGAGGAGAGAGAGAAGAGGAGTGAGAGGAGAGAGAAAAGGGGAGGGAGAGGAGAGAGAGGAGAGAGTGGAGGGGAGTGAGGAGAGAGAGAAGGGGAGTGAGAGGTGAGAGAGAAGGGGAGTGAGAGGAGAGAGAAAAGGGGAGTGAGAGGAGAGAGAAAAGGGGAGAGAGAGGAGAGAGAGGAGAGAGTGGAGGGGAGTGAGGAGAGAGAGAAGAGGAGTGAGAGGAGAGAGAAAAGGGGAGTGAGAGGAGAGAGAAAAGGGGAGAGAGAGGAGAGAGAGGAGAGAGTGGAGGGGAGTGAGGAGAGAGAAAAGAGGAGTGAGAGGAGAGAGAGAAGGGGTGAAAGGTGAGAGAGAAGGGGGATGAGAGGAGAGAGAGAAGGGGAGTGAGAGGAGAGAGAGAAGGGGAGTGAGAGGAGAGAGAAAAGGGGAGTGAGAGGAGAGAGAGAAGGAGAGTGAGAGGAGAGAGAGAAGGAGAGTGAGAGGAGAGAGAGAAGGGGAGTGAGAGGAGAGAGAGAAGGGGAGTGAGAGGAGAGAGAGAAGGGGAGTGAGAGGAGAGAAAAGGGAGTGAGAGGAGAGAGAGAAGGAGAGTGAGAGGAGAGAGAGAAGGGGAGTGAGAGGAGAGAGAGAAGGGGAGTGAGAGGAGAGAGAGGAGGGAGTGAGAGGAGAGAGAAAAGGGGAGTGAGAGGAGAGAGAAAAGGGGAGAGAGAGGAGAGAGAGGAGAGAGTGGAGAGGAGTGAGGAGAGAGAGAAGGGGAGTGAGAGGAGAGAGAGAAGGAGAGTGAGAGGAGAGAGAGAAGGGGAGTGAGAGGAGAGAGAGGAGGGGAGTGAGAGGAGAGAGAGGAGGGGAGTGAGGAGAGAGAGAGAGGGGGAGTGAGAGGAGAGAGAGAAGAGGAAAGTGAGAGAGAGGGGGAGTGAGAGGAGAGAGAGGGAGTGAGAAGAGAGAGAGAGGGGAGTGAGAGGAGAGAGAAGGGTAAATAGAGGAGAGAGAGAAGGGGAGAGAGAGGAGAGAGAAGGGGAGTGAGAGGAGAGAGAGAGAGGGAGTGAGAGGAGAGAGAGAAGGGGAGAGAGAGGAGAGAGAAGGGGAGTGAGAGGAGAGAGAGAAGGGGAGTGAGAGGAGAGAGAGAAGGGGAGTGAGAGGAGAGAGAGAAGGGGGTGAGATGAGAGAGAGAAGGGGAGTGAGAGGAGAGCGAGGAGAGTGAGAGAGGAGAGAGAAGGGGAGTGAGAGGAGAGAGAAGAGGAGTGAGAGGAGAGAGACAAGGGGTGAAGGAGAGAGAGAAGGGGAGTGAGAGGAGGTAGAAGGGGAGTGAGAGGAGAGAGAGAAGGGGAGTGAGAGGAGAGAGAGAAGGGGAGTGAGAGGAGAGAGAGAAGGGGAGTGAGAGGAGAGAGAGAAGGGGAGTGAGAGGAGAGAGAGAAGGGGAGTGAGAGGAGAGAGAAAAGGGGAGTGAGAGGAGAGAGAAAAGGGGAGAGAGAGGAGAGAGAGGAGGGGAGTGAGAGGAGAGAGAGAAGAGGAGTACTGAGTACTGAGCCTTGTGGCACCGAAAAGTTGACTGATACTGGTTCTGAAGAGATGACTCAAACTTGAATCGATCATGTTCGGCCATACATATGAGCTGCACCATTCGATGGCAGACCCACCAATACCAAGGTCTGTCAGTCTTTGAATCATTATCTTATGGTAGACTGTTTCAGATGCTGAACTGAGATGTAAGAGAATAAGACCAGTCAGCAAGCCTCAGTCCATAATTTGAAGCACAAAGTTTGAAGTTGGAAAAAGAAGTATCCAAAATCTGCCATCATGTGACTGTGACATTATCTCATGAATACTAATGAGTTAAAATTTCTAAATTCTACATTCATTTGAGCATATTTACCCGAGAAAGTTACATTTTTTATCGATTTTTCTTTTCACAACTATTGAAACAGACTTGAGAAATTCTTTTGAGCCAAAATGATGTTCAGCGTCGTCATGACATCATCAGAGGAGAGAGAGAAGGGGTGTGAGAGGAGAGAGAGAAGGGGAGTAAGAGGAGAGAGAAGGGAGTGAGAGGAGAGAGAGAAGGGAGTGAGAGGAGAGAGAGAAGGGGAGTGAGAGGAGAGAGAGAAGGGGAGTGAGAGGAGAGAGAAAAGGGGAGTGAAAGGAGAGAGAAAAGGGGAGAGAGAGGAGAGAGTGGAGGGGAGTGAGGAGAGAGAGAAGAGGAGTGAGAGGAGAGAGAGACGGGGTGAAAGGTGAGAGAAAAGGGGAGAGAGAGGAGAGAGAGGAGAGAGTGGAGGGGAGTGAGGAGAGAGAGAAGAGGAGTGAGAGGAGAGAGAAAAGGGGAGGGAGAGGAGAGAGAGGAGAGAGTGGAGGGGAGTGAGGAGAGAGAGAAGGGGAGTGAGAGGTGAGAGAGAAGGGGAGTGAGAGGAGAGAGAAAAGGGGAGTGAGAGGAGAGAGAAAAGGGGAGAGAGAGGAGAGAGAGGAGAGAGTGGAGGGGAGTGAGGAGAGAGAGAAGAGGAGTGAGAGGAGAGAGAAAAGGGGAGTGAGAGGAGAGAGAAAAGGGGAGAGAGAGGAGAGAGAGGAGAGAGTGGAGGGGAGTGAGGAGAGAGAAAAGAGGAGTGAGAGGAGAGAGAGAAGGGGTGAAAGGTGAGAGAGAAGGGGGGTGAGAGGAGAGAGAGAAGGGGAGTGAGAGGAGAGAGAGAAGGGGAGTGAGAGGAGAGAGAAAAGGGGAGTGAGAGGAGAGAGAGAAGGAGAGTGAGAGGAGAGAGAGAAGGAGAGTGAGAGGAGAGAGAGAAGGGGAGTGAGAGGAGAGAGAGAAGGGGAGTGAGAGGAGAGAGAGAAGGGGAGTGAGAGGAGAGAAAAGGGAGTGAGAGGAGAGAGAGAAGGAGAGTGAGAGGAGAGAGAGAAGGGGAGTGAGAGGAGAGAGAGAAGGGGAGTGAGAGGAGAGAGAGGAGGGAGTGAGAGGAGAGAGAAAAGGGGAGTGAGAGGAGAGAGAAAAGGGGAGAGAGAGGAGAGAGAGGAGAGAGTGGAGAGGAGTGAGGAGAGAGAGAAGGGGAGTGAGAGGAGAGAGAGAAGGAGAGTGAGAGGAGAGAGAGAAGGGGAGTGAGAGGAGAGAGAGGAGGGGAGTGAGAGGAGAGAGAGGAGAGTGAGAGGAGAGAGAAGGGGAGTGAGAGGAGAGAGAGAAGGTGAGTGAGAGGAGAGAGAGAAGGAGAGTGAGAGGAGAGAGAAGGGGAGTGAGAGGAGAGAGAAAAGGGGAGTGAGAGGAGAGAGAGGAGGGGAGTGAGGAGAGAGAGAGAGGGGGAGTGAGAGGAGAGAGAGAAGAGGAAAGTGAGAGAGAGGGGGAGTGAGAGGAGAGAGAGGGAGTGAGAAGAGAGAGAGAGGGGAGTGAGAGGAGAGAGAAGGGTAAATAGAGGAGAGAGAGAAGGGGAGAGAGAGGAGAGAGAAGGGGAGTGAGAGGAGAGAGAGAGGGAGTGAGAGGAGAGAGAGAAGGGGAGTGAGAGGAGAGAGAAAAGGGGAATGAGAGAGGAGAGAGAAGGGGAGTGAGAGGACGGAGAAGAGGAGTGAGAGGAGAGAGAGAAGAGGAGTGTGAGAGAGAGAAGGGGAGTGAGAGGAGAGAGAGAGGGAGTGAGAGGAGAGAGAGAAGGGGAGTGAGAGGAGAGAGAAAAGGGGAATGAGAGAGGAGAGAGAAGGGGAGTGAGAGGACGGAGAAGAGGAGTGAGAGGAGAGAGAGAAGGGGAGAGAGGAGAGAGAGAATGGGAGTGAGAGGAGAGAGAGAAGAGGAGAGTGAGAGAGAGGGGGAGTGAGAGGAGAGAGAGGGAGTGAGAAGAGAGAGAGAAGGGGAAATAGAGGAGAGAGAGAAGGGGAGTGAGAGGAGAGAGAAGGGGAGTGAGAGGAGAGAGAGAAGGAGAGTGAGAGGAGAGAGAAGGGGAGTGAGAGGAGAGAGAGAAGGGGAGTGAGAGGAGAGAGAAAAGGGGAGTGAGAGGAGAGAGAGGAGGGGAGTGAGGAGAGAGAGAGGGGGAGTGAGAGGAGAGAGAGAAGAGGAAAGTGAGAGAGAGGGGGAGTGAGAGGAGAGAGAGGGAGTGAGAAGAGAGAGAGAGGGGAGTGAGAGGAGAGAGAGAAGGGTAAATAGAGGAGAGAGAAGGGGAGAGAGAGGAGAGAGAAGGGGAGTGAGAGGAGAGAGAGAAGGGGAGTGAGAGGGGAGAGAGAAGGGGAGTGAGAGGAGAGAGAGAAGGGGGTGAGATGAGAGAGAGAAGGGGAGTGAGAGGAGAGCGAGGAGAGTGAGAGAGGAGAGAGAAGGGGAGTGAGAGGAGAGAGAAGAGGAGTGAGAGGAGAGAGACAAGGGGGTGAAGGAGAGAGAGAAGGGGAGTGAGAGGAGGTAGAAGGGAGTGAGAGGAGAGAGAGAAGGGGAGTGAGAGGAGAGAGAGAAGGGGAGTGAGAGGAGAGAGAGAAGGGGAGTGAGAGGAGAGAGAGAAGGGGAGTGAGAGGAGAGAGAGAAGGGGAGTGAGAGGAGAGAGAAAAGGGGAGTGAGAGGAGAGAGAAAAGGGGAGAGAGAGGAGAGAGAGAAGGAGAGTGAGAGGAGAGAGAAGGGGAGTGAGAGGTGAGAGAGAAGGGGAGTGAGAGGAGAGAGAGAAGGAGAGTGAGAGGAGAGAGAAGGGGAGTGAGAGGAGAGAGAAAAGGGGAGTGAGAGGAGAGAGAGGAGGGGAGTGAGGAGAGAGAGAGAAGGGGAGTGAGAGGAGAGAGAGAGGGAGTGAGAGGAGAGAGAGAAGGGGAGTGAGAGGAGAGAGAAAAGGGGAATGAGAGAGGAGAGAGAAGGGGAGTGAGAGGACGGAGAAGAGGAGTGAGAGGAGAGAGAGAAAAGGAGTGTGAGAGAGAGAAGGGGAGTGAGAGGAGAGAGAGAGAGGGAGTGAGAGGAGAGAGAGAGAAGGGGAGTGAGAGGAGAGAGAAAAGGGGAATGAGAGAGGAGAGAGAAGGGGAGTGAGAGGACGGAGAAGAGGAGTGAGAGGAGAGAGAGAAGGGGAGAGAGGAGAGAGAGAAGGGGAGTGAGAGGAGAGAGAGAAGAGGAGAGTGAGAGAGAGGGGGAGTGAGAGGAGAGAGAGGGAGTGAGAAGAGAGAGAGAAGGGGAAATAGAGGAGAGAGAGAAGGGGAGTGAGAGGAGAGAGAAGGGGAGTGAGAGGAGAGAGAAAAGGGGAGTGAGAGGAGAGAGAGGAGGGGAGTGAGGAGAGAGAGAGAGGGGGAGTGAGAGGAGAGAGAGAAGAGGAAAGTGAGAGAGAGGGGGAGTGAGAGGAGAGAGAGGGAGTGAGAAGAGAGAGAGAGGGGAGTGAGAGGAGAGAGAAAAGGGTAAATAGAGGAGAGAGAGAAGGGGAGAGAGAGGAGAGAGAAGGGGAGTGAGAGGAGAGAGAGAAGGGGAGTGAGAGGAGAGAGAGAAGGGGAGTGAGAGGAGAGAGAGAAGGGGGTGAGATGAGAGAGAGAAGGGGAGTGAGAGGAGAGCGAGGAGAGTGAGAGAGGAGAGAGAAGGGGAGTGAGAGGAGAGAGAAGAGGAGTGAGAGGAGAGAGACAAGGGGTGAAGGAGAGAGAGAAGGGGAGTGAGAGGAGGTAGAAGGGGAGTGAGAGGAGAGAGAGAAGGGTAGTGAGAGGAGAGAGAGAAGGGGAGTGAGAGGAGAGAGAGAAGGGGAGTGAGAGGAGAGAGAGAAGGGGAGTGAGAGGAGAGAGAGAAGGGGAGTGAGAGGAGAGAGAAAAGGGGAGTGAGAGGAGAGAGAAAAGGGGAGAGAGAGGAGAGAGAGGAGGGGAGTGAGAGGAGAGAGAGAAGAGGAGTACTGAGTACTGAGCCTTGTGGCACCGAAAAGTTGACTGATACTGGTTCTGAAGAGATGACTCAAACTTGAATCGATCATGTTCGGCCATACATATGAGCTGCACCATTCAATGGCAGACCCACCAATACCAAGGTCTGTCAGTCTTTGAATCATTATCTTATGGTAGACTGTTTCAGATGCTGAACTGAGATGTAAGAGAATAAGACCAGTCAGCAAGCCTCAGTCCATAATTTGAAGCACAAAGTTTGAAGTTGGAAAAAGAAGTATCCAAAATCTGCCATCATGTGACTGTGACATTATCTCATGAATACTAATGAGTTAAAATTTCTAAATTCTACATTCATTTGAGCATATTTACCCGAGAAAGTTACATTTTTTATCGATTTTTCTTTTCACAACTATTGAAACAGACTTGAGAAATTCTTTTGAGCCAAAATGATGTTCAGCGTCGTCATGACATCATCAGAGGAGAGAGAGAAGGGGTGTGAGAGGAGAGAGAGAAGGGGAGTGAGAGGAGAGAGAAGGGAGTGAGAGGAGAGAGAGAAGGGAGTGAGAGGAGAGAGAGAAGGGGAGTGAGAGGAGAGAGAGAAGGGGAGTGAGAGGAGAGAGAAAAGGGGAGTGAAAGGAGAGAGAAAAGGGGAGAGAGAGGAGAGAGTGCAGGGGAGTGAGGAGAGAGAGAAGAGGAGTGAGAGGAGAGAGAGACGGGGTGAAAGGTGAGAGAAAAGGGGAGAGAGAGGAGAGAGAGGAGAGAGTGGAGGGGAGTGAGGAGAGAGAGAAGAGGAGTGAGAGGAGAGAGAAAAGGGGAGAGAGAGGAGAGAGAGGAGAGAGTGGAGGGGAGTGAGGAGAGAGAGAAGGGGAGTGAGAGGTGAGAGAGAAGGGGAGTGAGAGGAGAGAGAAAAGGGGAGTGAGAGGAGAGAGAAAAGGGGAGAGAGAGGAGAGAGAGGAGAGAGTGGAGGGGAGTGAGGAGAGAGAGAAGAGGAGTGAGAGGAGAGAGAAAAGGGGAGTGAGAGGAGAGAGAAAAGGGGAGAGAGAGGAGAGAGAGGAGAGAGTGGAGGGGAGTGAGGAGAGAGAAAAGAGGAGTGAGAGGAGAGAGAGAAGGGGTGAAAGGTGAGAGAGAAGGGGGGTGAGAGGAGAGAGAGAAGGGGAGTGAGAGGAGAGAGAGAAGGGGAGTGAGAGGAGAGAGAAAAGGGGAGTGAGAGGAGAGAGAGAAGGAGAGTGAGAGGAGAGAGAGAAGGAGAGTGAGAGGAGAGAGAGAAGGGGAGTGAGAGGAGAGAGAGAAGGGGAGTGAGAGGAGAGAGAGAAGGGGAGTGAGAGGAGAGAAAAGGGAGTGAGAGGAGAGAGAGAAGGAGAGTGAGAGGAGAGAGAGAAGGGGAGTGAGAGGAGAGAGAGAAGGGGAGTGAGAGGAGAGAGAGGAGGGAGTGAGAGGAGAGAGAAAAGGGGAGTGAGAGGAGAGAGAAAAGGGGAGAGAGAGGAGAGAGAGGAGAGAGTGGAGGGGAGTGAGGAGAGAGAGAAGGGGAGTGAGAGGAGAGAGAGAAGGAGAGTGAGAGGAGAGAGAGAAGGGGAGTGAGAGGAGAGAGAGGAGGGGAGTGAGAGGAGAGAGAGGAGAGTGAGAGGAGAGAGAAGGGCAGTGAGAGGAGAGAGAGAAGGGGAGTGAGAGGAGAGAGAGAAGGAGAGTGAGAGGAGAGAGAAGGGGAGTGAGAGGAGAGAGAAAAGGGGAGTGAGAGGAGAGAGAGGAGGGGAGTGAGGAGAGAGAGAGAGGGGGAGTGAGAGGAGAGAGAGAAGAGGAAAGTGAGAGAGAGGGGGAGTGAGAGGAGAGAGAGGGAGTGAGAAGAGAGAGAGAGGGGAGTGAGAGGAGAGAGAGAAGGGTAAATAGAGGAGAGAGAGAAGGGGAGAGAGAGGAGAGAGAAGGGGAGTGAGAGGAGAGAGAGAGAGGGAGTGAGAGGAGAGAGAGAAGGGGAGTGAGAGGAGAGAGAAAAGGGGAATGAGAGAGGAGAGAGAAGGGGAGTGAGAGGACGGAGAAGAGGAGTGAGAGGAGAGAGAGAAGAGGAGTGTGAGAGAGAGAAGGGGAGTGAGAGGAGAGAGAGAGGGAGTGAGAGGAGAGAGAGAAGGGGAGTGAGAGGAGAGAGAAAAGGGGAATGAGAGAGGAGAGAGAAGGGGAGTGAGAGGACGGAGAAGAGGAGTGAGAGGAGAGAGAGAAGGGGAGAGAGGAGAGAGAGAAGGGGAGTGAGAGGAGAGAGAGAAGAGGAGAGTGAGAGAGAGGGGGAGTGAGAGGAGAGAGAGGGAGTGAGAAGAGAGAGAGAAGGGGAAATAGAGGAGAGAGAGAAGGGGAGTGAGAGGAGAGAGAAGGGGAGTGAGAGGAGAGAGAGAAGGAGAGTGAGAGGAGAGAGAAGGGGAGTGAGAGGAGAGAGAGAAGGGGAGTGAGAGGAGAGAGAAAAGGGGAGTGAGAGGAGAGAGAGGAGGGGAGTGAGGAGAGAGAGAGAGGGGGAGTGAGAGGAGAGAGAGAAGAGGAAAGTGAGAGAGAGGGGGAGTGAGAGGAGAGAGAGGGAGTGAGAAGAGAGAGAGAGGGGAGTGAGAGGAGAGAGAGAAGGGTAAATAGAGGAGAGAGAAGGGGAGAGAGAGGAGAGAGAAGGGGAGTGAGAGGAGAGAGAGAAGGGGAGTGAGAGGAGAGAGAGAAGGGGGTGAGATGAGAGAGAGAAGGGGAGTGAGAGGAGAGCGAGGAGAGTGAGAGAGGAGAGAGAAGGGGAGTGAGAGGAGAGAGAAGAGGAGTGAGAGGAGAGAGACAAGGGGGTGAAGGAGAGAGAGAAGGGGAGTGAGAGGAGGTAGAAGGGAGTGAGAGGAGAGAGAGAAGGGGAGTGAGAGGAGAGAGAGAAGGGGAGTGAGAGGAGAGAGAGAAGGGGAGTGAGAGGAGAGAGAGAAGGGGAGTGAGAGGAGAGAGAGAAGGGGAGTGAGAGGAGAGAGAAAAGGGGAGTGAGAGGAGAGAGAAAAGGGGAGAGAGAGGAGAGAGAGGAGGGGAGTGAGAGGAGAGAGAGAAGAGGAGTACTGAGTACTGAGCCTTGTGGCACCGAAAAGTTGACTGATACTGGTTCTGAAGAGATGACTCAAACTTGAATCGATCATGTTCGGCCATACATATGAGCTGCACCATTCGATGGCAGACCCACCAATACCAAGGTCTGTCAGTCTTTGAATCATTATCTTATGGTAGACTGTTTCAGATGCTGAACTGAGATGTAAGAGAATAAGACCAGTCAGCAAGCCTCAGTCCATAATTTGAAGAACAAAGTTTGAAGTTGGAAAAAGAAGTATCCAAAATCTGCCATCATGTGACTGTGACATTATCTCATGAATACTAATGAGTTAAAATTTCTAAATTCTACATTCATTTGAGCATATTTACCCGAGAAAGTTACATTTTTTATCGATTTTTCTTTTCACAACTATTGAAACAGACTTGAGAAATTCTTTTGAGCCAAAATGATGTTCAGCGTCGTCATGACATCATCAGAGGAGAGAGAGAAGGGGTGTGAGAGGAGAGAGAGAAGGGGAGTGAGAGGAGAGAGAAGGGAGTGAGAGGAGAGAGAGAAGGGAGTGAGAGGAGAGAGAGAAGGGGAGTGAGAGGAGAGAGAGAAGGGGAGTGAGAGGAGAGAGAAAAGGGGAGTGAAAGGAGAGAGAAAAGGGGAGAGAGAGGAGAGAGTGGAGGGGAGTGAGGAGAGAGAGAAGAGGAGTGAGAGGAGAGAGAGACGGCGTGAAAGGTGAGAGAAAAGGGGAGAGAGAGGAGAGAGAGGAGAGAGTGGAGGGGAGTGAGGAGAGAGAGAAGAGGAGTGAGAGGAGAGAGAAAAGGGGAGAGAGAGGAGAGAGAGGAGAGAGTGGAGGGGAGTGAGGAGAGAGAGAAGGGGAGTGAGAGGTGAGAGAGAAGGGGAGTGAGAGGAGAGAGAAAAGGGGAGTGAGAGGAGAGAGAAAAGGGGAGAGAGAGGAGAGAGAGGAGAGAGTGGAGGGGAGTGAGGAGAGAGAGAAGAGGAGTGAGAGGAGAGAGAAAAGGGGAGTGAGAGGAGAGAGAAAAGGGGAGAGAGAGGAGAGAGGAGAGAGTGGAGGGGAGTGAGGAGAGAGAAAAGAGGAGTGAGAGGAGAGAGAGAAGGGGTGAAAGGTGAGAGAGAAGGGGGGTGAGAGGAGAGAGAGAAGGGGAATGAGAGGAGAGAGAGAAGGGGAGTGAGAGGAGAGAGAGAAGGGGAGTGAGAGGAGAGAAAAGGGAGTGAGAGGAGAGAGAGAAGGAGAGTGAGAGGAGAGAGAGAAGGGGAGTGAGAGGAGAGAGAGAAGGGGAGTGAGAGGAGAGAGAGAAGGGGAGTGAGAGGAGAGAAAAGGGAGTGAGAGGAGAGAGAGAAGGAGAGTGAGAGGAGAGAGAGAAGGGGAGTGAGAGGAGAGAGAGAAGGGGAGTGAGAGGAGAGAGAGGAGGGAGTGAGAGGAGAGAGAAAAGGGGAGTGAGAGGAGAGAGAAAAGGGGAGAGAGAGGAGAGAGAGGAGAGAGTGGAGGGGAGTGAGGAGAGAGAGAAGGGGAGTGAGAGGAGAGAGAGAAGGAGAGTGAGAGGAGAGAGAGAAGGGGAGTGAGAGGAGAGAGAGGAGGGGAGTGAGAGGAGAGAGAGGAGAGTGAGAGGAGAGAGAAGGGCAGTGAGAGGAGAGAGAGAAGGGGAGTGAGAGGAGAGAGAGAAGGAGAGTGAGAGGAGAGAGAAGGGGAGTGAGAGGAGAGAGAAAAGGGGAGTGAGAGGAGAGAGAGGAGGGGAGTGAGAGGAGAGAGAAAAGGGGAATGAGAGAGGAGAGAGAAGGGGAGTGAGAGGACGGAGAAGAGGAGTGAGAGGAGAGAGAGAAGAGGAGTGTGAGAGAGAGAAGGGGAGTGAGAGGAGAGAGAGAGGGAGTGAGAGGAGAGAGAGAAGGGGAGTGAGAGGAGAGAGAAAAGGGGAATGAGAGAGGAGAGAGAAGGGGAGTGAGAGGACGGAGAAGAGGAGTGAGAGGAGAGAGAGAAGGGGAGAGAGGAGAGAGAGAAGGGGAGTGAGAGGAGAGAGAGAAGAGGAGAGTGAGAGAGAGGGGGAGTGAGAGGAGAGAGAGGGAGTGAGAAGAGAGAGAGAAGGGGAAATAGAGGAGAGAGAGAAGGGGAGTGAGAGGAGAGAGAAGGGGAGTGAGAGGAGAGAGAGAAGGAGAGTGAGAGGAGAGAGAAGGGGAGTGAGAGGAGAGAGAGAAGGGGAGTGAGAGGAGAGAGAAAAGGGGAGTGAGAGGAGAGAGAGGAGGGGAGTGAGGAGAGAGAGAGAGGGGGAGTGAGAGGAGAGAGAGAAGAGGAAAGTGAGAGAGAGGGGGAGTGAGAGGAGAGAGAGGGAGTGAGAAGAGAGAGAGAGGGGAGTGAGAGGAGAGAGAGAAGGGTAAATAGAGGAGAGAGAAGGGGAGAGAGAGGAGAGAGAAGGGGAGTGAGAGGAGAGAGAGAAGGGGAGTGAGAGGAGAGAGAGAAGGGGGTGAGATGAGAGAGAGAAGGGGAGTGAGAGGAGAGCGAGGAGAGTGAGAGAGGAGAGAGAAGGGGAGTGAGAGGAGAGAGAAGAGGAGTGAGAGGAGAGAGACAAGGGGGTGAAGGAGAGAGAGAAGGGGAGTGAGAGGAGGTAGAAGGGAGTGAGAGGAGAGAGAGAAGGGGAGTGAGAGGAGAGAGAGAAGGGGAGTGAGAGGAGAGAGAGAAGGGGAGTGAGAGGAGAGAGAGAAGGGGAGTGAGAGGAGAGAGAGAAGGGGAGTGAGAGGAGAGAGAAAAGGGGAGTGAGAGGAGAGAGAAAAGGGGAGAGAGAGGAGAGAGAGGAGGGGAGTGAGAGGAGAGAGAGAAGAGGAGTACTGAGTACTGAGCCTTGTGGCACCGAAAAGTTGACTGATACTGGTTCTGAAGAGATGACTCAAACTTGAATCGATCATGTTCGGCCATACATATGAGCTGCACCATTCGATGGCAGACCCACCAATACCAAGGTCTGTCAGTCTTTGAATCATTATCTTATGGTAGACTGTTTCAGATGCTGAACTGAGATGTAAGAGAATAAGACCAGTCAGCAAGCCTCAGTCCATAATTTGAAGAACAAAGTTTGAAGTTGGAAAAAGAAGTATCCAAAATCTGCCATCATGTGACTGTGGCATTATCTCATGAATACTAATGAGTTAAAATTTCTAAATTCTACATTCATTTGAGCATATTTACCCGAGAAAGTTACATTTTTTATCGATTTTTCTTTTCACAACTATTGAAACAGACTTGAGAAATTCTTTTGAGCCAAAATGATGTTCAGCGTCGTCATGACATCATCAGAGGAGAGAGAGAAGGGGTGTGAGAGGAGAGAGAGAAGGGGAGTGAGAGGAGAGAGAAGGGAGTGAGAGGAGAGAGAGAAGGGAGTGAGAGGAGAGAGAGAAGGGGAGTGAGAGGAGAGAGAGAAGGGGAGTGAGAGGAGAGAGAAAAGGGGAGTGAAAGGAGAGAGAAAAGGGGAGAGAGAGGAGAGAGTGGAGGGGAGTGAGGAGAGAGAGAAGAGGAGTGAGAGGAGAGAGAGACGGCGTGAAAGGTGAGAGAAAAGGGGAGAAAGAGGAGAGAGAGGAGAGAGTGGAGGGGAGTGAGGAGAGAGAGAAGAGGAGTGAGAGGAGAGAGAAAAGGGGAGAGAGAGGAGAGAGAGGAGAGAGTGGAGGGGAGTGAGGAGAGAGAGAAGGGGAGTGAGAGGTGAGAGAGAAGGGGAGTGAGAGGAGAGAGAAAAGGGGAGTGAGAGGAGAGAGAAAAGGGGAGAGAGAGGAGAGAGAGGAGAGAGTGGAGGGGAGTGAGGAGAGAGAGAAGAGGAGTGAGAGGAGAGAGAAAAGGGGAGTGAGAGGAGAGAGAAAAGGGGAGAGAGAGGAGAGAGGAGAGAGTGGAGGGGAGTGAGGAGAGAGAAAAGAGGAGTGAGAGGAGAGAGAGAAGGGGTGAAAGGTGAGAGAGAAGGGGGGTGAGAGGAGAGAGAGAAGGGGAGTGAGAGGAGAGAGAGAAGGGGAGTGAGAGGAGAGAGAAAAGGGGAGTGAGAGGAGAGAGAGAAGGAGAGTGAGAGGAGAGAGAGAAGGAGAGTGAGAGGAGAGAGAGAAGGGGAGTGAGAGGAGAGAGAGAAGGGGAGTGAGAGGAGAGAGAGAAGGGGAGTGAGAGGAGGGAAAAGGGAGTGAGAGGAGAGAGAGAAGGAGAGTGAGAGGAGAGAGAGAAGGGGAGTGAGAGGAGAGAGAGAAGGGGAGTGAGAGGAGAGAGAGGAGGGAGTGAGAGGAGAGAGAAAAGGGGAGTGAGAGGAGAGAGAAAAGGGGAGAGAGAGGAGAGAGAGGAGAGAGTGGAGGGGAGTGAGGAGAGAGAGAAGGGGAGTGAGAGGAGAGAGAGAAGGAGAGTGAGAGGAGAGAGAGAAGGGGAGTGAGAGGAGAGAGAGGAGGGGAGTGAGAGGAGAGAGAGGAGAGTGAGAGGAGAGGATCTCCAAAGTTTCTATACAACACTGCAAACTGTGGGCAGGCAGTTTCCCTCTCTATGTGATTGTTGTCATTCCTTGTGGCAATGCACCACTATAGTGGAATCACAACAAAGAAGGCAAGAGCAACTATGACAACCATCTATGTACAGTATGTGCAAACCTGGGTGTGTACATGTACATGGACTTTAAGTGTTCATGAAAATACTGGTATGCAATAATGCAGCACCAGTAAGAGTACTGGTTTTCATTCCATTTGTATGGAGTACCAGTACATGTACATGTACCTATTTGTGGTTATTCAAGTCTGCCAGCAGCTTGCAACATTTATGTATTTTACTTACCATATTTTCAATGTTCATGCTGCTTCATCACATAATCTTCTATTTTCTTTTCTAAGCAAAAAATGATGATGAAATAATTAAACATTTACATTCTTTAAGATATGATAAACAATGGCTTGGGAAAGAACTTACCTTCAGCACATGAGGCAGAACACTCCGATTCAACTTGATGCCAAGTGTAGTTATGTAAGGGTGTCACAGCTTGACTTTCTTGTGTCTGCACTGTATACTGATACTCAATGCCTGGGTTTACACCCTGTAGTAATAGCTGTATTTATTCAAATAAAACTATAATATTATTCCATCGAGTAATGTAAAATAATTTTACACAATTATTTCATCTCTGCCTTTGAGAAAGGTCCTGCTAGGATCGAAACGTCAGGCCCACTAAATTTTAGAATGATTTCATCTGTAAATAAGAACCTTCAACACGCCATTATTTGTGAAAATTGTGCATTGTGCTGGATGTGGAAAGATACAGTGTAGATACTTAGGACTAGTCTAGGGGTTGTCTTATATGCACAAACACATGATGTAAAGGCAACTTCAATGAAGCACAAATGAAATTGCTTATGATCAATTACATGTTTTAGGCTGGCTGACTTTGTTTTGTATTGGCAGACATTTCTTTCTCTGTCAAGGGAACAAAATTCAAACACAATACCAATGTGAAGCAGAACATGCAGTATGGGTGGAGAAAGGAGCTAAAAAAAATTCTCTTGAATTCTACAAATTCATAGACATTAGGTTCTGAATGAACCAAGTGCACATTAGTTTGTCCAAAATTAGAATCGAAAAGAAGCTCTTTAGCTTGGATTGAGCATCTGCAGCATTCGTGACTACATTGTATAACTAATACAGCTGCATCTAGTTTGTTAAAATCAAAAACACTACAATGATAGAGGTGATATTTCTTTTCAGGACAAAAACATGGCAAATAAACATGTTGACAATGTACCGGTATCGGTCAGATCCTCTAAATGTGGGCATATTCATTGCTCTCTATTCCAAAGCCAGTATTTATACTGTACCATGCACTGCTAAATTCACAATTTATTTGAAAAATTGCTCAGTTGCAGGCAATGCTTGTGCATGCACATTGTGTTGGAATTGCAGCATATTGGACAGTGTTTTGACAAAAATTGCTTCAAGATCAATGGACCTTTCCCATGAAATATGCAAATTAGACCTGACGCGTGCGCTTTACTAAATTGGTTTGCAAACGATTGCGCATGGCGTGCAGGGTTCGAAATACGCGCGCAGGAGACATTGAATAGCCAATCACCACGGTGCACATGCACAAAGGAACGCGTGCACGCCCGTGGAAAACTACGATTGTTGGCATCCTGCTTGACAACCAGTTTAGTAAAGTGCATACGCCAGCTCATATTTGCGTATTTCATGGGAAAGGTCCATTGCTAGCAACTGGATTGCCTGGAAATTGCCTTGTGTGACCCTGCCTTAAGAGTATACCAATGCTTCTTTTTAATTGCAGAGATAGGACTAGGAGGGAAATTTTTGGGAAAAACTTGACAACTTGGGCATTTTCACTTATAAAACTCACAAACAATTCATGCAGAAAGGCAAAAGGTTTTAGCATTACTTAATACTTCCTCTTTCACATGGCCAGACCTGTTACAGCGGAGTAGTTACCAACAAGCACACGATTTAGGCCAATGAAACTTTCACCCAAACCCAGCACATCAGCCCAAACCATGACTACTGCTGTTACATGTAATTGTCAACTTAAATGAATTGAGCATGGTCCAGCCGTTGCATTTGACAGATCTTTCTTGTGTGATAATTCTAAGTTCATAAAAACGTGTAAAGGACAGATCTTGTGTAAGATGAGTTTGGTGTTTGGACGCATCATAGTTAAGATCAATCTTACAGCCAGGACACATCCCAAGTTATAAGATCGATCTTACAATTAGATGAGTTTAGTGAAATCTGCCAATGGAATTATATTTAGTATTTACCCTCATCAGTCAGTAATAGGCAGGAATTTGATTTGACACCCACACATAAGAAGTACTGTCAATAATTAAACAAGAAAACATGGGTAATGCATTTCTTTAAACATACCAGTACTCAATAATATAGAGACTTGAGTTGAGGACAAATTAGTAGCACTTGAATTCATAATTCCTGAATTTCATACCTCAACTACTAGATCTTCATTTGTTGGTCCTAATGCTTGAAGATACTCTGGCGAGTTGTAGGGTCTTCGGTACTCAAATAATGTTCCAGCAATGTCAAAGTTACCAGGCCAATCTACAGTCCAAGCACCTGTCAGGTAATATTTAAATCCCTGATTGCGCAATGCCAGATAGCTGGAAGATGTAGACAGCTCCGATATTTTGATATTCCTCGCATTGGCAGGTATCTTGACTATCACATAGTAATCTGTAACAAGAGATATTGGGTGTTATAGTTCAAGTAATTATCATATCAATATTATCTCAAAAATTAGTGGGCCTTCCGTGAGAAAATGTGGATGAAGCGTCTTCGGACTATTCAACCCCATGGTCTCAACATCCAGGAGGGTACTGACTAACACCATGCGTGCTTTCTGAAAATCCTTCTTTTGTGTTTACTCCTCCACACTTCTGTCTTTTATCTTTCCCCTCTCACTAATCTCTACCCTACTCCTTGCCCTTCCCTTTGATCTCACCCTACCAGCTTTACTTTTTGTCCTTTGTTTCTCATCCGTGTCCTATTCACTCTCTTCCCCCTTCCTTTGTGTACATGTATCTGTTTTGTCCGTGTCACTCTGCCTTTGAAAAGAACGTCAGGCCCACTAAATTTTGAGATTTGCATTTTGGTAATTTTAGTCTATAAGCAGTTTGCAACATCTTTTGTATATCACTTTATATCAATATTTTATTATGAATGTAATTTTGGTTAAACTTGTGTGAATAAAGAACCATTTATATGTATCAAAGTAATCATTTACGTAACTGACATCTCATAGCCTAATTCTGAACCTTAACTTAAATATCAAAGTGCATGTCTTATAAGAAATTTATGAATTAAGATGACATAGTGCTAAGGATCCATGGAGCCAAGCGTCAAGTTCATGTCCTTACATGTAAATTGTACACTGTACACTGTATGCTGCGCACTCACATATGCAAGTATGTTACCAGATCCATTTGTACAAATAGTCAGCAGCTGAGAAGGCCAACCACATTGGGGAATACTCAACATATGGCATCCTACTTAACATTCCACAATCTTCAGAGGAAACTTTCAGAAACTTCCAGAATGGTTGAAGTCTATTTGCAATTTGATCCACACAGCCTTGAACTTCTAGCCCAGACTGTTGATGCATTGTAAACCTGACCTTATAGCATGCTGGTAATAGTCTTGGAGGTAATCACTAAGGGATCACTGCCACCATGGCAACAACTGAATTTCACTTCACCTAAGGCAAGAAATGCTTACCAGTATATCAAAAGATGTGATATACTGGTACATGTACATGTACATGTACATGTACAGTGGATTTACAGCCAAAGGAATTCATACATTTAAGTTTATGAAAAGTCACAAGGTGAAACATTTACCCCCACTGATTAACACTGTATTCTTGATTTTCTGTAAATCAAAAAGTTAAATCTTAAGATTGTTCTGGGAGTTTTATCATATCTTTATTGTAATTTTTGCCAAATTGAAGCCACCCAGTGTATGCGTCACAAAGCTCAAAAACTTTACAATAAGATTTATGCCTTAATGTTTAAGGCCACACCATTGTAACTGTTCTTCCTCGATATTGTCTTCATTATACTGCTAATGCAGTAGAGTACCGAATATTCAATCAAAATGAGAGTTAGTCTATCTAATCTAAAAGTCTCTCACTTAATCATACGGTGTTCCAGATTTTCAAAATTAATGTAAGTAAAAAATGACACTTCATAAATAAAATTCCCTTGGAAATTTCACTGAAACCCAGTTTTGTATCATGAGAATATATGTAAAATTGTTTGCTCAGAGGTAAAATAATGATAATGATATGTGCAGAAAATCACTCATACAAAATATCAACTTTGCTTAAGCCTTTCATTGCGGCATTCTTCCATTAACCACTTCGCGCCGGGACCTCCGAATCTGGAGCTCCGTTGGCTAGACTATGTGACGGTGCCCTCCGAATCCGGGCACCACTTTTGTCAACATTCTAAACAAAGACTCTTTTCAGCTTAGAACAAATCAATACGAATCAGTACAAAGACCCTTTTTGACGCAAGTTGCCACACGAATTGCAAGATTAGCAGCAGTAATTGTGCAATTGTGGGACTTTTACTGTGGAGGATCGAGGGATACCGCGCTGCTGCTGAAAGCACGCGGGGGACATTGTGTTTGCATGCCACACAGCCCAACGGTCGTCGGTCAGGCATTGGAATTCCCCCCACATTCTTCACCGCAATCTGTACACTCAGTTGTGGCCGACCAACTAAAAGATTTGACTGTCTGGAGTGGAGGCTGGAGTCTGCGGTCAGGGATTGACAGTACCATACACACACACACACAAGTTCTTATGCTCCATTGACGACGCACAATGGGCCCTTTTTCGAACGGATGATCTCTTGACAAAAGCCACAACGACGTCCGACTTGTGCCAGGTTTTACTCTCTTGTACCCATAGTATACCCTTATCGATTTATTTCACAGAAATATATTGTTCCGATTGTTTTAGCGAGATTTGAAAATGATGCATTATTAGAAATAAAACCTATGGCAGTCATCGGCGCTGTAAAACAACCCGGCGCGAAGTGGTTCAGGTCTTGGACTGTTATGGTCTCAGTCTCACCTTCTGGTCTCAGAATGTCTCCCATAGAAATCATGCTCAGTGGTTTGGCAGGACTGCTCATTCTGGTATTCTTGAAGAATTGCACAAAGCCATGAACATGTTCTTGCACAACAACATTTAACTGAAGGTATTATACTAACCATTTTCTGTATGCTGTCCTGTGTAAGTACCTCTTACAAAATCACAAGTAGAATTGTCTCCTTGACACACACCACAAGCATCAGGTTTAGCATCCGAGCCAAGAACATGATCACAACCAACTTTCTGAAAGTTAAATGTGAATGACGGTGTTTGTTAACCATGCAGTTGAATGATAGTATGGATTATTGCAATCATTCAAACATGTTTTAAAGTATCAAGCAAATGTTTTAAAGGCCATATACAACATTGGTAAAGGTCAAAAGATTACCACAGTTTGTAAGTTAAACCATTAAACATAAAAAAACAAAAACCGTGAAGTTTCTAGCTTGAATGATAATCGGAGAAAAGGGTAAGAAACCCATGAGGAGATAAACACCTGGTTGTGGTGACGCCGGATGTTTATCTGCGCGCACTGAATTGTGGGATGTAAATTGTGGATTTTTCTCTTTTCAGTAACATTCACACACGGCGCCCGGCAAACAATTGGGATTTCCCAAGAAACGCAAGAAAAACAGCAATTTGGATCATGATTCGAATTGCGATTATTAGTGAGATAGAAGCGCTCACACACAAAAAAAGTCAATTCGTTTTTCAATCGCAATTCAAAAATCAAAAAGTGAATCGCACTTTTTTGTGCTAGTGTGAACGCCTCGAGGTCACAGAATGTAAAAACAAGGACAGCCTGAAGATGTAATCCCACGCTTGAGCAGATTGCAACCTACAAGCGGATACGTGATCATGTCCTACTGAATCAAACTACAGTGAAGTAAGCAATTCAATCAAACATTCCAAGCCCGCATGAAGACTCCTGGTTTTG
Source organism: Luidia sarsii (assembly GCA_949987565.1). Classification (NCBI taxonomy): domain Eukaryota; kingdom Metazoa; phylum Echinodermata; class Asteroidea; order Paxillosida; family Luidiidae; genus Luidia; species Luidia sarsii. The sequence goes on from OX465110.1 coordinate 11,337,429, forward strand.
GTCCCTGAGTATTGGACGATACTCATAAAAAAATGCTTTCTTTAGGCCTATATTGTAGGCCTTTATCTTGCTTTCTGTGAAAGTTAATTATTTTGCAAATGGCTAGATACGAAAGTGTGTAGCCTCGTGTACATGTAGGGATTATATATATCCCGTTATGAATGCAATGGTATTGAGGGTACTGTACATGTACAATGTAATTCCAACCGAAATCTCATTGGCCTCGCCACGCAGGTATGTTCTGTTGTTTTCAGTTCAATCATAGGCATAAACATGTATACATAAGAATGATAATTGATATCGTTGTGCAAAATGTAATTGTATGCACTAAGATGTTCCGTGGATATACATGTACATGTTAACCGATTCCCTACGAGCACTTTTTGACTCACTGGGAGATTTTTCATACTTATTCTAGATCCTACAATTTTTCCCCCAGATGTCAGTATTCATATTATCAAGATGTTTCTATATACAAACAGTGAGTAGGGCTCTGGATTTTTGATTTGGGAAGACTGCCCCACATACTACTAACTAAATAACAGTTGTCACATTAGGTGGCTTCGGAATGGTCGCTTTTCGATTCAGATTTCCTGCAAAATTGTCCATTCAGCTGAAAGGCGAAATGGTAGCTTTTCAGGTGTCAGGTTTACCGCAAACTCGCTTCTTCATAAAAAAAAGAAGTTATGTCTCTGCAAGGATATCTACAGTAGATCATTTAACATTTTCATATAAATTCAGATCAGCTTAAATTTGTTTACTATCAACTCATTTGTAGTGTGTTTAAGCTAAAATAAAAATCATATGTGATTCTGCCTTTGAGAAAGGTCCTGCTAGGATTGAAATGTTAGGCCCTCTAACTTTTAAGAATTTCAAAAGTGAAAGGCTGCAGTATGATCGTCAACCGTTCACAACTGAGTGCGTTAATACACATTATAGAGCCACATTCTCAATGTACTCTGATACTGTAACCACCCCAGCGTTTGCTATAGTCTTCGCATGAAAACAATGTTTGGAGTGAACAGTGGTATGAATTTTCCCATTTTACCATCATCACAGTTTAACTATTTCCCATTTTTAATTACAGTCCATGGGCACCTTTGGCATTGGAAACCATAAAACCATGACCAATTTTTTTTATTTGACTCTCTGGTCTTTACTCCCAGCTCCAACTTTAGCAAAATAATCAATGGACGAGAGACTTATTCTAGCCGCTGTCTGCTTTACAGTGCCGGGAAGCAAATATAGGCTACATTGTTCATCCCCATGCTTTATGCACATACATGTATGTGTGTGAGTCATTGGTGCTGCATGTACATGCGATGTACATGTACAGATTTGTGGACCGTGGTATACATTATGTGTACACATAGCAGGTGGCTTGTGTCAAGACAGCCTAACTATATAATCTAGCACTGCCCGTTTGTGGTCAGATTTCCATTGACCAAATAGGAATTCAAATCTTGTACATTGGTCATGTGAGGGCAGCATTCAATGAATCTCAAAAAATGGTGCCGAGTGAAGATTTCTTTAAAAATACAACATCCGATACCGTAAGATTTCAACATGAGGATTCTACCGTGACCATCTACAAACTATGTAAATTAGAAGGAAATCTGTGGACGATGTTTTCCGATCTTCCCAATGTTGTATAGAGCCTTTAAAGGATGACATTTGTCAAGGATAATCTTTGGCACACAAAAAAAGGAACATACTTGACACACTCCATTGACACATGTATCAAGACTGTCATGACTACACCGGGTCCCATCGTGGACTTTGGAGCTTAGAGGAAAATAGAAATCAAAGCCATCAGCCATGCAATACAGCTTGCAAACCTCTTTTCCTGTAGAAATTAATAACAAACATCCATCAATTAGATTGCATTCATGAACAAGATAGATTGCCTCTTATAAATGATAGGCAAGAGATGTAAACAAATTAGTGAGTTTTCTGATAAGATGTACTTTAATAGTCAGGTAGTACAGTACTTACTATCAGTGTGTACATATGGCTGCCATTCATAGAAAGCCCCTCTGAAAGGTCGACTGTTGAATGATGCACACTGTTTGGCACGGAAGTCTACACTACTAGGATCACACTCCTTAAAATAGGTTGAATATTAAGGAAAATTAACATTCCACAGAAATATATATACTTGTTTGAGAAGGCCATCATTAAAAAATTGGTGTTGGAGAAAAGTCAGTAGTTGGGGATTGTCCATTTCAGCGGGAGCACATCTTATCGCATCGGCATTCCTGCATGATGTGGCGGTAGGTCTGGGATTCCACATAAATTATTAGTATATTTAGAGGAGTATTTGTGCTCCAATGTCAGCAACAAATGAAATGTAATGTAATTTGGCATTAAACTGTGATAGTCTGTAAAAAAAAAAATCGACAACATCAACAACAGCAGCAAATACAATATTTGATATCACTTCAAAGTAAGGATCCATGACAAAAAATACACCAAAATACTAATTATTCCAGCCCAAGAATTGTCAAAATATTGATGTTTAAATCATCTAAATGACACAATACAAAACAATTTAAAATTTCAACAGAACCCATCTTAACATACTTTTCAATAATGTTTTTACCTGAATGTTGCACATCCTGTAAATATGGCTGGGACCTTCACAGTATTTGCCACCATTTTGTGGTTCAGGCTGATCACACATTCTCTCTTTGAAATGTATTCCTCCCCCACATGTTCTTGAGCAGCTTGAGTACTGACCATAGTCTGACCAACTACCATGAACAGGTGATGGACCTTTTTTACTGCGACTAACACAGTTTCCTTGAATACACCATTCCTCATTACCACATGGTGTCCCATCTGCTGCTGGTAGGAATTTGGTTTCACATCGTCTCTCATCACGATGACACCATATTGACTGACAAAGAGACTGGTAAGTAACAATCAAAAGTATTTTCAACACAAGTAAATAAAAATGCCACAAATGTATTTAAACTATTACACTATGTTTGCATATCAGCATTGTCTGGGTTTATGAAAAATTTGCAATAACGATGGGCATATTATAATCATAAACATCAATTTTTATTCAGACAAGTGGTAACACATGTATGTCTATATAAAAGAAACATAAAAAACACCATTTTAACATGTACAGGATGTACCTTTCACCTTTGAAAAGGTAATTGATTTCACATGACAGATTCTAAAGGTGACCTCAATCATTGTATGGATTACCTTTCCAAAGTTGAAAGAACAGAGTCGTGCTCTGGGTCCAAATTGCCACTGACATTGTTTATCAGCATCATAAAGTTGTCCAGGGAGCATAGTTGGGAAGCGATACTTGGTAATACCCATGGGCTCATCCTCTGTGCACCTAGCCCGGCTGGAACTGCATCATAGACAAGTCAAGTACAATATAACTTGCTAATCCAAACAATAGTTTGGTCAAAAATATATACCAGACCTAAAACTGAGCCAAGAAAACATTGGTTAATTATGATATTAATATCCTTTGACCTGTGGATTAATGGAATTAATATTATTATCCTTGTTTGTAATGAATCCTTGCAGATTTATGGGATATTTTGGTTTTAATTATGGTTTTAATTTTGCTATTTTGGTAATTTATGTGTGGTTATGCCTCACTGTTTATCATTTAATTAATATTTTATTGTAACAATAAGGCTGTTCATTTTGTGTTATTTGGTGACCATCTGCCTGATTTTATTCTTCTTTCTTGATCATTCAAACTGCAAATGTTTTTTATCTCCAAAATCAATGGGCCTGATATAAATTTCAATCTTGGTAGGACCTTTCTCTTTCTTTCTTTTTTAGATCGTGAATTTGTGTCATTTTGAGCAAGCAGTTTGCAACATGACTTGATTTTTTCATTGAAAGAAAAAGTAATAAGTACCCTGGATATAAATGTAGACAGTGACAATTGGTTATATGTAATTGCCGCTGACTAGAGCACTCTTTCCAACAAAGATAATACACTATTTGGAAGACACATCTAATGCCTGAATAACAGTTTCCTTGGCATTGCATTGGATGGCATTTTCCATTGATGCCTTAAAAAAAATCGTTATTTTCAAATCCATTTTTCCTCATCAATTCTTCATTGATTGCTAAAGGCATCTAATAAGCAATATGTTGTCCAAAAGATCTTGAGTAAATTGCCTAGAACAGTTTTTACATGAGTGCGCACTGCACCAGCATTGCAATCGGGACCTATGCGTTCACATGGCTTGTGCCATTGCTTTGACTGAATGTTTTTGGTCATCAAAAGTGTCTGAATCTTACAACGATTTCAAAGATTTTTCTTCCAAAAATTCGTCAGAATACTTGGAATCATTTTCAGAATCAATATCCGCAAGAAATCACTGAAGAATGGACGCATAAAGCTTGTTGGTGACAGCAGAATTGGAGGAAAATATTTACAAATAATGACAAAGATCACATGGCAATAACTCTGAAAAATGTATTGTGACCCCCATTGACCAACAACAAAGGGCACACACAGGATTAATTATCCTCCTTAGAAAATGTGCATTGCGTTTGTCGATGAAAGTCGACAAACGCAAAAGGGTTAAAGAACAATTTAAAAATGAAATTACCGGTAGGTGATTTTTTTTGCCCGTGCCAAATTGCATGTACAATGTACCGTACAGTACAGTTGGCACACTGCCATGTGGAGATAAACAGCTGGTTGTGGTGACAACGGATGTGATCTGTGTGCACTGAATTGTGGGATGTACTTTGGATCGCAATTCAAATCGCAGTACCCGTGATTAGTAAGATTTTTCCATTCCCACAAAACAAAAAACAAAAAAGGGTTTTGAATTTTGATTCCAAAATCAATAGGTGCATCACGCTTTTTGATGGCATCGGGAATGCCCTATTTGGTCAAGTGGTAGAGTTCTGGTACATCTAGAGGCCTAAAGAAGAATCGCTGGTTCAGTCTACATGTACATGTTTTTCATTTATTACGCTCAATGGAACCACTTTTCAAAATTCATCATCGGCATTATTAAACATACTAACCTGAGGAAGTCAGCAACATATTCTTGGCTGCATGGTGACCAATGGAAGCGACCATTATTACCTGATAGTGTTGGTGACATGATATACCCACTGGATTTTTTGCATTCATTCCCATCTCCATCATGAACCATTCCAAAACTGTAAACACACATCAAGAAATGAATATGTTTTTGTATGCAAACTATGCAAAGCCTCCTTTAAAGGGATAACACAAAATTGGTCAAGGTCAAAGGATAGCATCCATATGTTGTCGGATCCAACATACGATATGCATGAAATAGCACACCTGTGAAAATTTCAGCTAAATCTGCCAACTGAGTCTCAAGAAAATAGTGAAAATCCGCTTCATTTGTTTCGCAAAAATGCAGCATTCAACGAATTCAACTCGTGAGACGTAAACAATTTCTTTTACCCTTTTCTCCCAAAATACACCATTTTAGGCAGAAACATTTCAGTGTGAGGTTTCTACTATAACCATCTTCAAACTGTATAAGTTTAATGTAAATCTGTGAATATTTCTGTTTTTTGATCTTATTAATTTGATTTTGTAAAGTAAAGTGTACTTAGTATAGATATACAAAAAGAATACATGTACCACCCAGGGAGATGTGCTTACCAGTACTCCTGTAAGCACATCTCCCTGGGTGGTATTCTTATGCACTATAAGCCTAGGGGGAAATAGGCTTCACAAACAATGAGGATAATCAGTAGGGCCATTCCCACTACGAAAATAATCGCGATTTGAATCGCGATTCAAAAACCAGGTTTTTTTTTTTCGTGTCCACACAGGCCAAATAATCGTGTCGCAAATCTACGCGAGCCGTTTGTGGTTAGCATGTGGTCGCGCTGCACAAGCAGGAATGGTGGGACTCGCTGACGTTTATTTGGTGTAGTTGGAACGGCCCTTATAAGGATAAAATACAACTTACATGTACATGTATCTCAGACATACATGTACGGTACACTCCAAGGAGGAATGTTCCAATGAAGAATACAGCACTGAAGTATCATTACAGTTAGCCAGTGATAGAATACTTCGAAAATGAACACAAATATCAAAACAATCATTCGGACTGTTACTATTAGAGTTTTTAAATGCTATGCCTTATGATGAGGGTATTAACAATAAACATGTACATTAGTAGCATTTGCATAGGAAAGTGGGATTTGAGCATTGTGATTACTAATGCATGGGTGTATTATTACAATCCTACTCCTGAACATTTTAGGCCTGCAGTATATCCACATACCATTGTCTTTGTGTTTTATAGATCAATCTTTTTGAGAGGCAATGGTGCAATACAATTGACAGTACTTTCCTAACAGTTCTTTCACATCACAACAGGATGAAATAACTAGAAACATACGTCTGTTGTAACAGAACGTGAAGCTTTTCCTCTTTTTTTTTTCCCCGAAGAAAGACCAACTTGAAAATCTGAAAACCAGTAGCACACACATAATTAATACAGTACTTCCGGTTTGGACCGGAAAAAAAGGGTCACATGACATGAGGCAGGTCATCAAACCTTGGTCCCTGAAACTCCTCTTACATGCTAGCAACAGCACAACAAGAGTTAAACATTGATTAAATATCAGGTTTTTTGTTACCTCATTAATATTCATGAGATGATATCATCATAATTATGGCAATTTTTGGATACACCGTTGCCCAACTTATATACATGTATATGTATATCCTGCGGGATCTAAGATCGTGGAAATGATTGCACATGCCAGGTTGGCCCTTTAAAGGGCGGTCACATGACAACTCGAGCACAAACAAACGAAAAAAATCCAGTGTTACTGTATATTGGGTGCAGGCCCCTTTTAGCATCATTTTGATTGAATTCATGAATGGGGGCAACTCTGTGTTTCGAACCTGTAGGCCTACCATCCATTCCTACCCCAAAAGGCACACCAACATATCGTGCACAAAGTCTATGGGACTAAGAAATAATATTTAACAAATCATAATAAATCAAAACAATGCCCAATCGGTGCCAATCTTCAGATTTTAAAAGTCTAGCACAATAGCTAACTGCCCACCAAATTTCGAGAAGATTGACCAATGCCTTATATGTGCTTTAAAATCACGCATTTTGATGACGTCATGATTGCATACTGACATTTTGGCCACAGAGGGTGTTTCTAAACCATATCCCCAATAGATATACTAATTTCTATTTTGGTTCCAAACTCAGGATTTTGAATGTCTAGCCCAATAGCTAACTGCCCACCAAATTTCAAGAAGATTGAGCATTGGCTAATATGTGTTTTAAAAACATGGATTTTGATGACGTCACAATTGCATCATGGCATTTTGGCCCCGGAGGATGTTTCTAAACTACATCCCCAATAGATATAAATAAACAAATCAAAAAAATCTCGCTCCGGTGGCCAAATATGCTCAATTGAATAGTGAAATCTGAAAAGTTCATGACCTCATTAATATTCATGAGATGACGTCACGATCAAATAGGGCAATTTTTGGATACACCTCTTCCAAACTTAGATATACTGCAAAATTGAAACCAAACGAACTTCTACTTTTGCTTTTATTGGAGTTCGAAATTTGCCCCTTTAAAGCGCTGTCACGTGACACGTGATGACGTCACAAAGTTTTAAAGACAACTGTGCACAACTTCAGCAAAGGCTCTATGCATTTGTCAACCTTGAAAAAAATCAAAGTGTGTTCAATGGCAAAAGTGCCGTGGAGAAAAACCCTGTACAAAGTCTGAGGGATTATTCCGACCAGAAAAAGAAGAAGACGACGAGAAATCTACGTCTGTTGTCACAGACCGTAGGGCTTTTCCTTCTTTTTTTTCTTCTGGGGAACGACCGACTCTTGACGAAATCTGAAAACCAGAAGAACTACCCTTCCAGGTTGATCGTCATTGCAGTGCCATTACTGTGTACTGACTGGCGACTGCACATTACCCAGCCACAACCTTATCAGGACTTAGCATAAACATCGTGTCCTCTATCTCCCCTCCTTCTCCTACTCCCTACTCCCTACCCTTTGTTCTAACCCTCCCCTCTTCACCATCTCGGTGTCGCCAAGACCCCCCCCCAAATATCTAAAGCCCCTCTCTCCCCTTTCTCTCCCCATTCTCTCCCCCTCTCTCTCCTCTGTCTCCCCCTCGCTCCCCCTCTCTCTCCCTCTCTCCCCCTCTGTCCCCTCTCTCCCTCTGTCCCCCTCTCTCCCCTCTCACCCCTCTCTCCCCCTCTCCCCCCTCTCTATCCCTCTCTCCCCCTCTCCCCTCTCACCCCCTATCACACCTATTGCCCGAGCCTAATCAAGACATTGTGTCGTCTCCCCTCGTCCCCACTAAACCTTGTTCTAACCGGAATGTGTAACCAACCCCTCTCCCACTGCATGCACCCCCTCAACCTCAACCCCCATTCCTACGTCGTTAGAGCACGGAGGTTAGAGCAACTGACCAAGCCCACCAAACCACCAAACCTATTCAAACAGGACACACGTTTGAATAAATAAGAACGGACCCCACTCTGTCTCCCCTCTGTCTCCCCTCTCTGTCTACCCCTCTCTGTCTACCCACTCTCTCTTTCCCTCTCTCCCCTCTCTCCCGGCCCTTTCTATCTCCCCTCTCACTCCCCCTCTCTCCCCTCTCACTCCCCCCTCTCTCTCCCCTCTCACTCCCCCTCTCTCGCACCTCCTCCCTCCCTCCCTCCCTCCCTCCCTCACCCTCTCCCTATCAATCTCCTTTTCTCTTCACCCTCTCTCTCTCTCCCTCTCGGTTCTCTCTCCCCTCTCTCTGCCCCTTCTCTAGGCATATCCATGGCTGCTACCTCACAAGCACGTCCCGACAACATTTTCATTGCCCTGCGCCCCGCGACCACCTCTCTCCACTCTCTACATCTCTCTCCCGCCCTTTCTTACTCCATCCCCTTCAACCCTCTCCCCCAAACTCCACGCTCTCCTCGCCCTCCCTCCGCCCCTCTCTCGGCTCCGCCAGCCTATAATACACTGTGCGGACCTGCTGTATACAGCTGGTACAGTAGAAGGGCATCTACGGAACACCCCTCCCCGACACAGTCTGAGGCAATGGTACAGTCCAAGCAGTGACCCCCCCCCCCTCGCCCGTGAGACACGCACACAGACATCAGACAGACTTAAAGAGATATCTGGAGATAGCGTTTGGAAATCATATTTTTCATCACCACAGGCGTTTTAAACTACTGGCAGCATATGTAAGGTATCATCGGAAAGGAAAAATGTTACTCTTTCTTGTGGTGAAACAATTAAAAATGTAACTTATTTTGGTGAATTTCTATGAATTTTTGAAAAAAAAATAGACTTTCATTTCTAATTTCCGTTATGTTTACATCATATCATTAAAACTTGTCATGTGCATTGTCCGAGTGTGTGGCTGTCTCCCTGCTGAATTTGAAACGATTTCCTCAAACTTCGCCACAGGGATCATGTTAATTACATTTTCGGACATTTTCAACCTGCCGCTAGAGGGCGCTCGAGTACTTGATGACGTCATATTATAATGAATTACAGAAAGTGACTCAACCTTGACCTAACAACGTCAACACAAAGTTCATATCTGTTTTCAAATTTGAATAAGAGCCCTTACAAGGTCACTTCCTGTTTCAACCGGAAGACGAGGTCAGATGACATCACAAAGGTCATCATTCTGTAGCGGCTGGAAACACTTCTCACATGCCACAAACAGCAAGACAAGGGAGCCAACCGTTGATTTGTTATGAATTTTTGAAGGTTTTAAAGTTCAAAGTTCAAACAGCGGTCACGTGACCGCCTTTTGAACAACTCACTTCAAACCAATTTGAGGCACAAGGTTGGGTCATGTACTTTGTGTGTGTCAAATTTGGCCGAAGAATCTTTTGTAGTTCTCTAGATTCCGAGGTTAGAAGAATCAAGGAAGACCAAGAAGAAGAAGAAGAAGACTAGAGATTTATGTCTGTTGGCAAAAAGAACATAACGCTTTTCCGCATCTGGTTCTCTAAAAAAAGATTGAAAAAAAAAATTGACATCAACGGGATTCAAACCCGTACCCTCCATTTCTACCACAAAACGCATGTGCGTATTTTGTGCACAAAGTCCATGGGACTTCATTATAATATTCAAAAAATCATAATAATTCTGAACAATGGTCAATTGGTTCCAAACTCAGGATTTAGAATGTCTAGCCCAATAGCTAGACTAAATAGCTAGACTTTAGCCCACTAAATTTCGGGAAGATTGACCTCTGGCAAATATGTGTTTTAAAATCACGCATTTTGATGACGTCACGATTGCGTCATGACATTTTTGCCACGGAGGTAGCTCCTAAACTACATCCCCAATAGATATTAAAGAAAAAATGAAAAAATCTTGCTCCGTTGGCCAAATATGCGCAATTGAATGTGAAAATCTTAAAAGTTCATGACCTCATTAATATTTATGGGATGACGTCACGATCAAATAGGGCAATTTTTGGATACACCTTTCCCAACTTAGATATAGTGCAAAATTGAAACCAAACGAACTTCTACTTTTGCTTTTATTGGAGTTCGAAATTTGCCCCTTTAAAGCGCTGTCACGTGACACGTGATGACGTCACAAAGTTTTAAAGACAACTGTGCACAACTTCAGCAAAGGCTCTATGCATTTGTCAAGCTTGAAAAAAATCAAAGTGTGTTCAATGGCAAAAGTACTTTTGCTAAAAATGGACTTTGAAATTTGCCCCTTTAAAGCGCTGTCACGTGACACGTGGTGACGTCATGATGACGTCAAGTGTACATGTACGATGCATAATTTGAGCAACAGTTCTATGCATATGCCAAGTTTGAAGAAAATCCAACTGTGTTCAATGGCCAAAATGGCTCTTACAAAACCTCTGTGCTTTGCCTATTGGATTTTTTCCGGAAAAAAAAAAAATCAGAACAAAAGCAATAGCTTTTCCGATTTGTGGCGGAAAAGCTAATATAAGAAAAATCAGAACAACAATAGCTTTTCCGCTTCGCTGAAGCGTGCGGAAAAGCTAAAAATCAGAACAAAAAATATAGCTTTTCCGCTTCACTGGAAGCGGCGGAAAAGCTAAAAAAACCAGAACAACAACAATAGCTTTTCCGCTTCGCTAAAGCGTTCGGAAAAGCTTTAACAAATCAGAACAACAATAGCTTTTCCGTTTCGGAATGGAAAAGCTAAAAAAAAAAGAACAGCTTTTCCGCTTCGCTGAAGCGTGTGGAAAAGAGCTAAAAAAAAACCCAGAACAACAACAATAGCTTTTCCGCTTTGCTGAAGCGTGTGGAAAAGCTAAAAATGATAGAAACTAGGTGTGACTTGACACTCTGCATTTCTGGTGCACTAAATGAGTAATTAGGCTCTGTCATTGGCCATGCACTGCCCACCAACTACAAGCAGAACCTTATCAGGACGTGGCTTAAGCACATAAGTACTGTACATGTGTTGTCCCACTTCATATCACATGCACTCAAGCAGTATGTTGTACAGTACCCAACAAAAATGTACACGTACGTGCACATGCGTTCTCATGTTCACATGTATATGTACATACATATATGTTCATACATGCATACATATCACTATAGCCATGTTCCCACTGGACTTATTTTTGAAATCTACAGCGACTTTCCTGTATCTGACAAAATGAAGTCCAATAGGAATGCTCGGTAGATTGACCTCCCTGTCAATTTACCGCTACCATGATGTAAAACTACTGTAACAGGCCAAAATTGGTCACGGAAGACTTAACAGGGCTGCAAAAATGCCCAGTGGGAACAGCCCTGCAATGTTAAACTACTGAGACTGCACTGTAAAAATGCTGTGTAAACAGAGCAGCTTCCTGTGTTACGTCACTGCTACACATGGGTCTCAACTCTCAAGCGGATGCGCGAAAATTGTGGTTCAGTTCCTTGATGCCAACAGGCAACGCACATGTACAATACATTCGCATGCTCATGCACTGCTCACCCAGTAAATCGCTACAGTTTGCATCACGTCGTCTTCTTGTCATGGCAGTGTTGTACACATACACACAACTGATCTCTACAGCATAGCAGTATACACATGCACACATGTACGGTAGCTGACTACCGGTATATGACTTTGCAATTTCAGCGCGAAAAGTATGTCAGCAGTATCAGCGCACACATCATATCCTTCTAAGTTCAACCTACTGTACAGTACACTGTAGCGACAGTACCCTCAATATTTTACAATCTCACTTCTCACGGCGAATATCGTTCTGACAGTAAAAAAAATTCCAGGGGAAACACAGCTTTAGACACTCAGTCACTATACACAAGTACACAAGTAGTCTAGCTGTAATGGTGCCAGTGGACGTGAATACATACATATGCATGCAAGTTGAAACCCGTGCAAGATAAATTGCTACCTTTTAATGTGATGAGAAAATCACACTCAACTCCCAATGTCCCCAAAATAGAGAAGTTATACAGAAACTTAATTATGACTGAGGCAAAAGCAACCTCATGCCTTGTAGCTGCCTCGCATATCACTATACCACGTGCATGTGTGTGGGCATATGGTCCTGAGGCATGTACCTAGACATAACAATAAATTATCCAGAGTCTTATCAGGACTTAAGTATAGATAAGTGCATGCTTCATTAAGCACCAGAGACAATGATACACCAGAGGGTGCTGTGCACAAAGTCTATGGAAGCTGATAATAATACCACCAAAATCATAATCATTAATTTAGCATAATTCAATTGAGATACATTTCTGTCTCAATAACTACATGCGATTGTCAATTAGGCTACATGTCCTGTTGGTGCAGAATCTCTATTGACATGATTATTGGCTTCTTTTGAAAACTGCTCCTTCTCTCCAAACATGTTTCAAATTGCTAGAATGAATAGCTACGGTACATGTATATTGAACAGGGAAGTCCTTCACGGTGGCAGTTTCACTAGAGATGCTATACTCACCTATGACCTGATTCATGAGCTACAGTAAATGCCAATCCTAGACCAGTATCTTCGTTTATAGTACAGCTTCTGTACTTGCTACACATACCTCCAATAGGAGCAAACCCTGTTAGAATAAGGAAGAATTCAAAGAATTAGACAATTTAAATTAATTAATAAGATCAAAAGATAAAATCAATGAGATACAATGCAAATTGTACACAAATGCATTATGGCAGACATTGCCTATGCATAAGCAAATACAGTACAGGTACATTCCCCCCAAAATTACCCAATTTACATGTACAGTGTACCAGTATAACTGCTAAAGGAACCAATTCCTTTTTCAGTTTTTGGCCATGTTTCTCTAAAATATTAAGCGTTTAAGGCTGCTATGTTAAATATTGTACACAAAGCCACCAGTCTTTCCATACCTAAAGTATCACAGGGCTCATTCTTCCATGAGCAGATATCCATTCCAGTGAGAAGGATAGCATGGTCATGCTGAGTACCATTTGGAGTGGTCAAGGTAGACTGCCATTGACAAAAACTATTCAGTGAATGATCCGCATGATGATCAATGTTTAGACCAGGCTACACACAAAAAGAAAATGGCTCTTTTATTACACAATCATCACAGATTTTTATGCATTTTATTGAATTGATTTTGTTTCCCTATGTTTATCAATTTATTGGTTATACTTCACAGCAATATTACTTGACTTAACTCAATGCTTCAAAATTTGTTGTTAACTAATTCAAATTATTTCAGATACATGGAATTTATTGCCAATTATTATGTGAAATGCAATGTAGTGTAAATACATGTATACATGGAAATTAAACTCACTTTATTGTGCTTTGTAAGCTTACTGTGTGATCCTCATTCCCACCCCATCCCCCTTGAGGAATGTATTCAATGGGTAAAATATATATAAATGTTGGCTCTTTTGTCATAAGGAACATGAGGACCAAGAACTACTCATGATTTCATAATGGAAAACCCATTCAGAATGACCACATGGATCATACTACATGCACCTGTATTCAAACATTATTATAGCAACCAATGTATACCACTACAGTAAAGATAAATGGGCCTATACCACCAGTGGCCGAACAGCTGAATAAGTTATCAATGAGGTATTACATCAGATTTATTGCAGCCATTGATAAAAATCAAAGTTTCCTGCTGGAAATGTCATATAAACTTACCTGGTCATCATGTAGCAGAAGCAAACTAACAAGAACCATGTTTATAGTGTTGCCCAAAGTAACATCTTTGTATAAACTTGTGACCTGAATAGGAAAAGAACACACAAATAAATAAAATCGTGAATACATTCCCAATAATGGGTGGAAATAAACCCATGGAAATCTGTTGAATTCATTTGTAATGTCTGACTATGCAAGATGGTGGCTGTGCTGCATGCCCCTTTTTGGGCTCTGACATTGTGCCTTATGTTTGCTGTTTCCTGTTCACAAACTCATATAAGTTTTACACCAGTTGAAAGAGGATTGTTTCGTGACCAACCTGGACCAGTTAGTGGCGTGGACTTGGCCCAACTTGGGAGAACTTTGGACGTTTTTCTTCCAGATTCTCTCAATTTCCAGCCCAGAGTTTCAGCATTGTTTATACACATCGCCTACTGGAGTCTCTACCCGGATAAGCGCACCCATTCATACCATGATGGGGCTAAAGTACTCTTTATGTGGCATGCCCCCCTTTGTCTTCAGCTTGGCTGGGGAGGCATGTATGCTGTGTGCACTGCAAAATGGCCCCCCTTGACACTTCATGGACCTGTTGCTGTTTCAAGAATCAAGTATGGGCATAGACCGGTGAGCTACTATTCCAATTCTGATGCCACCTTTAAGCTTGCCCTGGCTGGTGATGTTCATCCAAATCCTGGCCCTACCCGTTATCCCTGCGGTGACTGTGAAAAGGCAGTACGTAGCAATCAGAAAGGAATCCAGTGTGAATCTTGCGAGTCATGGTACCATGCACGATGCATTGAAATGAGTGCATTGATTTACAACCTCCTTGCCACCTCGACCACTGTGTGGACTTGCCATCATTGTGAGCTTCGCCATCCTGACTCTCTTTTCGAGACTTTTGCTGATCCGGTGACACCACTAACTGCAAGCTGTCCGAGTGCGACCTTCGGCCACGTAACTCGCACCTCATAAGTGTCTTACTTCTGAACGCACGTAGTGTTCGTAACAAAGGGATCAACCTGGTAACGTCACTGTCTGCTAACAAGGAACCCAGCATCCTTGGCCTCACTGAGACATGGCTAGGACCAAAGGACGGTAACTCCATATTAGGTCTGCCTCAGGATTACTCCATCTTCAGAAAGGATAGACAGGGACGAGGAGGTAGTCTTCTCGTTGCAGCTAAAGAGAGCCTCCACCCTGTGCATCTCGAGGAACTTGAGATCCCAGATATAGAACTTATTTGGATTAGCATCTCCCTTCTCAGAAGCAAATGGCTGGTAGGGGTGTTGTATCATCCTCCAAATGCAAACAGAACTTATTGAGACAAGTTTGCTGACGTGGCTTCTCGTCTTGAATCGGCTTCACACAAGTATGACAACGTCCTACTGTTGGGAGACTTCAACATCGACTGGTCTTCAAGTTCATCTGACAGTAACCATTCTTCACTCAGTGATTTTGCAGATTCATTCAATCTTGTTCAGCTAGTCACTGACATTACTCGACCAAGAACATCTGATTCCAGTGGCTCAATAATAGATCTTGCATTTTGCAACAACCCCCACCACATTTCACACATAGAAACTGTGCCTAACCCTGTCTGCAGTGACCATCATGCTGTACATCTCACCCTCGATTCTCACTGCTCTCCGCCTCTTCCTTCTACTCTTAAGCCGCATTTCCACTGGACTTATTTTGGTTAAAGTAACCGAGACGATGGTTACTTTGACCAAAATAAGTCCAGTGGAAACGGCCCAGTCAAATTTCTCTCGGTTACTTTAACCGAGTCCAATGGTTACTTTTACCGAGCAACCTCTGCCCAGTAAAAGTGACCAGATAAGTTTAACCGAGCCGATTAGTCCAGTGGAAACGCACCACTCGGTTAAATGCGACTCGGTAAAAAACCACATCCGGCCTTATGACGTAACACGTACATGCACTGTGCACAGCGTCTGCTTCATGTTGCGCGCCTAAATGTACACACGTACATTGTGTATCCGGCTGACACTTGACCTTCATGAGCCGTTATATTGCCAGCTCGGTTACTTTAACCATCGTCTCGGTTAAATTTGACTGACTCAAAAGTCCAAGTGGGAACGACGGTCAAATTTGACCATTAGAAATTTAACCATCGTCTCGGTTAAATTTTAGTCAAGTGGAAACGCGGCTTTAGGAAATTTCCAAGTTATGATCAGCCTTCTGTTGAACACCTGAACTGTTTATTGAAATATGCTCCTTGGGATTTGTTCATCAATAATGCTGATGTCAATCAGTCATGGGATGGATTCCTGGACATTGTGCATGCTGCTTTAAAAGATGCCGTGCCTGTGAAACTGGTCAAATCCAGGAAGAAGAATTGCCCCTGGGTTA
The DNA here is from genome assembly GCA_949987565.1 of Luidia sarsii. Lineage (NCBI taxonomy): Eukaryota > Metazoa > Echinodermata > Asteroidea > Paxillosida > Luidiidae > Luidia > Luidia sarsii. The sequence goes on from OX465110.1 coordinate 11,353,964, forward strand.
CTGCTGATATAAAACACCTGTGTTGCCAAAAACGTCGCTTATTCAAAAGAGCCAAGAAGTCCGGTCTAGAGACTGACTGGGATACCTACAAGACTGTTCGCAACCGCTTGAAATCACTTACAAGATTTATGTTGACAAGTTATTCCTCACCAGAGACAATAAGAAAAGATTCTGGTTTTTTGTCAGAAGTAGAAAACGTTCCCCTTCTCCATTGTCATTTAAACATGGTGGTGAGGTCCTTTCTAATCCTCAAGACATAGCCTCTGCTTTAATACCTACTTTGCCTCTGTTTTTTCTGAATCAAATCACATTCCTGATGACCCCCCTCCTGATTTTCCTTTTAACAGTCTTTCCTCCATCAGTTTCTCTCCTGGTAGTATACATAAGATCATCTGTTCCTTGCCTTTGAGGAAGGCGCCAGGGCCAGATGGAATTGGTGTGAGATTCTTGCGTAATACTGTTGACACAATTTCTCCGATTTTATGCAGAATCTTCACCAGTTCCATTACTCTTGGAGAAAAGTATTTGGAGAAAGTACAAAGGCGTGCCACCCGCTTTATCCTGGGTCAGAAGCGTGGTGACATGAGTTAATGTGAAAGGTTGGAATCTCTTGGCTGGTCTAAATTATCTGTTCGTCGTGACTTTGCTGTTCTATCATTTGTATCTAAGTGTCTGTTTGATATTGTTGTATGTAATGAATGTATTAACAATGTGAGTATTAATTCCGGCCATGTTAATGATGTAGTGTTTATTCACCGTCAAGCTAGGACCCAATCCCTGCATTTATCTTGTTTCCATGTTTTCCCTCGACTCTGGTCTAATCTGTCTGAAAATATTCGCAATGGTATTGTTTTACAGCCCTTTTCATCTTTTCTTGCTACTCTTAGGAACTATATTCTCTCCTCTTAATCTATCCAACTATTCATTGTGACCTTTTTCAATTAAGCAATATTTGTTTTCATATAATTATTTTTATATTAATTTATACTTATTTATTTATTTTATTTATATTAATTTACTTCATAGTTTTTATTGACAGCTCGATGCGGAGTGACAGGTCTCTGGCCACAGCAATTGTTTTTGCCTTTGTCTCTCCCTTGCCCATCTTGTAATGTGTTGTAAATTGAATGGCATGAATAAAATAATAATAATAATAATAATAATAATAACAATGGAGTTTGTTGTTTGTCACTACAATTCTTTGAAGCAACATCTGTATTTTTTCTTTGATATGGTATCAGTATTTGTGTCTCTTATTCAATTCTTAATACCACATTCTCCAAGTTGATCAGTCTAAGTAAACTACATGTAGTTCCACAATGGTGCTTAGGCTGTTAGGAAATCCTTGGGGAAATAATGTCCATAATGAATGGAATCCTTCCTCAACTCCTCATCTATGCACTTCTCTGTCCTGAAAACATTACTAGCAAGGCTACAATGTTATTGAAAAACTTCACATAGTCAATCATACAATGGTATCAAAAAATACAATTGTAAACAAAAATTAAACTTGAAAGTGACCAAATGTTTACTTGGGCATGTCATTAATTAGCATAAATTTGTCTAAACCTAAGAGTCAATTTCTGAAGAATCTTTCCTAGCTTCATGATACATGTACAGTACATGCATATGTTGGATACATGTAGATGAATTAAAATGGGTATTCATTTTCATTTATGGTGTCAAAGAAGATAATACATTTTCAGAAACACAGCAAAACAGTGAATCAATTTCACATGGAATAATCAAACAATAAACCAACCATAAAATTGTAATATCATAATGAAAATGAATTTTTGTTGTATAAGAACCTCGTAATCACATTTACAGAGTTGAAAATAAATATGAATGATTCATCAATGAACTGCTCACTGCACACCATACATGTATGCACTTGCACTACATGTATGTGCATCATTGCCCCAGCTACATGTAGAATATACTGTACCAGCAAATTCTGTAACTTCTGTATACATCACAAAGGTATACACAGAGTTGCCAACATTGAAATCGCAAAAATAGTAGCATTTGACACACAGTAGAGGTCACAGGCTCGCTAGTCTCCCTAAAACCAATACTCTCTGTATTGTGTGCTTTTAATCTCATTTTTAGACATAGTGTATTGACAAAATGTACACTTTCTGTATTCATCAATGTAGAGAGTCTCCTGTTAACAAATTACAATCACTAGCACACTGCAATTCTGCAAAACAGGACTTACATTTTTTGGAAGTACATGTAGTTCAATGAAAGGTACATGACTGTATAAATTTTCATTTGGAGCCGGACAATTGGGTATAGGTTGCAGACTTGGCCTTCTGCAGAGTTGCTCTGGTGTAGGTTTGGCGATGGCATACAGAACCCTTGGCAACCATAAATTGCTTGTGAGTTATCAAGTGTCTCTGTCTTCATATTTGACCTAAATTCTGTTTTATTCTTTGTGATGAGGCTAAATATCCTGGAAGATACAAAGGATGCCAAGCATCACCTTGGACAAAAGAGCATACTTGAGCTGGCCATTGCCATCCTTCTGCTGGTTCATAATGTGCCATTGAGTGTCAGCTCTATCACAACTTGTGATGCTTTGTGGGAGTTCGTCTGTTTGGAAGGACATAAACTTTCTCCCCACCTTGTCTAGGTCCTCAGAACTTAGGTGCAAACAGAGAAACCTCTTGATGAAGAACTGGACAGAGGCAAATTCTGTCTCCTCTCTTCTTGTCATGTCAGCAACTGCAGCATGAAACAAAACAGGATCCTTGTATGGGAATTTCTTCAACATGTAATCTATGGCTGTTGTGTAAACGCTTCGTACAGCACAGTAGGACTTGGGGAGATCAAGTTCCTTGTTCTAGGAGTTTGCTTCCACAAAGTACTTTTCCTTCCTACAAATAGGCTGTCATCACTCTTCTGATTCTGGTTGTTTTGGTACTGCACTTGAATGGTTTTCTTAGATGCATTCATGGCTCCAGGTTTAACATACAGTAGCAGTTAAGCAAATCTTTCAACTGCTGTTCTAATGTTTTTTAGGAGAATATGAATACATGTGTGTACATGGTTTGTCCAGCTGCATCAAGGTATTTGTATTATCAAATATTGGTAGAACAGCATAGTGTACAAGAAATAGAAGCAGCTTTGGAAGTTCAAGTCCTGCATATTTTTACATGTTCTCTCCACTCTCTGTTGTGGTGATGATATGGAGACTGGCTGTGGTTTTTGCCTTCCAGTTGACTTCTTCTCTGTTGACATATCAAAAGGTGTCTCATGTGCATGCTTTGCCCTAGCTAGATTCTCCTGCCGGAATAAAGAACCTGCAAGGTCAAACTCTCCAGGAACTCTCTGTTGGCAGCTTTCACGACCAGTGTTGCTGTTGGGTTTGGTGCTGTTGCTGATGGATTGGGTACTTGTGGTAGTGGGAAGGCTGCTCTTGGCGGTGGGCTTGGTGCTCAGCTTGCTGGTGGACTGGGTACTTGTGGTAGTGGGCATGGTGTTCTTGCCGGTGGACTTGGTGTTCTTGCCGGTGGACTTGGTGCTCTTGCCATTGGGCTTGGTGCTGTTGCCAGTGGGCTTGGTGCTCTTGCCGGTGGGCTTGGTGCTCGACTTGGTGCTCTTGCCGGTGGACTTGGTGCTCTTGCTGGTGGGCTTGGTGCTCTTGCCGGTGGGCTTGGTGCTCGACTTGGTGCTCTTGCTGGTGGGCTTGGTGCTCTTGCCGGTGGACTTGGTGCTCTTGCTGGTGGACTTGGTGCTCTTGCCGGTGGACTTGGTGCTCTTGCCGGTGGGTTTGGTGCTCTTGCCGGTGGGCTTGGTGCTCTTGCTGGTGGGCTTGGTGCTCTTGCCGGTGGGCTTGGTGCTCTTGCTGGTGTGCTTGGTGCTCTTGCCGGTGGACTTGGTGCTCTTGCCGGTGGGCTTGGTGCTCTTGCTGGTGGGCTTGGTGCTCTTGCCGGTGGACTTGGTGCTCTTGCTGGTGGGCTTGGTGCTCTTGCCGGTGGGCTTGGTGCTCTTGCTGGTGGGCTTGGTGCTCTTGCCGGTGGACTTGGTGCTCTTGCTGGTGGGCTTGGTGCTCTTGCCGGTGGGCTTGGTGCTCTTGCCGGTGGGCTTGGTGCTCTTGCCGGTGGGCTTGGTGCTCTTGCCGGTGGACTTGGTGCTCTTGCTGGTGGGCTTGGTGCTCTTGCTGGTGGACTTGGTGCTCTTGCTGGTGGACTTGGTGCTCTTGCCGGTGGGCTTGGTGCTCTTGCTGGTGGGCTTGGTGCTCTTGCCGGTGGGCTTGGTGCTCTTGCTGGTGGGCTTGGTGCTCTTGCTGGTGGGCTTGGTGCTCTTGCCGGTGGGCTTGGTGCTCTTGCTGGTGGACTTGGTGCTCTTGCTGGTGGGCTTGGTGCTCTTGCTGGTGGACTTGGTGCTCTTGCCGGTGGACTTGGTGCTCTTGCCGGTGGACTTGGTGCTCTTGCCGGTGGGCTTGGTGCTCTTGCTGGTGGGCTTGGTGCTCTTGCTGGTGGGCTTGGTGCTCTTGCTGGTGGACTTGGTGCTCTTGCCGGTGGGCTTGGTGCTCTTGCCGGTGGACTTGGTGCTCTTGCCGGTGGGCTTGGTGCTCTTGCCGGTGGGCTTGGTGCTCTTGCCGGTGGACTTGGTGCTCTTGCTGGTGGGCTTGGTGCTCTTGCTGGTGGACTTGGTGCTCTTGCCGGTGGGCTTGGTGCTCTTGCTGGTGGACTTGGTGCTCTTGCCGGTGGGCTTGGTGCTCTTGCCGGTGGGCTTGGTGCTCTTGCCGGTGGACTTGGTGCTCTTGCCGGTGGGCTTGGTGCTCTTGCTGGTGGACTTGGTGCTCTTGCCGGTGGGCTTGGTGCTCTTGCCGGTGGACTTGGTGCTCTTGCTGGTGGGCTTGGTGCTCTTGCCGGTGGGCTTGGTGCTCTTGCTGGTGGGCTTGGTGCTCTTGCTGGTGGGCTTGGTGCTCTTGCTGGTGGACTTGGTGCTCTTGCCGGTGGGCTTGGTGCTCTTGCTGGTGGGCTTGGTGCTCTTGCCGGTGGACTTGGTGCTCTTGCTGGTGGGCTTGGTGCTCTTGCTGGTGGACTTGGTGCTCTTGCCGGTGGGCTTGGTGCTCTTGCCGGTGGACTTGGTGCTCTTGCTGGTGGGCTTGGTGCTCTTGCCGGTGGGCTTGGTGCTCTTGCTGGTGGGCTTGGTGCTCTTGCTGGTGGGCTTGGTGCTCTTGCTGGTGGGCTTGGTGCTCTTGCTGGTGGGCTTGGTGCTCTTGGTGGTGGGCTTGGTGCTCTTGCCGGTGGACTTGGTGCTCTTGCCGGTGGACTTGGTGCTCTTGCTGGTGGGCTTGGTGCTCTTGGTGGTGGGCTTGGTGCTCTTGGTGGTGGGCTTGGTGCTCTTGGTGGTGGGCTTGGTGCTTGTGGTTGACCTGTTCTTCAAAACATCTTAGTAAAGCAGGCCACTGTTCGAGCAACCTACTTGTGCATTGTGAGAGGGAGAGCCATCGTGTGCTGACATGCTTCACAATTTTCTTCATCTCAACACCAGACAGTTGACTGCTTAAGCTCTTACTTCCTCTAGCTGGACTTCTGAAGATATTCGTCTTCTTGATGTAGCCTGCCACACCACACTTTGATCCTTGCATAACATTGGCATTATCTGCTCCAAAACGCATGCAGTTCTGCCACGATATATTGCGTTTTGACAGTTCATTATCCATTAGCTGGAAAATGTTCTCTCCCGAGGTTGACACGTTACACTCTGGCATACACAATAACACTGTTAGCATAAGGCCCTGTGCTTGTTCACAGTACTTCACAACCAATGGGTACAGTTTACAGTCATCATAGTCTGTGCTACCATCTGTTGCTAGAGAGTACGGTGCAGATTGCATTGCACTGGTTATCTCCAAGGAATCTTCTTTGGCAAGAACACGTGCGATTGCTGCACTTTTGGTACGACCACACGCATATTTAGCTGCAAGTATAAAAATGTTTTTAAAAAAGAAGCATTAATTCTTCATAAAGACAAACATATATTATGTACAGTGTACTTGTATCAATGTACATGTACTGTATGTATGTACATACAGCATTTTAATTCTTTTCGAACAAAGCTTTTAAGAGACAAAAAACAAGTTTCGATCGTTTGTTTGGACCATGTACAAAGAACATGCCATGTGTTTTGCAAAGAAATTAGTTAGCCTATCCGACGACAAAAACAAAATGGCCGAACGAGTTTTACATATATTATTTCTTCCTTTTTAACTGAAAATTTCGACCAAAAACAAAATTGAACATAACATAAAATTGTGATAAATGATAAACTATTACATAGAAACAGTTTTTAATCAAATTGTGGTTGATTATTATGTTCAAATTACTGATGGTGGTGGATTGAAATTGGATTGTATTCAGATTGTTTCAGTGTGTAAAATCATCATGCGATCCAAGATGGTCGCCACGTCGATGATGGTCTGCAGCAGAGTGTTAACAATTAGGGACGAAAATATTGGCCTCTCAATTTTGATAAAAAGTTGGATACAAGTATTTGATAATAAACTAAGACATTATCGGTACTTTCCTAAGAGTACAAAACTGTTTGCATGATTTTATAAACGTTAAAAAAAATTGTAACCTAAAAATACAGTGTATACTTAGCCTACATGGCACTACTGTAACTTGTAACGTAGGCCTAGGCTAAACAATAGTACATGGAGGAAAGTCTTATCACCTGCATCTTATCATCTTGGAATCTGGAAACATCTTCCGAACTAGTGGGCCTATGTGATTAGCCACTGCAATGGGTATATTATGTTCCACAATGAAGTCAACACTGAGTACCGTAAAATCCCTGTTATAATGCGCACTTTTTTCCACCATGGTAGAAATCAAAAGTTGGGGGTGCGCATTATACATGGGTACAATGATGTCCTGCCAGTATGGGTTTCAGTCATCAAACAGAAGCCCACCTTACATTGTACACATGTATAACATTTTAACAATGGGGCTGTCAATCATTGTCCCCATTGCAAACTCTCCTGGGTTTTATTTTCCCCATGAGGTTACTTGGGCTCAAATTGATTTTCTTTTATTCGGACGCTGTGATCAACCTTCCACATTTTTTTTTTTATTAATTAAATGGAGGCATACATGTATCTGTGAAGCCAACATGGATGTGTATTTTGTTCAGTCTGGACACTTTTTATGGAAACCGATGTATTGTTACATTGTATCACATTTTTTTTTAGCTTTTCTGCCCGTAGCAGAAAAGCTATTGTTCTTGTTCTGATTTCAAACTCCATTTTAAGCAAAAACGCAATTTCGTTTTGTTCCAAGTTTGCACTATATCTAAGTTGGGAAAAGGTGTATCCAAAAATTGCCCTCATTTGATGGTGACGTCATCTCATGAATATTAATGAGGTCATAAACTTTTAAGATTTTAACATTCAATTGAGCATATTTGGCCAACGGAGCAAGATTTTTTTCATTTTTTCGATTATATCTATTGGGGATGTAGTTTAGAAACACCCTCCGGGGCCAAAATACCATGACGCAATCGTGACGTCATCAAAATGCGTGTTTTTAAAACACATATTTGCCAAAGGTCAATCTTCTCGAAATTTGGTGGGCATTTAGCTATTGGGCTAGACATTCTAAATCCTGAGTTTGGAAACAATCGACCATTGTTCAGAATTATTATGATTTTTTGAATGTTATAATGAAGTCCCATACACTTTGTGCACGAAATATGCACATGCGTTTTGGGGTAGAAATTGAGGTTCCGAGTTCGAATCCCGCTGATGTCAATTTTTTTTTTTTTTTTTTTTTTTTAAGAGAACCAGATGCGGAAAAGCGTTATGTTCTGTTAGCAAACAGACATAAATCTCTAGTTAGCTTTTCTGCCGCGTAGCGGAAAAGCTATTGTTCTTGTTCTGATTTTTAGCTTTTCCACCGCGTAGCGGAAAAGCTATTGTTGTTGTTCTGATTTTTTTTTTTTTTTCTGGTCGGAAAAATCCCATAGACAAAGCGCAGGGTTTTTCTCCACGACACTTTTGCCATTGAACACATTTGGATTTTTTTTCAAACTTTGCTATTGCATAGAGCCTATGTTGAGCTAGTGCACAGTTGTCTTAAAATTGTTATGACGTCATCATGTGTCACGTGACAGTGTTTTAAAGGGGCAATTTTCAAACTCCATTTTAAGTAAAAATGCAAGTTCATTTCGTTTCAATTTTGCACTATATCTAAGTTGGGAAAAGGTGTATCCAAAAATTGCCCTCATTTGATCGTGACGTAATCTCATGAATATTAATGAGGTCATGAACTTTTCAGATTTTAACATTCAATTAGGCATATTTGGCCAACGGAGCAAGATTTTTTTCATTTTTCCGATTATATCTATTGGGGATGTAGTTTTGAAACACCCTCCATGGCCAAAATGCCATGACGCAATCGTGACGTCATCAAAATGCGTGTTTTTAAAACGCATATTTGTCGAAGGTCAATCGTCTTGAAATTTGATGGGCATTTAGCTATTGGGCTAGACATTCTAAATCCTGAGTTTGGAAGCAATTGACCATTGTTCAGAATTATTATGATTTTTTGAAAAATATAATGAAGTCCCATAAACTTTGTGCACAAAATATGCACGAGCGTTTTGGGTTTGGAATGGAGGGTACGGGTTCCAATTGATGTCAATTTTTTTATTTTTTTTAAGAGAACCAGATGCGGAAAAGCGTTATGTTCTGTTTGCCAACAGACATAAATCTCTAGTTTTAATTGGAGCTGTTGATCATCCTCCCCAATGCAAACTCTCCCCGTAACTTGGGCTCAAAATTACCGGTAAAATAGATGTTTTTAATCAGAGGGCGATAATCTTTCCCGCTGTGAGTTTTTCAAGTTTTCCGTGCTTGGTTTTTCCCACGATGAGGTAACTTGGGCTCAAATGGATACTTTTATTCGGAGAGCGATCATCCTTCCCGCTGTGAGATTTTCAAGTTTTCCGTGCTTGGTTTTTCCCAAGGCGAGGTAACTTGGGCTCAAATGGATGTTTTTATTCAGAGAGCGGTCATCCTTCCCGCTGTGAGATTTTCAAGTTTTCAGTGCTTGGTTTTTCCCACGGCAAGGTAACTTGGGCTCAAATGGATGTTTTTATTCGGAGAGCGATCATCCTTCCCGCTGTGGAATTTTCAAGTTTTGTGTGTTTGATTTTTCCCACGGCGAGGTATGTAACTTGGGCTCAAATTGATGTTTTCATTGGGAGGGCGATCATCCCTTCCCACTGTGGAAGAATTTTTTCAGTCAATAGACATCCTTTTTTTTTAGGGAAGCCGACCTTACATTGTATCATATTTCAACAATCACAACTTTCATTCATCATCCCCACCGCAAACTCTCCCCGGTCATGGCGAGGTAACTTGGGCTCAAATTGATTTTTTTATTCGGAGGGTGAGGATCCTCCCCACTGTATGCTCTATTCTTTCTTTTTTTCGCCTGGGCCAGGCTGGAAATAATGGACTTTTTTATTTGGTCTCGCCAACATACTGAACATTACAAACTCTACATGAGATGAGGTATGATGTTTGAGGTAGTGCACGTGATAGAGCCACAGGTCGTGTGGGTAGTTCCAGAGGAATGTCCATTGAAAGAGTCTATTTCCTTGACATGTTTCTTGCAAACAATGCATTTCGAGGTACACTTAAATGTACCAAATTTAGTGGGAGATGAAGAGTCCAAAGGGGGAACCTCTGCTCGGACAATTAAGTCACGCAGGTTACCGGGCGCCTGAAAGCCAAAACAGGCGAGTTTGGAATGGCATCAGCCAGACGATCAGCCAGACGAAGTGTGCAGAAAATGGTGGTTTTCCTTAGTTATCTTCCTGCGAGGAGGAAGAGAAGGGTGGTACTTCACACTTCCTCCCTCTTCTCACTAATCCCTCTTTGTCCTTTGTTTCTCATCCGTGTCCTATTCACTCTCTTCCCCCTTCCTTCATGTACATGTATCTGTTTTGTCCTTGTCACTCTGCCTTTGAAAAAGGTCCTGCTAGGATCGAAACGTCAGGCCCACTAAATTTTTAGATTTGCATTTTGGTAATTTTAGTCAGTATGCAGTTTGCAACATTTTTGTATATCAAGTTTAAGTCTCGTTCGCCGATTTTGTCTGTTTTAATCACAACAACGGTCTACACATTTAAGATTTTCTTACATTTTATTTATTGCTCATTTATTTCCTTTTAATAATTTTTACATTCATCTGTTCATAGTTCACAGATGAAAACTACACTTATTACAAAATTATTATGGGCAGCTTGTTTTGCGTAGTTGAATGCAGCCTTGGCGTAGTGTCGTAGTCACGGCTCAAATTCGTATTTGCTACGCCCAAATCGTTTATGTTGGCAACTCTGTATACATGTATATTTGTGGCACACACATGTTCATGTACAGTACATGTAGAGTATGTGCTACTGCACGTACTGCATGGCTTACAGTTCTATACAATTCAACTGACCATTTGACAAATGAAGGATATACATGTACAGTGTACTTGAGAGTTATTTTATGCTTACACCAGTGTACACAGACCATAAAGCCCTCATTCAAGCTCTCTGCATTCCATAGTTGTCAAACACCCTCATGAGCTACATGTACATCATCTGGACTGTATCTCAGTTTGACAACTTATACTAAGTAGATGACTTACAATGTCATGTCACAAGGTCAGCTCAATCTTCATTAACTGATTTTATTCAGATTGCAGCAGATAAAAAGGTGATAGGTTTATAGAATCACTTCTGACTTTATCCTCATGAACATACACTGTACTCTTTCCATGAAGGAATGGTATGAGGTCCTCTACACTACATGTATCTCAACCAATGAGTACTTACTGATTGTCTAAACAAGGAACTGGGTTATTTGAATGCCATGACTCTAAGCACATACATGTATGTATGCATCTGACATCGGTGCGCAGCCTGATAAGTCTGGCTGAAATTCAAGACTGCATCGTGACAATTTTGTTTTATTGCACTACTGTAGGTCTAGTAGAGTCAATATACAGTGTAGACAGAAAAAAAAGTAGTCAGGAAAAAAATGTAAACTGGACTGGGACATGCAGGCCTTCCCCCACAACTAGTCAACTACAGTAGTCTTTGCTGGGGTGGGGGCACCAGGCAGAAGCATTCTCCAGGGATCATTAGTAAACTGGAGCCCCTTCCCCAGCAAAGACTAGTTGACTATTTAGGAAGGCCACTATCTAAGAGCAGGATAGCTCAGATGGGAAGAGTGCTGGTTGCCATTTGAAAAAAATATTTTTTTAAGGCAATTGCCATTCAAGGAGAACAAAACTTGATTTCTAGAGTTTAATATGTTCTTAACCCATTTTAAATGTGGTTTTCTGTTGAGAGAGATGTTGGTTAAAAGTTATAATTATAGATCAACAGACTGTTAATGTTACATGTAATGTACTTACCATATCTGATGAAAGGATTACTACTTGGTACATGTAACTTGATAGTGTTGGATGAAAAGTTACAATGTAAACAGCAAAACTGGTTTATCACAACACCCCCCAAAAAATTTTTGTTTTTGTTTTTTTGCAAATACTTGACAATAGGGGCTAGGGGACTCTGTATAAACAATTCCATACTTTGCAGGTTGCAGGAAGTTTGTAACTAATGCAGGTTTCCATTATCAGAGCAGGACTTTTTCACATTTCGTACCTTCACGGCCACTTTTTTTTAGCTTTTCTGTCACTTCAACAGTGGAAAAGCCTTTTCTCCACTTCAGCGAAACAGCAAAAATATTGTTTTTGTTGTGATTTCATTTTTCTTCTTAGATTTCCCATAGACTTTGTATATGCACATGGTGTTTGTGGAAGCCATTTTTGCCATTAAACAAAATAGCAGTTAATCAAATTTGGAATAACCCCTGTCCACACCTTTTTCGGTAAAATTTACCGAGACAATGGGAACTTTTCCCATTTTAAGTCCAGTGAGGACAGCCTGGGACATTTTCCTCAAAGCAACTTTTCCCGAGTCCAGTGCTTACTTTTACCGGCCAGCTTCTGCCCAGGAAAAGATACCTGGTCACTTTTTCTGAGACGAAAAGTCCAGTGTGGACAAGGCGTGCACAGAGAGTCGGTAAAAGCGGCACATAGGAAAGCGCACATCCAGCCATGGGGAGTGAGGTCATGCTGCACAGGCCACCACGCATGCATTGGGCATTGTGTCAACGCGGTGCAGAACATACACGTGTAGGCCTGTGGTGAGTTTCCAGTGCATTGCTGTGTTTTGGGTCACAATTATGGCGGATATTATTATTGATACAGTTGGAAATTTGCTTGGGGCTACCAGTGCATCATTTCCAGATGATAATGGAGGATGTCAGTGTCGTACATGTATCTTACGACGAAAGAAAGCACAATAGCTGTTGAAGAGCAGCAGCGAGGGTCAACGGGTCAATGGGGAAAGGTCACAGAATGCACCCTCATGAGTCATTATACTGCCAGCTCGGTAACTTTTACCAGTATCGGTAAACAAATTCCCATCGTCTCGGTAAATCTTCCCATTGTCTCGGTAAAAAGTCAAGTGCAGACACGGCTATAGACATACAGTAGAGCCAATAGCGATGTAACATGTACAGCTGTATGTTATAAAATAATTTGTAAATTCCACCAAAGCTGCCTTTCATTTTTCAGGCAACTTATCACACTATGCACACACTACTCAAAGCTGGAAAGGTGAAACCTTACTAAATTACAGTCGTTCTCAGTTTTCTCACCTAAACAATGCTAAAGATCCAATGCTTTCATATACATATACATACATGTAGCTACCGTGTACATGTATCATTGACTGATTCACAATCTCACCATAGTAAATCATAATATTTAATGCCAAAATCTATTAAGTGCACCACGGTAGAATTTTCATGTACAATAAAAGGTTATCAGCAGCATCAATAAATACATTTGCATAATGAACAATGTTATATGTTACTCACCATATTGAAAATTGTCAGTACATAGGCTGTTATTTTCTCCTCTCCATGGTTACTGATCATCTTTTTGTCTACAACCACTAAAGTTTCAATGTAGCGGTTTCTATGGATGTTTCCAGCAATGGCACGTTTGTGTCTGCTCTCCACTGGTTTAGGTGGTGTTTGAAATTCATCAGCAAAAAAGACTGGCTTCTCTGGAACATGCGGCTGAACTGCAACAAATTGCAAAAAAACAAAAAACTCCTTCAATGTTTGCAAGTTTGTTATATATAAAGTCTAAGGATGAATGTTGTTAATGGTTACATGTACATGTACACTATACAATTCAAATTTCCATAATTAATCAATGACACAAATGATACAGAAATATTGTTCTGTACTGTTTAAGTCTACTCCATAGAGGTCATGTTATAAAAATGAACTACGGACAGTACACATACATGTATCATTAATTATATCAAAATTAGTTACATTCATATTCCTTAATAATGGAAAACGTTAACTCATTTGACGTGTGATTATGATTCATTTTGCGCACAGACAACCTTTACAGTACATCTAACAAACAAAGGAAAAACTGACTGGGAACTTTTGAACAAATTGATAAATGGCAGAGAATTTTTTTGATACTAACAGGACTGGGATTTGAACCCGAGACCTCTGGTTTTGCGTACCAGTGCTCTTACCAGAAAACCTGTCTTTGTTGTCTTCTGTTCAAACTTCAAACCCCTCAAAACCCCACCTGAATCACATATGTGTATATACATGCACATGGATTTGAAGCGAAAAAAATATATGCTTTTACGCAACCACACATATTAACTTTGTAACAGAAATTACTGCGTTCTTTTGGGAGGTCTTAAAGTTCATGTCAATGGCTGCTTTGAACACTAACAGCAACTGTGTATATTCCACCAAGTCATTGGTTCTTGAAACACTTACAGTAGAGCCTGAAAATGAAGATTACCATATATCCGTACATACACTCATACAGTACGTATGTACTTCAAGAAGACCACCACTTCACCACAGCGGTCATATCAAAGTGTCTTTTATGGAACAATGTCAATATTGAATGTTAGGATTGCATGTCATAACATAACAATACAAACCTCAGTGTGTTATTCAAACTATTTTAAGGATACTATATCAATCACATGTTGGCAGACTTTGATAGATGATGAGATAATGGATCACTCCCACAAGTTGCCTCTTCATCAAATAATTCCTTACATGCTAGCAATACAAATGTGTGTACATGTACCCTACAAGTACATGTACAGTGTACTTTTATATCATCTTAAATCTGTGAAATATTGCATTCAAATGCCTTTTCATCAAAAGCTGATTCCATACACTAGTTATACATAATTATAATGTATGTACAAAACAATATCCAATAAAAATAAACCCTAATCAAATATATTCATGCAGAAAATGAAATCCTAATCAGACAAATAACCTAGTAATAAGTTGTGCTAACATGATGTTGTGTGCACATACATACCAGTACATGTGAGTATTATTATACTTGAGAATTTTAAGCAATTACTACCACCTTCCAAGTGGCCCAGGTACAGTACATGTACATACATGTACTGTATCATAGTACAGTGTACAGTACATGTACTTACATGTACTATTACCTGTTGTGAGGAGTATATATAAAGGCATGATTCACAATAGGGGTGCATGTACATGTATGTAACAGTTGTACAAATGTACGGTATACATATGTACATGTACAGTACATGTACATGTAAATTGTACAATGTACATTTGTGTACATGTACATATACATCATACACATCATGTACTGTAAATATACATCCTGTTCATGTACGTGAAGCAAATGTTCCTGTGAATAGGCAAGCATTTCATGTCAAACTGATGTTTGATGTAAATATTACTGTACTGATGCCTTGCTGTTTATTCAAGGACATTGTATTGTAATTCATTGATCTACATGTAAGCCCAAGGGCTTATCTCCTTGCAACCACCACTCGTTGATGTTGGAAAGTCAGTGCTACTTCGAATGTGGAAATATTTTCCAGAGTACTAAAGATGGTCAATAAACATTATTATGGATGTGGTTCAGGATACAGGACCACACTTCTGCATAATCTTGTCAAGCAAACAAAGGAATAACTAACTAGGAACTTTAGAACAAATTGAAAAATTGGCAAAGAAAACTTTGACTGGACCGGGACTTCAACCAGAGACCTCTAGATTAACGTACCAGTACATGTACATGTACCAGAGGTCTCGGGTTCAAGTCCCGGTCCAGTCAAAGTTTTCTTTGCCAATTTTTCTACCGGTATCGATCTGCATAATCTTGTGCATTCATCAGTTGATTGACCTTTTATCCAAAATTAGGAGGGCCTGACATTTCGATCCTTCATGTACATGTACATGTACATGTACATACATGTAGCAGGACCTTTCTCTGCCTTTAAGAAAGGTCTTGCTAGGATCACAACGTCAGACCCTCCTAATTTTTGTTTTTCTTCTTCTCCATTGGATTTTCTGTCTCAATGGAAAAGCCATATTTTTTGATCTGATTTTTTTTTTCTTCCACGATAAATCCCATAGACAAAGCATAGGTGCATTCTAATTTCTAATCAGTTGTTTAGCAATATGGAGAGACCGTTCTTAACCAAACTTGGCCAAAACATTGTCCCTGAGGTCTATTAGTGAAGAACATACACTGGCAAATTTCCTCACATGTTGCACAATAAGAGAAACCACCATCATCTCTTCGCTGTGTGTCAGGTCATTTTCATGCGCATGCGTAACTCGGCTGTCAAAGCCCAGGTTGTCGTTTTTAGACAGTTGCCTTCTTGGCAAATCATCTGTGTGCCCAGTGAAAACAGTGGTCCTATTAGCATTGCATCAGAAAGAAGTCAAAGTTATAAAGGCGGAAAATCCCTATGCTCTGTTCTGACAACAGACATCTAGACCTCTAGTTGATATTTGCCTTTGGATCATTTAGCCAAAATTATCTAAAATTAGAAGGGAAAACTGTGTTAGCCTGGTAAATGTACCATCCTTTGTATGTGAAAGAAAGAAGAAAAAAAACTGACAGGAAATATTTTCAATTTCTTTTAAAATAGCAAAGAAATTGTGCTTGGACTGTTACTTTGACATAAGACCACTTGCTCTTACATTTACATTACTACAATGGAATGCAATGCAAACTAACATTGGTGTTGAAAAACCTTATTTTCAAACAAACAACGGAAAGGAAATGTGACTGAGAATCGTTTAATTTAAACCATTTCAAACAATTTGAAGATAACAACAAATTGTTGTGAACAGGAGCGTGATCCCTTGAGATATATGGCAATAAATGCTTCTGACTAGTGAATACCCATGTACATGTACATCTGAATATCTGACAAGCATACCGGTAGTTAACTAGGGCTGTAGTTAACTAGGGCTGTATTACCACCTCAGGGCTGGATAGCTCAGGTGGTTAGAGCACTAACACATACATGTACATTAAAACCCTAACTTTCCCAAATCCTACAGAATCCTATTGTCCTAGTGTAGGAATTTGCAGGATTGAGGGCATAAGGCAGTTTTGTCACTGTAGGAAAATGCAGGATACGGGTTACTAGGCTCAATGTGATCAGGGCTTGAAACGAAAGGAGCGCGATCGCACTCGCGCTCCTCCGCGCTCCTTAATGTTTTCCAAGGAGAGCAAAAAAAAGCGCTCCCTACAAATTTAACGAGAGCATTATGATTTTTTAAAAACCGTGAAAGTTTAATCACCTTGTTTTTTGTTGTTTTTTGTTCACATGAGTTAAAAGCAAATCAACCAACCAAATCTGCTCTAAAAACAGCTTTTGGGACCGTACTCGTCGTCGTGATTTACGTTGAGTTGAGGCAGATCGTTTGTCGATCGTGGTGCGAGATTGCGCGCTGCCTAGTGTGTGCACTCGGCACGTGTACGTATGCAATGATTAGTAGACTTCGGCCAGCCCTTACAGTTGTTTTCTAACAAATAAACTAATGTTTATTACATTTATACCAGCGATATTTCGAGTTTCGCGGTCAACCAAAGTACGCATACCAGATAATAAATGTTTTTTTTCTAGAATTCTAGAAAATTTGAAAAGGATTTTTCATTTCTTTCTTGAGATATTGGAAGTTCAAATTTGCCAAATCATTCCGTTCGGCCGCGGCAGATCGAGCTAAAATGGCGGAGAAAAAGTCAAACTCGTGTTTTCCGGCCGCCTAGCGCACCCTGTAAACTTCGTCAACATTTGTCGATTTTACCCTCAAATTGAAGCCTATATTCTCCTCTTTCTATTCATACCACTTTCAACATTAATGACTAAGGGATGAATATTAAAGTACGTGAAAACAACATTCGGAGACGAACGATGAAAGTAATGCATTTTAGTTATGACCGATTTCCCTTCGCGACGTTAACCAGGTTGGCAAGTCTAGGTTTGGTTTCCGCCTTTAAGTAAAGCCATAGCGACAATACAGGAGCTGTAGGGCCGAAACAAGCCTACGCACTGCACGTGACATGACACAACCCATCTTTGCACGCTGTATACTGCACAGTGCACATGCACAGCGACCGCAAGGCTGCATACGATCGAGTACGCTGCGCTACTCAAGCCTGATCGGAACTTCCAGGAGTATTACCGAGACGTTCACTCACGCTACAAAAAGTGCAATTTATTTTAATACCGAAAAAAAAACATGAATTGGGATGATAATGGGTTTCTTTCTTTGTCGTTGGAATTGAGTGGGTTTTTTCTTTTGTTTTTCATAGAAAAAAATCGCTCTCCTTAAATTAACAAAGTGAATTAAGGAGAGCAATTTTTAGCGCTCCTCGTATTTATTAAAATGAAGGCCTGTGTGATGGAGGATGATCTTGTAGGATTGGGCCTCCATGGGACAAACACCAAATTAGGATTTTGAAGGATTCTGGTCATGCGGTTATAAAATTATACATTGTAATTGAAAAGGTCATTAGTCACAGAAAAACAAAAGATTTTTGTTCTTTCAAAATTTTCAAAAAATGTTCCTTTCAAAAATTCAGTGCAGGATTTTGCAGGGTTCGGGCAGTGGCGCACCGCCAAGCAGTAGTGCAGGATTGTGTAGGATTCAAGTAATATGGGGCTTTTAACACCGAAGAATTGTAGGATCTTGCAGGATTTAGGTCATGAGCAACAAAAAAAGGTCTAGGGTTCAAGTCCTGGTCAAAATAAAATTTGATGGAGATGATTTAATATATTATCTATGGTAATGAGCTATTTGTTATTGATTGATGAAAAAGTACATTATATACAGCATATTATATATAAGTACAGGTGTGCTGTACTGTACATGTCACTAATAAATGAAATACACATGTATTATAAGTTAATAATTCAGAGGTCAGAGTATTACACAGAATGCATTTGAGAATGCCTTTTCTGCCTTTGAGAAAGATCATAATGGGATTGAAACGTCAGGCCCTTCTTATTTTTGATTTTGTTAAAAGTTCTATGCAGTAGCTCTATGAGAGCTGGCAAATGTACAGTAGTGCTGCACAATAGCCAATGTGCAGATATATTGGCAGGGGATTGGATATTTACTGGTAACCATTCTATAGAGCAAGTCTATTGGGGACATTTGATATGCCAAGGGTGGACATCAACTAAATTACCTCTGTACAGTTGTAAGGTCAATGTGTCAAAACCCTTTCCTTCAACCCAATCTGACCTGAATATGCTCAGCTTGAGACAGCCAAGTGTGACTTGGGACTGACCAAGCTACATGTACATGCACATCCTACTACTCTACTCTACTCCACCGCTACTCTCAAGACTCACTTAATCTGGTCAGGAGAAATTTATTAGCTTTTCCGCCGCTACAGCGTAGCGGAAAAGGTACCGGTATTCTGTTTGTTCTGATTGTTTTCATTCCAGTTTCTTCTTTTTCATCTTTGGCTTTTCTGCCACTACAGCGTAGCGGAAAAGGTATTCCGTTTGTTCTGATTTTTTTTATTCCAGTTTCTTCTTAATCTTCTTCTTTTTTTCTTCTTCTTCTTAGTCTTCCTTGATTCTTCTAACCTCGGAATCTAGAGAACTACAAAAGATTCTTCAGCCAAACTTGACACACACAAAGAACATGACCCAACCTTGGCAACACCAAAATGGTGTGAAGAGGGGAGGGTTAGAACAAAGGGTAGGGAGTAGGAGAAGGAGGGGAGATAGAGGACACGATGTTTATGCTACATGTAAGTCCTGATAAGGCCGTGGCTGGGTAATGTGCAGTCGCCAGTCAGTACACAGTAATGGCATTGCAATGACGATGAACGTGGAAGGGTACATGTAGTTCTTCTGGTTTTCCAATTTGGTCGAGAGTCGGTCGTTCCCCAGAAAAGAAAAAAAAGGAAAAGCCCTATGTTGGCTTTTCCGCCGCTACAGCGTAGCAGAAAAGGTATTCCGATTGTTCTTATTTTTTTTTTCAAGTTTCTTCTTTTACTTCTTTGGCTTTTCCGCCGCTACAGCGTAGCGGAAAAGGTATTCCGTTTGTTCTGATTTTTTTTATTCCAGTTTCTTCTTTTTCATCTTCTTCTTCTACTTCTTCTTTGGCTTTTCCGCCGCTACAGCGTAGCGGAAAAGGTATTCCGATTGTCCTGATTTTTTTTTTTTCCAGTTTCTTCTTTTACTTCTTCTTCCTCTCCTTCTTGTTCTTCTTCCTCCTCGATTCTTCTCACTTCTGTATCTAGAGAACTACAGAAGATTCTTCAGCCAAACTTGACACACACAAAGTACATGACCCACCCTTGTGCCTCAAATTAGTTTGAAGAGAGTTGTTTGAAAGACGGACACGTGACCGCTGTTTGAACTTTGAACTTTAAAACCTTCAAAAATTCATAACAAATCAACGGTTGGCTCCCTTGTCTTGCTGTTTGTGGCATGTGAGAAGTGTTTCCAGCCGCTACAGATCGATGACCTTTGTGATGTCATCTGACCTCGTCTTCCGGTTGAAACAGGAAGTGACTTTGTAAGGGCTCTTATTCAAATTTGAAGACAGATATGAACTTTGTGTTAACGTTGTTAGGTCAAGGTTGAGTCACTTTCTGTAATTCATTAACATATGACATCATCAAGTACTCGAGCGCCCTCTAGCGGCAGGTTGAAAATGTCCAAAAATGTAATTTAACACGATCCCTGTGGCGAAGTTTGAGGAAATCGTTTCAAATTCGGCAGGGAGACAGCCACACACTCTGAGAATGCACATGACAAGTTTTAATGACGTGACGTAAACATAATGGAAATTAGAAATGAAAGTCTATTTTTTTTTCAAAAATTCATAGAAATTCGTAAAAATAAGTTCATTTTTAATTGTTTCACCACAAGAAAGAGTAACATTTTTCCTTTCCAATGATACCTTACATATGCTGCCAGTACATGTAGTTTTAAAACGCCTGTGGTGATGAAAAATATGATTACCTCCAGATGTCTTTTTAAAAATATATCTTATGTGTGTGAAGGTGTGTGCGTTGTCTCAAGGTTGAGAAGGGGGGTCACTGCTTGGACTGTACCATTGCCTCAGACTGGGTCGGGGAGGGGTGTTCGGTAGATGCACTTCTACTGTACAAGCTGTATACAGCAGGTGCGCACAGTGTTTTATAGGCTGCCAAAGCCTAGAGAGGGGCGGAGGGAGGGCGAGGAGAGCGTGGAGTTTGGAGGAGAGGGTTGAAGGGGATGGAGTAAGAAAGGGCGGGAGAGATGTAGAGAGGGAAGAGAGGTGGTCGCGGAGCGCAGGGCAATGAAAATGTTGTTGGGACGTGCTTGTGAGGTACCAGCCATGGATATGCCTAGAGAAGGGGCAGAGAGAGAGGGAGTGTGAGCCGAGAGGGAGAGAGAGAGAGGGTGAAAGAGAGAAGGTGGATTGAGATGGAGAGGGTGAGGGAGGGAGGGAGGGAGAGAGTGCGAGAGAGGGGGAGTGAGAGGGGAGAGAGAAAGGGGGAGTGAGAGGGGAGAGAGAAAGGGCCGGGAAAGAGGGGAGAGAGGGGGCGAGAGGGGGCGAGAGGGGAGAGGGGGAGAGTGGGAGAGTGGGGGAGAGAGAGGGGGAGAGAGGGATAGAGAGGGGGAGAGAGGGGAGAGAGGGATAGAGAGGGGGAGAGAGGGTAGAGAGGGGGCGAGAGGGGAGAGAGGGATAGAGATGGGGAAAGAGGGGGCGAGAGGGGAGAGTGTGAGAGAGGGGGAGAGAGAGGGGGAGAGAGGGGACGAGAGGGGAGAGAGGGGGAGAGAGGGATAGAGGAGGGGAGAGAGGGGCGAGAGGAGACAGGGGGAGAGAGAAGGGGAGAGGGGGAGAGAGGGGACGAGAGGGGAGAGAGGGGGAGAGAGGGATAGAGAGGGGAAGAGAGGGGAGAGAGGGGGCGAGAGGGGAGAGGGGAGAGTGGGAAAGAGGGGGAGAGAGAGGGGGAGAGGGGACGAGAGGGGAGAAAGGGGGAGAAGGGGATAGAGAGGGGGAGAGAGGGGAGAGAGGGGAGAGAGGGATAGAGAGGGGGAGAGAGGGGAGAGAGGGGGCGAGAGGGGGAAAAGTGGGAGAGAGGGGAGATGGGGAGAGTGGGAGAGAGGGGGAGAGGGGGAGAGAGGGGACGAGAGGGGAGAGAGGGGGAGAGAGGGATAGAGAGGGGGAGAGAGGGATAGAGAGGGGGAGAGAGGGGACGAGAGGGGGCGAGAGGGGAGAGTGTGAGAGAGGGGGAGAGAGAGGGGGAGAGAGGGGACGAGAGGGGAGAGAGGGGGAGAGAGGGATAGAGGAGGGGAGAGAGGGGCGAGAGGAGACAGGGGGAGAGAGAAGGGGAGAGGGGAGAGAGGGGACGAGAGGGGAGAGAGGGGGAGAGAGGGATAGAGAGGGGAAGAGAGGGGAGAGAGGGGAGAGAGGGGGCGAGAGGGGAAGAGAGGGGAGAGTGGGAAAGAGGGGGAGAGAGAGGGGGAGAGGGGAGAGAGGGGACGAGAGGGGAAAAAGGGGGAGAAGGGGATAGAGAGGGGGAGAGAGGGGAGAGAGGGGGCGAGAGGGGAAAAAGTGGGAGAGAGGGATAGAGAGGGAGAGAGGGGAGATGGGGAGAGTGGGAGAGAGGGGGAGAGGGGACGAGAGGGGAGAAAGGGGGAGAGAGGGATAGAGAGGGGGAGAGAGGGGGAGAGAGGGATAGAGAGGGGGAGAGAGGGATAGAGAGGGGGAGAGAGGGGAGAGAGGGGGCAAGAGGGGAGAGTGGGAGAGAGAAGGAAGAAAGAGAGGGGAGAGGGGGAGAGAGGGGATGAGAGAGGAGAGAGGCATAGAGAGGGGGAAAGAGGGGGCGAGAGGGGAGAGTGGGAGAGAGGGGGAGAGAGGGGGAGAGAGGGGACGAGAGGGGAGAGAGGGGAGAGAGGGGAGAGAGGGGGAGAGAGGGATAGAGGAGGGGAGAGAGGGGCGAGAGGAGAGAGGGGGAGATAGAAGGGGAGAGGGAGAGAGAGGGGACGAGAGGGGAGAGAGGGGGAGAGAGGGATAGAGAGGGGAAGAGAGGGGAAGAGAGGGGAGAGAGGGGGGAGAGGGGGAGAGGGGGAGAGAGGGGAAGAGGGGGGACGAGAGGGGAGAAAGTGGGAGAGAGGGATAGAGAGTGGGAGAGAGGGGAGAGGGGGAGAGTGGGAGAGAGGCGGAGAGGGGGAGAAAGGGGGAGAGAGGGGAGAAAGGGGGAGAGAGGGATAGAGAGGGGAGAGAGGGGGCGAGAGGGGAGACTGGGAGAGAGGGGGAGAGAGAGGAGGAGAGGGGGAGAGAGGGGACGAGAGGGGAGAGAGGGATAGAGAGGGGGAAAGAGGGGGCGAGAGGGGAGAGGGGGAGAGAGGGGGAGAGAGAGGGGGAGAGAGGGGATGAGAGGGGAGAGAGGGGGAGAGAGGGAGAGAGGGGGAGAGAGGGATAGAGGAGGGGAGAGAGGGGCGAGAGGAGAGTGGGGGAGAGAAGGGGAGAGAGGGGACGAGAGGGGAGAGAGGGATAGAGATGGGGAAAGAGGGGGCGAGAGGGGAGAGTGGGAGAGAGGGGGAGAGGGGGAGAGAGGGGACGAGAGGGGAGAAAGGGGGAGAGAGGGATAGAGAGGGGGAGAGAGGGGAGAGAGGGGAGAGAGGGGAGAGAGGGATAGAGAGGGGGAGAGAGGGGAGAGAGGGGGCGAGAGGGGAGAGTGGGAGAGAGGGGGAGAGAGAGGGGGAGAGGGGGAGAGAGGGGGAGAGAGGGGACGAGAGGGGAGAGAGGGATAGAGAGGGGGAAAGAGGGGGCGAGACGGGAGAGTGGGAGAGAGGGGGAGACAGGGGACGAGAGGGGAGAGAGGGGGAGAGAGGGATAGAGGAGGGGAGAGAGGGGCGAGAGGAGAGAGGGGGAGAGAGAAGGGGAGAGGGGGTGAGAGGGGATGAGAGGGGAGAGAGGGTTAGAGAGGGGGCGAGAGGGGAGAGAGGTGGCGAAAGGGGAGAGGGGGAGAGTGGGAGAGAGGGGGAGAGAGAGGGGGAGAGGGGACAAGAGGGGAGAAAGTGGGAGAGAGGGGGAGAGAGGGGAGAGGGGGAGAGAGGGCGACAGGGGGAGAGAGGGAGAGAGGGGGAGAGAAAGGGAGAGAAAGGGGAGAGAGGGGCTTTAGATATTATGGGGGGTCTTGGCGACACCGAGATGGTGAAGAGGGGAGGGTTAGAAGTAGAACAAAGGGTAGGGAGTAGGAGAAGGAGGAGAGATAGAGGACACGATGTTTATGCTAAGTCCTGATAAGGTTGTGGCTGGGTAATGTGCAGTCGCCAGTCAGTACACAGTAATGGCATTGCAATGACGATCGACCTGGAAGGGTAATTCTTCTGGTTTTCCGATTTTGTTGAGAGTCGGTCGTTCCCCAGAAGAAACAAAGAAGGAAAAGCTCTAAGATCTGTGACAACAGACGCAGATTTCTCATTTCTTCTTCTTCTTCTTCTTCTTCTTCAGCTTTTCCGCCGCTACAGCGTAGCGGAAAAGGTATTCCGTTTGTTCTGATTTTGTTTTCCATTTCTTCTTAATCTACTTCTTCTCCCTTCTTAGTCTTCTTCCTCTTGTGCCGATTTTTCTCTCCTCAGAATCTAGAGAACTACAGAAGATTCTTCAGCCAAAATTGACACACAAAGTACATGACCCACCCTTGTGCCCCAAATTGGTTTGAAGGGAGTTGTTCGAAAGACAGTCACGTGACCGCTGTTTGAACTTTGAACTTTAAAACCTTCAAAAAATCATAACAAATCAACGGTGTGCTCCCTTGTCTTGCTGTTTGTGGCATATGAGAAGTGTTTCCAGCCACTACAGACTTATGACCTTTGTGATGTCATCTGACCTCGTCTTCTGGTTAAAACAGGAAGTGACTTTGTAAGGGCTCTTATTCAAATTTGAAGACAGATATGAACTTTGTGTTGACGTTGTTAGGTCAAGGTTGAGTCACTTTCTGTAATTAATTAACATATGACGTTATCAAGTACTCGAGCGCCCTCTAGCGGCAGGTTGAAAATGTCCGAAAATGTAATTTAACTCGATCCCTGTGGCAAAGTTTGAGGAAATCCTTTCAAATTCGGCAGGAAGATTGCCACACACTCGGACAATGCACATGACAAGTTTTAAGGACGTGAAATAAACAAAACGGAAATTACAAATGAAATTCTTAATTTTTTTTCAAAATTCATAAAAATTCATAAAATTAATTTACGTGTTTAATTGTTTAAAAGTACGAGTTTTTCTTTCCGATGATACCATACATATGCTGCCAGTAGTTTTAAAATGCCTGTGGTGATGAAAAATACATACTGTACAGTGTGTATTTCCAAACTCTATCTCCAGATATCTCTTTGAGTCTGTCCAATGTCTGTGTGCGTGTCTCAAGGGCGAGGGGGGGGGCATTGCTTGGACTGTACCATTGCCTCAGACTGGGTCAGGGAGGGGTGTTCGGTAAGTGCCCTTCTACTGTACAAGCTGTATACAGCAGGTCCGCACAGTGTATTTTAGGCTGGCGAAGCCTAGAGAGGGGCGGAGGGAGGGCGAGGAGAGCGTGGAGTTTGGAGGAGAGGGTTGAAGGGGATGGAGTAAGAAAGGGTGGGAGAGACGTAGAGAGGGGAGAGAGGTGGTCGCGGGGCGCAGGGCAATAAAAAATGTTGTTGGCACGTGCTGATGAGGTACATGTACATGTAGCAGCCATGGATAAGCTTAGAGAAGGGGCAGAGAGAGGGAGAAAGCCGAGAGAAAGGGAGATAGAGGGAGAGAGGGGGAGAGAGCCGAGAGAAAGGGAGATAGAGGGAGAGAGGGAGAGAGAGCCGAGAGAAAGGGAGATAGAGGGAGAGAGGGAGAGAGAGCCGAAAGGGAGATAGAGGGAGAGAGGGAGAGAGAGCCGAGAGAAAGGGAGATAGAGGGAGAGAGGGGGAGAGAGAGGGTGAAGAGAAAGGGGGAATAGAGAGGGAGAGGGTGAGGGAGGGAGGGAGTTCGAGAGAGGGGGAGTGAGAGGGGAGAGAGCTGAGGGGGGAGTGAGAGGGGAGAGAGCTAGGGGGAGAGAGGGGAGAGAGGGATTAGAGAGGGGAGAGAGGGGGAGAGAGGGGGAGAGAGGGGGAGAGAGGGGGAGAGAGGGGGAGAGAGGGGTGAAGAGGGGAGGGTTAGAACAAAGGGTAGGGAGTAGGAGAAGGATGGGTGATAGAGGACACGATGTTTATGCCAAGTCCTGATATGGTTGTGGCTGGGTAATGTGTAGTCGCCAGTCAGTACACAGTAATGGCACTGCAATGACGATCAACGTGGAAGGGTAGTTCTTCTGATTTTCCGATTTCGTCGAGGGTCAGTTGTTCCCCAGAAAAAAAAAAGAAGGAAAAGCTCTACGATCTGTGACAACAGACGTAGATTTCTCGTCTTCTTCTTCTTTTTCTTGTCGGAAAAATCCCATAGACAAAGCACAGTGGTTTTGTCAACGGCACTTTGGCCACTGAACATACTTGGATTTTTTTCAAACTTGGCAAATGCATAGAACCCTTGCTGAAGTTGTGCACAGTTGTCTTAAAAACTTCATGACGTCATCACGGGTCACGTGACAGTGCCTTAAAGGGGCAAATTTCAAACTGCATTATTAGCAAAAGTAGAAGTTCGTTTGGTTTCAACTTTGCACTATATCTTAGTTGGGAAAAGGTGTACCGGTATCCAAAAATTGCCCTCATTTGATCGTGACCCTATCTCATGAATATTTATGAGGTCATGAACTTTTCAGATTTTCACATTCAATTGAGCATATTTGGCCAACGGAGAGAAATTGTTTTCATTTTTTCTTTGATATGTAATGGGATATGGTTTAGAAACACCCTCTTACGCAATAATGACGTCATCAAAATGCGTGAAACATATAAGCCATTGGTCAATCATCTGGAAATTTGGTGGGCAGTAAGCTATTGCGCTAGACATTCAAAATCTGAAAGTTGGCACCGATTGAGCATTGTTTTGAATTATTATGATTTTTTGAATTTCATTACTTAGTCGGGTAGACTTGGTGCACGATATGTTGGTGTGCCTTTTGGGGTAGGAATGGATGGAACAGGTTCGAAACACAGAGTTGCCACCTTCATGAATTCAATCAAAACGATGCTAAGAGGGGCCTACAACCAATATACAGTAAAACAAGGTTTTCTGTTGTTTTTTGTGCTCGAGTTGTCACGTGACCGCCCTTTAAAGGGCCAACCTGGCATGTGCAATGCAATCATGCCACGATCTTAGATCCCACAGGATCAATATTTGGCATGTACAGTATCTAAGTTGGGATACGATGAACCGGTATCCAGAAATTGCCAAAATTATGATGATGATGTAATCTCATGAATATGAATGAGGTAACAAAAACCCGATAATAAATCAATGGTTAACTCCCTTGTACTGTTGCTAGCATGTGGGAGGAGTTTCAGGGAGCAAGGTTTGATGATCTGCCTCATGTCATGTGACCCTTCCTTCCGGCCCAGACCGGAAGTACTGTAGTAATTATTATGTGCTACTGGTTTTCAGATTTTCAAGTTGGTCTTTCTTCAGAAAAAAAAAAGGGAAAAGCTGTACACGTTCTGTTACAACAGACGTATGTTTCTAGTTTTTATTCAAGTTGTGCAAATTTGTTAAAATCAAACTGTACAGTAAATTCAGACTTCATGGACTCCTTCATGCATGCTTAAAGCGGAATGCAACCCAAGAAATCAAGCTAGCTTATCTGATTGGGTGTTAAAAAAACCTACAATTACCGGTACCTACACTGTATGAGTCAATCATGTACGATTTTCATAAAGAATGAAAATTCATGGAATTGTAGGACAAATTTGCATTCCCGTACGTAGCCATCTTTTTGAAAAAGCCGCCGCTGATTGTGGGAATGTGACGTGCAGGATGGATAACTGCCGTATGACTACGAGTATAAGGTGCCCGGATGTGCCCCCTGAAAATGTGCCCCCTAAATATTGATAAATAACTTAAAATTGAAAGGATTGAACAAGCTTAAAGGGGAATGAAACCCAGAGAAAATGTTTGGCTTATCTGATGGGGTGTTAAAAACAACCTACAATTACCTATGTGCTACTCACCTACGAGTTTCATAAAGAGGGAAAAATCATGGAATTCGGTTGTCGAATTCACGTTCCCGCAAACCGCCATATTTTCGAATGGCCCGCCAGTCACTGCGGGGGTATGGCATAATGACGGACAACTCCCGCATGGGTCCAGACGGATGTACAGTACCCCTACTACATGTATATACCGCGTGCAGTTTTACACCCGCGAGCTAAACGATTGTGTACTGCCAGGCTTTGGGATGTCAAAATACCAGTGGGAAAAAGCTGGGGAAATCTTTCCATGCAGTTCTCAACAAGGACAAGAGACCTGAGTTGTTTAGGAAGTGGGCTGCGGCCATCAAAGTTGAGAAAGTTGAGTCAGCTACAAATACAGTTGAAATAACATGATTTGTAGCGATCACTTCACCGAGGAGGATTAATTGGGAGGAGGCCTTGCTGGCCAAACTCATCGGCTCGAAGCCAAGAAAAATACTGAAGGAACATGCCGTATATAAATGGTACCATGAAGGAAGAAGGGGTGATATACGTACCGTGCCTTATTTTTATTTGTGCTGCAATTTGCATGCTATCAGTGACGTGACTCCAGACGCCCTCACTGTTTATTCCCTGGTCGCTGACTGCAAGGAGCTGTCCCAGCACTATTGTGTGCATACAATGCACTGCAAGCTGTGTGCACTGAGGTTTCAGGAAAGTGCATGACCCCTGAACCCCAATAAGCTACACACAGCTTCGCTAACACTTTGAAAAGATGACACACCGGCATGCAAATTCGGCCTACAATTCCATGAATTTTCTCTCTTTATGAAAACAGTACGTGAGTATCTCATGGGTAATTGTAGGTTGTTTTTAACATCCAATCAGACAAGCAAACTTTATTTCTTGGGTTGCATTCCCCTTTAAGTGCACATGTTATGTAAACCACTTCTTAAAAAAAAAAAAAGATAGTCATACATATATGATAAGAATGAATATTTTCTTAATTAGATTATGTTCCAAATTTCCAAAACCTTTATTTTATACATGTACAAAAAATCATGTACAGAAATCTCACACCTTCTTCAAAGAATTTTGTTCTGAAAATACAGAAATAAGGTCAATGTTTATGCTGTAAATAAAGTGCTACAAAATACAAAAATGTGCATGTACTGTTTTTCCTTAATAAACAAATCAATTTCTACTGTTTGAAAAGTTGGTCAAAATTTAGCAGTGGGGTTGTGTACATACCTATAAACTGTATGCAATTCTTCATTGACTTGTAAGATCATTAGACAGTGAAGGCTATACAGAAAGAATGCGCATCACATGTGTAGATGTTCACGTACATGTATGTACGTATGTACAGTGTATGTGTGCATTCTTTGAAGAATTCTACAGTGCACTTCAATCTTGTAATATTGATAATACGCCAAAGAAGGACTTTCTTCTGGTTATGGGTGATCTGAATGCTAAAGTTGGCAACACTGCACAGAAAAATGTGGCTGGCAGGTGTGGTCTAGGAAACAGAAATGAAGCCGGCGACAGACTCATCGAATTCTGCATAGAAAATCAACTAGTTGTAACAAATACTCTGTTTGAACAGCATAGGAGGTTATACACCTGGACATCCCCTGGTGGTGGCTGCAAGAATCAGATTGATTATATCCTGTGTAAAAGATGCTGGAAGAGCTCCGTATCGTCAGTGAAGACCCTACCTGGAGCAGACTGCAGGACAGATCATGAACTACACCTGTACTTGTAGCGAAGCTCAAACTCAAGCTCAGAACTGTCAAGCAACCTAAGAGGACTGTAAAGTACGACCTACAAAGCATCCCAAGCCAGTATACAATTCAAGTCAGCAACAGATTCAGCATTCTACAGGATGAAGCAGACACTCAGAGCACTGACGAGCTCTGGGAAAATATCAAGGCAGTGGTGGAAGAGAATGCTGACCAACATATTCCCAAAAAGAATCCAAAACGCAGATCAGCTTGGCTGTCAAAGGATGCAATAAACATCACAGTGAAGAGGAAGAAAGCTAAAAAAAAGCAAGTAGAGAAGAAGTGAACAATCTAAAGGCTGACTTTCAAAGACAAGCAAGGAAAGACAAGGAAGCTTAATTAAGTGGACTATGTCAAAAGCTAGAAGCAAGCAAACAAAACTCTAAAGAGTTGTATAGAACCCTTAAAGAAATCACTGCACAGTTCACACCAAGGCTTGGAGTGCTCAAGGATAAGGAAGGCCATATCATCACAGAAGAGCAGCATATCAAGCAGAGATGGCGAGAATACACAGAATAACTATACAAGAAAAATGAAGCTATACAGTAACTGAAGAGTTCCAAGAAGTTCCAATACTACTAGAGCCAGAACCCATGGAAGAGGAGGTAACTGCAGCTCTCAAAGAAATAGCCAACAACAAATCTCCTGGTATCGACAAAATCTCCATAGAATTAATCAAACAAACAGACCAGCAGGGAATTTCTCTGTTGACTCAGCTTTGCAGGAAGATATGGAGATCTCTAGAATGGCCAGCTGACTGGAAGCGCTCAGTTTATGTCCCTCTACCCAAGAAGGGAGACACTCGGGAATGCGCTAACAACAGAACGATAGCCTTGATTTCACACCCAAGCAAGATCCTACTTAAAATCATTCAAAAGCGCTTAGAGGTTTATTTGAATCCTGAAATAGCACAAGAACAAGCAGGCTTCCGTCGTGGACGAGGTACCCGTGACCATATTGCCAATATTCGATGGCTACTGGAAAAGACACGAGAGATGAATGTTCCAGTTTATCTCTGTTTCATTGACTATAGCAAAGCTTTCGATTGTGTAGATCACAACAAATTGTGGAACAACATGTGCAGTTTAGGGATTCCTGAACATCTGATTATCCTAATCAAGAACTTATACACAGGCCAAGAAGCAATGGTTCGCACAGAGTTTGGCAACACCGAGTGGTTCAGCTGATGCTGAATGTGAAGAAGACTAAGATCATGACAACAGAGGAAGTGCAAGAATTCAAAATTGGCACAGAAACACTGGAAATTGTAAAAGAGTTCTGTTTCCTTGGGACACTCATCAACCAAGGAGCAGATTGTGAGAAGGAGATAAGAAGGAGAATAGCAATGGGAAAAGTAAACATGGGAAAACTGGAGAGGGTCATGAAAGATAGAGACATGTCCCGTGGCTTGAAAATCAAGCTGGTTCAGACATTGGTATTCCCTGTCGTCACCTACATGTACACCTATGCTTAAAAGTAAGTATCCCTCGTACTCGCACTCGCTCGTAAGCACTCGAGCAAACTCGTTAACACTCGCTAGCGCTCGACAAAACCACGAGCGGTAGCGAGCGGTTTCGAGTGATGTCGAGGATTAGCGAGGGATATCGAGCGGCCTCGTAAACACTCGAAGAGTGGAGGGCGGCTCATCAACAACGAGCGTTTGCGAGGGCTATCCAGGCGTATCCATTGACCTCACTCGCATTGTTGAGAAGGCGCCCGTTTGCGAATCCGCTGGGCAGTCGACTGTGCGAGCGCCCGCTCCTCAGTGGGACCGGCGACCGCAAAGGCTTTTAAAGAACACCGGCAAGGAGTGCGTGCGTGGACGCCCCCGGTCCAGGTCTTTTGTTAAGGTTTTAGCTTGCACTATAGGGCTGTAAATTGCTTTCCTGGGAGACTTTTTAAGTAGCAATTTTTGGTAGTTTCATGTAGGTCTCGGTCGATATAAAACAAGTTTCCCTATTTCTTTTTAGCCGGCTTCCATGTGTACGTGAAAAAGCTGGATTTGCATCGCAAAATTCGATTAACTTTTTCATGGAAAGCAAGACAAATTTGAAAATGAAAACCATTTTCAATTTTCTGCAAATAACTCTGATTTGGCGTCGAATGAATGTTTTTTGGTAAGGATTTCTATTTGGCAAGAAGTGCGTGCGTGGAGGTCCCAAGTCCAGGTCTTTTGTTAAGGGTTTAGTTTGCACTAAAGGCCGCGACCCATACGTACATCGACCGTGCATGGATCACTTGTGGTAACTCAGTTCTTGGACTTATTTTCGGTTATTTTCCGTGTGCTAGTAAAATGTGGTTCAGCCCTGACGTCCGGCTCTCGGAATTATTTTCCGTGACCCGTTGAAAAGTTGCCGATAAAGTGAATGATATACTTTCCTTTCATTTAAATACACTCAATCCTCCCTTTGAGACCGCATTCATGTCCTATTATATCTTCCAAGGCTTTGCGCGGAAGTATCAGTTGTTGGTTATCGACTTTTTCCTGAACTAAACCGTAAACCCAGCAAGACGGCTTTAATCAAAGAAAAAAGGCCCGGTACCGCACCGAAGCGTTCCCTGCTCCAGACCTGCTAATCGTGTCGTATAGTGCCAGGCATTTAGCTGCGTGGTCTTGGGAGTGATTATATATTTCTTTCTTTGGGGATGGAGGTGGACTTATTTCCATGCTGGTTGTTGGCCTTATGCCGTTATGGACTTATGGGTATTTTTTAAGAATGGAGGAGGGGGCTATGCTGAATGTCTTACTTATGCGGGCTTATTTAAAGGACACGTATAGATAATTCCCTAGGAATATATGCCTGGCGTTGAATATTTTTTGGGTAAGGTACATTTCCTTTTTCGGATATATTTCGTCAGGATTTCTATTTTGCAAGGAGTGCGTGCGTGGAGGTCCCCAGTCCAGGTCTTTTGTTAAGATTTAGCTTGCACTATAGGCCGCGACCCATTGACCGTGCATGGATCACTTTGGTAACTCAATTCATGCATTTATTTTCGGTTATTTTCCGCGTGCTAGTAAAAATTTGTGGTTCAGCCCTGACGTCCGGCTCTCGGAATTATTTTCAGTGACCCGTTGAAAAGTTGGCGATAAAATGAATGATATACTTTCCTTTCATTTAAATACACTCAATCCTCCCTTTGAGACCGCATTCATGTCCTATTATATATTCCAAGGCTTTGCACTGAAGTATCAGTTGTTGGTTATCGACTTTTTCCTGAACTAAACCGTAAACCCAGCAAGACGGCTTTCATCAAAGAAAAAAGGCCCCTTATAGCACCGAAGCGTTCCCTGCTCCAGACCTGCTAATCGTGTCGTATAGTGCCAGGCATTTAGCTGCGTGGTCGAGATCTTGTGAGTGATATATTCCTTTCTTTGGGGATGGAGGTGGACTTACTTTCATGCTGGTTGTTGGCCTTGCCTTATGGGTATTATTTTTTTATGAATGGAGGAGGGGGCTAAGCTGACAGTCTTACTTATGAGGGCCTTTTCAAAGGACATGTGTAGATAATTCCCAAGGAATACATGCCTAGCGTTGAATATTTTTGGTAAGGTACATTTCCTTTTTTCGGATTAATTTCGTGAGGATTTTTATTTTGCTTTTTTTAGGGTGTCTGGAAGTAGGAATGTGCCTACATTACAGGGAATTAGTTTTCTCTGTGAATATATACATTATTAAGTCTTTTGTTTTCCGAATATAAAGGCCAACTTTTAAAAAATATCAGGATATTACTTGATTTCTAATGCATGTGAAATTATTTAGGCCTATGACTTAATAATATTCTCGGGTTTAATCATTTTCTTTCGGACATCATAATCAGAGGCGTGATGGTCAGGCCGAATGGGCCATGTCCTACACGCACTGTATTATGACAACTTCCTATAGGGGCGGTAATCTAAAATGTGGACGACTCGGCCAACATTTGACCCACTGATTTGGGAGTTCTTGCCTATGTACAGTAGGTGGGTGCCAAGGCTTTCCTGTTAGCTGTCGATATTTTGCGGGCGATTATCAACCGCTTGTCATGTCAAAGCGTATAAAAAAACAACGCAGTCAGTTCCCTGATACAGGGTGTATCCGTTAAGCGCACAATAGTACTGGGAACTTGACAAAGCTTCGGCGTAAATTTCCCGGATGTCAAAGTCTGCAGGAGTCAGCTTGGAACACACCATTTTCAAAGAGGTGTACGCACAACTTCCGTTCAAACAATCACATAAATCGAAGGATAAAATGTCACTTTTCAATATCAAAACCTAAACGAACAAGAAATACAAGACAGATGGCGTACAATATGCCACTAAAAGGTTCCCTTTGTCGGGGTTTTCGGCCGATATTTTTCCCCCCTCAAAGTGTAGGCCATTAACTCCCCTTCCTACCCTGTATTTTCACAATGGTACGGTCTTTGCAACACGTGCGGCCGCTTCTGCATAGGGAGCCTTGCGGAGCTAGCTCGACATGGTATTTTTACCGGGCCGTTCGCCCTCGGGAACGGAGTGGAGACCCATAAATTCGTGACCTTTCCGGTTTTTTCTTACTCCGTAACTTGATTGTATTGGATTGAAACTTTCACAAACCAGAGATAAGATATTCAACAAAAATTATGTAAGGTAATAATACTATGTTGGAGATCGAGTTTTGTAAAAATTGTTTCAGTATAATGTTGAGAAATTCCACATGCGAGCTCGTCCGAACAAATTCGACGTCGCTGAACAACCCACTATGAGTATGAATAATCGCCATCGACTCATCAGAGGCATTTAATTAAATAATTGTATAAATAACGTGCAAAACATCAGTACCAGTAAATTAGCGTTCAGAACGATCACATAAACCCAACGTAAATAATCAAGTCAACAAGTAGGCCTACAATGAAACTACCAACGCAAACGTCACATAAACGAGGGGGCAATATCGGCGCTCCGTTTGAGTTGGTCCGTAGTTGGTCGTGCATCTGTAGTTGGTCCGCTCAATCTTTGTTCACGGCGAGCCCAACTGGCCGGTCGCGGGTCAGTGAATACTCGCAAGCGCTCGCAGGCTGCTTTCGAGCGAGTTCGAGCGAGGGCTTATCGAGCGAGGGTTTACGAGCGCCTGCGAGCGCTGGCGAGTTTATTCGAGTGCGCTCGAGCGTTTACGAGGCCCTCGACAGCGCTCGTATCCCCTCGTATCCCCTCGTACTCGCTCGTTCGTTTATGGGTACTTACTTTTAAGCACTACTGTATGGTAGTGAAAGCTGGATTTTGAAGAAGGCAGATCAGAATAGAATAGAATCTTTTGAACTTTGGGTGTGGAGGAGGCTTCTCCGAATTCCATGGACTGCAAGGAAAACAAACAGCTGGGTCTTGAATCAAGTAAACACTAAAAAATCTCTTCTGAACTTCATAGACAAGGGTAGATTGACTTACTTCGGTCATATCATGAGAGCTGACAACAGCCTTGAAAAGATTATCATGCAAGGAAAGATGGAGGGCAAAAGGGGACGCGGAAGACCAAGAACAAGATGGTGGGACAACATTCTGGCAAGAGTGGGCCGACCCCCCATAGAGACAATTCGAACAACAACGGACAGATCAGCATGGAGGCTACTTGTCAACATGGTCACCAGGGGCCGAAAACGACCTGATGGAAATAGATAGATTCTTTGTGACAGTGGCCCATTATTGGATGTAAAGGAAACAGGGGCTACATAAATTGCAACTATAATCCTGGCAATACAGAAGTTTAAAAAGGACCAGTGTGAAAGGATACACACTTGTGGCCGTTTACACAAGTCTGTTACAACAAATTTATGTAAACATTATGTATGTATATAATGTAGGCCTACTGTACATGCATACATGTACACGTGTACATTTACAGCTGTACTGAATTCGTACATAATTAGTCAAGACAGAGACTGAGGCATTCAAGACAGAGACTGGGGCATTCAAGACAGAGACTGAGGCATTCAAGACTGAGACTGAGGCATTCAAGACTGAGACTGAGGCATTCAAGACCGAGACTGAGGCATTCAAGACAGAGACTGAGGCATTCAAGACAGAGACTAAGGCATTCAAGACAGAGACTGAGGCATTCAAGACTGAGACTGAGGCATTCAAGACCGAGACTGAGGCATTCAAGACTGAGACTGAGGCATTCAAGACAGAGACTGAGGCATTCAAGACTGAGACTGAGGCATTCAAGACAGAGACTGAGGCATTCGAGACTGAGACTGAGGCATTCAAGACAGAGACTGAGGCATTCAAGACTGAGACTGAGGCATTCAAGACAGAGACTGAGGCATTCAAGACAGAGACTGAGGCATTCAAGACAGAGACTGAGGCATTCAAGACAGAGACTGAGGCATTCAAGACAGAGACTGAGGCATTCAAGACCAAGACTGAGGCATTCAAGACAGAGACTGAGGCATTCAAGACAGAGACTGAGGCATTCAAGACTGAGACTGAGGGATTCAAGACAGAGACTGAGGCATTCAAGACTGAGGCATTCCAGACTGAGACTGAGGCATTCAAGACCGAGACTGAGGCATTCAAGACTGAGACTGAGGCATTCAAGACTGAGACTGAGGCATTCAAGACAGAGACTGAGGCATTCAAGACCGAGACTGAGGCATTCAAGACAGAGACTGAGGCATTCAAGACAGAGAGTGAGGCATTCAAGACTGAGACTGAGGGATTCAAGACAGAGACTGAGGCATTCAAGACTGAGGCATTCCAGACTGAGACTGAGGCATTCAAGACAGAGACTGAGGCATTCAAGACTGAGACTGAGGCATTCGAGACTGAGACTGAGGCATTCGAGACAGAGACTGAGGCATTCAAGACAGAGACTGAGGCATTCAAGACTGAGACTGAGGCATTCAAGACCGAGACTGAGGCATTCAAGACAGAGACTGAGGCATTCAAGACTGAGACTGAGGCATTCGAGACAGAGACTGAGGCATTCAAGACCGAGACTGAGGCATTCAAGACCGAGACTGAGGCATTCAAGACTGAGACTGAGGCATTCAAGACAGAGACTGAGGCATTCAAGACAGAGACTGAGGCATTCAAGACTGAGACTGAGGCATTTGAGACAGAGACTGAGGCATTCAAGACAGAGACTGAGGCATTCAAGACAGAGACTGATGGTTTCAAGACCGAGACTGAGGCATTCAAGACAGAGACTGATGGTTTCAAGACCGAGACTGAGGCATTCAAGACCGAGACTGAGGCATTCAAGACTGAGACTGATGGTTTCAAGACTGAGACTGAGGCATTCAAGACTTAGACTGAGGCATTCAAGACTGAGACTGAGGCATTCAAGACGGAGACTGAGGCATTCAAGACGGAGACTGAGGCATTCAAGACTGAGACTGAGGCATTCAAGACAGAGACTGAGGCATTCAAGACTGAGACTGAGGCATTCAAGACAGAGACTGAGGCATTCAAGACAGAGACTAAGGCATTCAAGTCAGAGACTGAGGCATTCAAGACAGAGACTAAGGCATTCAAGACAGAGACTGAGGCATTCAAGACAGAGACTTAGGCATTCAAGACAGAGACTGAGGCATTCAAGACAGAGACTGGGGCATTTAAGACAGAGACTGAGGCATTTAAGACAGAGACTGAGGCATTCAAGACTGAGACTGAGGCATTCAAGACTGAGACTGAGGCATTCAAGACAGAGACTGAGGCATTCAAGACTGAGACTGAGGCATTCAAGACTGAGACTGAGGCATTCAAGACTGAGACTGAGGCATTCAAGACTGAGACTGAGGCATTCAAGACAGAGACTTACGCATTCAAGATTAAGACAGAGACTGGGGCATTTAAGACAGAGACTGAGGCATTTAAGACAGAGACTTACGCATTCAAGACAGAGACTGAGGCATTCAAGACAGAGACTTACGCATTCAAGATTAAGACAGAGACTGGGGCATTTAAGACAGAGACTGAGGCATTTAAGACAGAGACTTACGCATTCAAGACAGAGACTGAGGCATTCAAGACAGAGACTTACGCATTCAAGACTGAGACTGAGGCATTCAAGACAGAGACTTACGCATTCAAGACAGAGACTGAGGCATTCAAGACAGAGACTGAGGCATTCAAGACTGAGACTGAGGCATTTAAGACAGAGACTTACGCATTCAAGACAGAGACTGAGGCATTCAAGACAGAGACTTACGCATTCAAGATTAAGACAGAGACTGGGGCATTTAAGACAGAGACTGAGGCATTTAAGACAGAGACTTACGCATTCAAGACAGAGACTGAGGCATTCAAGACAGAGACTTACGCATTCAAGATTAAGACAGAGACTGGGGCATTTAAGACAGAGACTGAGGCATTTAAGACAGAGACTTACGCATTCAAGACAGAGACCGAGGCATTTTAGACTGAGACTGAGGCATTTCAGACAGAGACTGAGGCATTTTAGACTGAGACTGAGGCATTTCAGACAGAGACTGAGGCGTTCAAGTCAGAGACCGATGCATTCAAGACTGAGACAAAATATTGAAAATATACGAAATGTTTGTACATGTACATGTAGAAGGCACTTACATGTAAACTTGTCGGAAAATTGACATTAAAAAGCCGAATTAAGTGCAAATGAAAGAAAAATGCAACCCAAGAAATAAAGTTTGCTCATCTGATCGAGTGTTAAAAACAACCTACAATTCGGCCGTAGTCTGAGGGACCGTAACCCCGGAGCATCTGAACTCTGAGACCGAGGTCGATCCCTCCGGACGATAATAGACGGGGCCAAGCAGTCTGGGGTCCCCCCGGAAAGCCGCCCCCGTCACATCCCAGGACTGCCCGGTCGACAGCGACTCAGCGCCCATCGTGGGCGCTAGCCCTGCCCGACCCACCGACCAGCTCAGCAGCTCATCCCAAGACCTCGCGAGGCGAGACCCCACGGAGTCGGGTGGGCGCGGGGGGCCGTAACCACTGAGCCACGAGGACTAGTCACGGAACCGACTGACAAGCCCGCAGCTGATGGTGGGACTGGGGAAGCATGATGACCCCTTGAACGCGAGTCCTGCTTGCCCGTACGCCCCCTCTTAGGCTTTGTCGCCCCGGCCGAGGCCGTCGATTTAACTCGACCCTTGCCGGGGGCAGCCTTGCGCTTAGATGTCCTGCCGCTATCGGCCGGAGAAAGGGACTGATTAACCACTTCGCGCCGGGGGTTTTTTCAGCGCCGATGACCGCCATACGGGGGTTTTTGAACAATGCATCATTTTAAAATCTTGCTAAAACAATCGGAACAATATATTTCTGTGAAATAAATCGATAAGGGTATACTATGGGTACAAGAGAGTAAAACCTGGCACAATTCGAACGTCGTTGTGGCTTTTTTCAAGAGATAATCGGTTCGAAAAAGGGCCCTTTGTGCGTCGTCAATGGACCTTAACGGACGTGTGTGTGCGTGCGTGCACACTGCTGACAATCCCTGACCGCAGACTCCAGCCTCCACTCCAGGCAGTCAAATCTTCGAGTTGGTCGGCCACAAACGAGCGTACAGATTACGGTAAAGAATGTGGGGGGAATTCCAATGCCAGACCGACGACCGTTGGGCTGTGTGGCATGCAAAGACAATGTCCCCCGCATGCTTTCAGCTGCAGGGCGGTATCCCTCGATCCTCCACAGTAAAAGTCCCACAATTGCACAATTACTGCTGCTAATCTTGCAATTCACGTGGCAACTTGCGTCAAAAAGGGTCTTTGTACTGATTCGTATTGCTTTGTTCTAAGCTGAAAAGAGTCTTTGTTTAGAATGTGGACAATAGTGGTGCCCGGATTCGGAGGGCCCCGTTGCAAAGGCAATCCAATTGACCTCCGGATTCGGAGGTCCCGGTGCGAAGTGGTTAAGGTCCCCTCCCCAGACGGCAGGACTGTCGGCCTCCCGATTTCTGGCTGAGGGGACTGACCGGAGGAATGATTCGGGGACGGACCGTCACCTGCACAAACCTCCGAGAGCACCAGCCTGTCCCGGGGGAGGAACACCCCCAGTTGCGACAGCCTGAGCCCTCCCAAAGCGCTTCATCGCCAACACGAATCAGAAACACAAATAAAAAAATACACTTCTACAAAAGCACCGAAACTTTTATCCACCAACTCACACAACTAATATCGCTTCTCAAGAAATAGTGCTCTAGCACGGGAACGAACACTCGGTAAGTTGAAAATTTAGCGGAGCTAAAAACAACACAACCTACCGCCTGCTATGCTAAGAAAAGAAGGACGAGAACATGGCGTCTATTTCCAAGAGGCACCGTGGGTGGGCGCAAGAGGGCGCTTTTGTTAAAACTCTTAGCGGGAATGCCTGCCGGCAATAAGAATTATGCAAATGTATTTGCTATACAGGTAACGTATGAGTGACATACATGTAGACTCTCAAAAACTACCCACTCAACGTTCCGACAAAAAATATACCGGTATGTTGTTCCTGGTATCTTGACGAAAATTCTGTGTGAGTTTCATTTCTGAACTCCATCTGGTCTTTGAGAAAAAAACTAAACAATTCACGATTCTACGTGCTTCACCATAGAGTTGTATGATAAAAACGCGGCCAGTTTGTCATCCAAACCCATAATGCTTTGCGAACGTCGAACAGGTTTATTATTAAGCTTGATCAATCCTTTCAATTCTAACTAAAATTATTAATCAATATTTTCACAAAGTCATACATAGGCAGTAGGATTCTCAGAGGGAGACCAGAGACCTCGGCAATGGAGACTGCAGACTGCAGACTGCTAGTGCTAGACCAAGATTGAGACCAGTCCTTCCGAGATCTCAAGAAATGGTCTTGATACAAGTAATTACCATAATTATACAAACTTACAACACATGTATGTAATGCCAGGAGATTTATCATGAACATGAACATGTACACTGCACAGGTACACGTACAAAATGAAGGTGTACATGTATATTAATCTAGTATACAGTGTAGTTTGGTATATTTGGGCATGTAACTTACCGGTATACATGAACATACTGTACACATGGACTACTGAAATACATTTAGCCCCATATTTGTGAACCCATACACAAAGTGGAGCACAATTTAAGTCACTGCAAATAGCGGCAGTCACCTTTTGTCAATCCAAAAGTACAGGTACATGTACATGTAAGTAGATAAGCCACTGCCGTGACTGCAGGTATTGAGTCATGGTACCATACAATGGTACATGGTCTATACATGTATGTGCTACTGCTGTAGTCAGTAAATCCATACATAGTTAAGTATTGAATGCATCTCATGAATCATAATGGAGGAATCCATGGTCAACATGGATTAACAGCAACTTGATACTCTCATGGCTCCCTGGTATAACCTTCATGGTATAACTGCACTGCTGGGTATTAACTTTGTAGCAGACTTTTGTAGTGCCTGTCAAACAGCAACAGGGGAAAGTTTCCTCTGCCCTAGGCAGTGGTTATTGCAATGAATTGACCTACTGTTGATCCTGATGGGGGTCTTGGTTAACAATACTGGATTAGGCTGTTGTACCCAGAGAGGGTAGATTGTCTGAGAACAAACAGACAGACATACACATTCATGCTCTATGTACATTGTACATGTCTCCCTTTCAGGTGCTCATGTCCATTCAATTACATTGCACCTTTTTACCACATAATGTAGTACATTTTATGTCACATGGGGAGAAATAAAAGTTTTAAAAGAAATAGCATGTCAGATACGTACAGTTTTTCTTTGGGCCACAGAAGTGTTGCTTGGTTTGGTTACTGGCTGGCCAGTGTCCTCTGCCTTGGTCTGCACTTCTTGTATTTTTCCTTGGCTTATGTCTCTGTGGGTGGTCATTTACAAGAGATCTCTTGTACAACATATGTGGCTTCTGTCCTTCAAGTAGGGAGAGATTGTGGTGAACAATAAGATGTTCAGCAAGAGGTTCAATCAGATAGTCCTCTTGCTCAGTTTGCACTAAACCAACCTGAAAATCAAAAAACAAATAAAATACGTGCTTGAGTGTCAAATCAGAATACTGCACCAATTCCATTACAAATTCAATGATCTACAGTATTTTCTAAATTTAAATACATAATCAATAGTGTTTCAACAATGGTTATGTTTAGCAGTAATAGTGTATCTACACAGTATGGCAGTTTAAAAAGAAAATGACAAAATCAACTATATCAAGATTAGTGTGTAGTGGTGACAAAATGCAGGAAGCTGGAGCATTTTAGAATGGGCCCACAGTAGTTTTAGATTGTGGGACTTTTTTGGACCCTGTTAAGTGTTAGTTCACGAGAAGACCACGCAGAAGCTGAAAAGGTGGGGGTCAACAGATTTGGCTGAAATTTGCTGTGTGCTGGGGTCACAGGTAGCCTTGAAGGTGTGCAAAATTGTCAAATATGTACTTTTTCAGTAAAAAAGGGGCGATTTTGATGATTTCGTGCAACAAAACTTAAAATGCTTGCTGTTTGATAGTGGAAAGAAGTAAAGCATTGAAACTTGCAGAGTGTGGGGGTTGTATCCTGCCCTAAGCCCGACATCCAAACTGAAGGAAAAAAATATATTGAATAGTCAGAGGGAGGCCTTTACTTAGGGGTACCCCCAATTTTGCAGTGTAGATACAGCTTTCTTTGGATTGCTGTAGTGTCATTAGTGCAGGTCCCTGAACAATGAAACTCTGACAAAAGACAGTCCTTATCATGGTCTTTTGGAAGCACCAATAAAATATTTGTCAGCTGTATTCAATATGGACTTGCAGTAGCCGGCTTTAGCCACTTAAAACCACTTTTGGGATATTAAGCCTTCTATCAGTCAAAACTGGTACCGCTTTTTATTTTGATTGCCCGTTTTCCACGGCAGTCTTGATGTACATGTATTGCAAAGAAAGAAAACCTGTATTTACAATGTACCTACATGTAAAATTAAAAAAAGAAATGGTTGTCCTTCAGTTGTATTATTCGGTTATTATGGTGAAAATAACTAATTTCCTCATGATGGACAGTACCTTAATACTAGGAGTTCGGCTTTTATATTTTATGAGTAAAGTACCCTGCAAATACCATAAGCTTTTCTTTTTGGTATGGGTCCCATAGGTACATATCAGTGCAAGCCTTTGAGGTAATAATAAGTTGTTAGGTCTTCTTCTATTGTCTACAAATTTCAATATTGCATATACATTTACATGACTTGTACAAGTATTAAAAGCAAGTGAGTACATGTACATGCACACTTTTGCATGCAAACAATTGATAAAAAGGGGGGGTAAA
The DNA here is from genome assembly GCA_949987565.1 of Luidia sarsii. Taxonomy (NCBI): domain Eukaryota; kingdom Metazoa; phylum Echinodermata; class Asteroidea; order Paxillosida; family Luidiidae; genus Luidia; species Luidia sarsii. The sequence continues at coordinate 11,396,473 of OX465110.1, forward strand.
TAATAGAGCTGAATCCCATTGCAAGGAAAAAGCCAGATTTTAGCTAATGGGTTTTGTTCTGTAACAGGTCAAAGTCAATATAATTATGTATTGTTATGTATTCTCATTGATCCATGTCATTTGAAACTTTTCCGAAAAATTTAAGAAGTAGACAGTTTCTCATCATACACCACAAGAAGTCAAGTACCCTTTAAAAAAACTGTTAAAAATGTGGGTGATTCCTTGTGGACAAAACCCTGTCCACAACGACACGCCTCGTTAGGGAGGCAGGTTGGGAAAGATTAGTTTGGGAATAACACTTTATACAAAATAAATGCATTGTAAATGACATCAAGCTATACTGTCTCTTAGGTCACACTGCTTCTGTACACCATCATCATCTTTCGACCAATTCCACAGCATTATCCTTCACATCAGCCCAGTCCTAGGATGGTAATGCCCCTGATTTGTGTAAGACAGCAAGGCATGGAAAAATAAATGGCTATGTGTTGGCTGTGTCAAGCAGTCATCTTTCTGCAAACCCAAACAACTCTCCAAACGTTTCGACACAGTCTCTGGGCTTTCCTTTTTTCCTGAATTGGCAGCAACCATAAACTGGGCGAGCAAGAAATCCTTCACTTGCTGTGAAAACCTCTTTCTGGCCTTGGACAATTTGCGGGACAAGCCGGCCATAGCATGGAGTGCCTCAGACATGGAGGCTAAAACTGCTTCTTTGCAGCCAATTGACATGTAATCTGGTCAAACCGTGATTCCTTGAGGGGACGAAGCGTATGCTGTCCTGCTGTCAAATGATGCGTTAGGAGTTCATCGGTTGGGAAAGTTTTCTCACAGTTTTTCTGTGCAGGAGAACTGAACATCTTCCCTCTGTTGGCAAAAGGCACCCGTCAAGACTTTGGGCTCAGTATATTTCCAACAGTGTAATTGGTGGCGAGTGGTACAAGCGGTTGCTTGATCAGTTTTGTGTGTAGATGAAACTGCTCACTAATGTTGTATGCAAACCAGGAGCGCACACCACCTTCCTCGAAGCTGAAGTCGGCATAGGCCTAGACCTAGTTGGTAACTCCTGGCCATTTCAGGGATTCATTTGAGGAAGGCATGTCACCAATCTTAATAGCATAACATCCTCTCACATCACCGTACGACTCTAAGTAGTGCGCACGTCATTTTGAGAGTTACCAAACAAAAGTGCGAAGAGCTGACAATTCTTTTATTTTTTAGTATTGTAGTCGGATATCTAAACCCTATTTTGACCAAGTTTGGTAACCGTCAGCGCTGCACTAATTAAGTAATGGTCTGGCACGTAAATGACTCTTGACTTTTTTTAAAGGAGCTGATTTATGTATTTCCAAAGCCTAGATATTTTCAGTAAATGATTGCACATCAAAGCATTTTATTTCATAGTCTAGAAGAGATTGAGCTCTTTCGTTTGATATATAACTTGACACAAAACGATAAAAAGTTAAGGGCACAAACATGGCTGCAATTATACGCCTAAAATGCCTTGAAAAACAACAGAAATACCCTTTTTTTACCGAAAATTTTTCGGTGCCTCATACTTGGTCACTGTGGGATTATATATTGAGCTACTCCACCAGGTGATATCGTTCCAGATGGGGATCAAATGGCCAAGATTTGAACTGAAACTGCTGACCCCCCACCTTCTCGAATTTTTAAGATTTTGCATGGTCTTCTCGTGAACTAACACTTAACCACTTCGTGCCGGGACCTCCGAATCCGGAGCTCCATTGGCTTGACTATGAGATGGGGCCCTCCGAATCAGTACAAAGACCCTTTTTGACACATGAATTGCAAGAATTAGCAGCAGTAATTGTGCAATTGTGGGACCTTTACTGTGGAGGATCGAGGGATACCGTGCTGTCGCTGAAAGCACGTCTGGGACATTGTGTTGGCATGCGACACAGCCCAACGGTCGTCGGTCAGGCATTGGAATTCCACCCACATTCTTCACCGCAATCTGTGCGCTCGGTTGTGGCCGACCAACTCGAAGATTTGACTGCCTGGAGTGGAGGCTGGAGTCTGCGGTCAGGGATTGACAGTACCGTACATGCACACACACAAGTCCGTTACGCTCCATTGACAACGCACAATGGGCCCTTTTTCGAACGGATAATCTCGAACAGAGCAAGAGGACTATCTGATTGAACCTCTTGCTGAACATCTTATTGTTCACCACAATCTCTCCCTACTTGAAGGACAGAAACCACAACGACGTCCGAATTGTGCCAGGTTTGACTCTCTTATACACATAGTATACCCTTATCGATTTATTTCATAGAAATATATTGTTCCGATTGTTTTTAGCGAGATTTGAAAATGATGCATTGTTCAAAAACCCCCGTATGGCGGTCATTGGCGCTGTAAAACCATCCGGCGCGAAGTGGTTAAGTTACCGGGGTTGAACAGAAAGTTTCTTTAACGTCTTTTGTCCTGTTAGTTTTACATCAAGGTCGCAGTAACTTCACTTACATGTATGTATCTGGCATTCCCACATGTGTGTATCATTCCAGTGGAAACATAGCTCAAATAGCTAAAATTCACTAAGTAAAATTCACTAACTGCACTGTCAGTGTGCTGACCAATCATGGTTACTTCTGGCATGCTTCTGAAGAGAACATGCACTTTTCAATGAGGGTGCCCTTCATGGAGTAAGACGTGCAACCCTTCTTCTCCACTCTATTACGTTGATTTTCACCAAATAAAAATCAACCCCCATTGGCTCCCATCAACAAGACTTAAAATTATCGTTGAAGCTGTGGCTGCTGTAAAGTTACATGTACCTGCATAAATCTGCAAAATCCTGTAGGAATATGCCTAAAAAAAAGGCCGAAAGCAGTCCATTTCAACAGATACCACTAGTGACAACAGTTCCAACGTATAGCAGCACCCTGGTTGCCATCTTTCGTCGTGAGTTACAAGATCTTAACTCTGGCTCTTGTTATCAAGAATCAACAGTCCCTTCTCACCAGGATGGAAAATGTTGAGTCAAGGTACACTGTACAGAGATCTGGATAAATCTGTTTCTTATGCATTAGAGGCCATTGAGCAAATGCAACGTGAAAATAATGATCAAAATTCCAAGATGGCGTCTACATGTATGATGAAGCAGCTTGAGAAAGATCAAACGAAAATCGCTGACCTGGAAACCGCAACCCTCCACCTTGAGCACTATTCACACAGCTATAATTTGCAATTCAGCGGTGTTCCTAAACTTCCTGATGGACCACCAGAGCACACATACGACAAACTCAAGCAGATTCTCTCCAAAAGTGCAAACTCATACCAGAAATTGAAAATGCACACAGGTTTGGACGTCGACCAAGATCATCTAACGATAAACTGCGCCATATACTGGCGAAATTCATCTATCGTCCAGAATGGCAAGCTGTACTTCTCAGGGGTAAGGAGACCTTGGCAAAACATGGTATACACGTCATCCATGACCTACCGGCAGCCGATGTCACTAGAAAAGAAGCCTCAAAGACGTGATGTACAAGGCATACAAGGCTTGCCAGAAGCCTGTGTTTCGGAATGGTGACCTGTACATCAGTGGTCAGAAATATCACCCTCCACCGCCCATCTCCAGTCCAACCCAGCCCACTCAGTCAACCGAGGTCTGAATAAATACTTCCAAGCTGGTTTTGTTTTCATTTCATTTGTTATAATCAAAACAAATAATATTATTGGTGTATTTCAAGGTTTGGTGAGGTCTCACTCTCACCAATCCTTCTACTGATCATTCATTGGAGCATCCGCGTTGCAATCAACTCCCTAATTCATTTAACTCCCAACTTTATTGAATATCAATTTTCCTCTGGTTTCATTGTCTTATGTTGTTTTGTCTGTCAATGCTCTGATTACCATATTAACTTTACTTGTTACTTGTAGTATATTTACACTGGAATGTACATGTACATGTACAGAGGATCATCTCAATCATGGCTGTTGATGAATAGCTTCATTTTGGCTTTTCCACTGTTTCTAGCAAAGCGGAAAAGCTATTGTTTTTTTTCTCATTTTTCTTTATGTCTTCTTCTTCTTCGGCTTCTCCGCTGCTACAGCGTAGCGGAAAAAATATTATTTTTTTTTTTGTTACCAATTTCTTTGGCTTTTCCGCCGCTACAGCATAGCGGAAAAGACATTCCTTTTGTTCTGATTTTTTTCCAGTTTCTTCTTCTTTTTTCTTCTTCTTAAGGTGCCGAGTATAGAAATCACACTTTTTTTTCCATTTTTTTTTATTGTTAAAAAGGGTAGTTTGATGTGTGGACTTCAAAATTGTAACATCCATTTTATAACTCAGTATTTATTTTTCCCAAAAAAGTGGGATCAAAATTTACTGCATGATTTGAACGTGGCGGTCTTTTTGATTTTGATAAACTGACTATTTTGTCATAATGTGGTTATTTGGCACAAAAATCATAATAACTCAAAAAGTAATCATCAGATTGATATGAAACTTGGCAGAGACATTAGGCGTAACATGTTTAACAATCCTATGATGGCCTTTTTTATATGTGTACCAGAAACAAAGATTTTGGAAAAATAATGGTTTCATCTGAAATTTCCCCAAAAAATCATTTTACATATTTCTAATGTGAAATTACAAAAAAGCCATCATAGGCTTGTTAAGACAGGATCACATTATATAAATAAAAATTTATTTCCACAATTTGAAATACCAGTTTAATTGAGTTGCATTTTTAAAATTGTACTTTACAAATTATGTTTTTCTGTTAATTCTCAGAAAAACTACCTAATTTGCATATTTTGAGTCCAAATTCATTAAAACTTACATTTCTGGAAGCAGAATGTCATATATGCTTTCCATAAATGTACAGTTTGTCAGGTTTATCATCTTAAATGTGTAAGTTATAATTGTTTGGCGACAGTAAATTTGACTGAATAATACTATTCTTAAGGTGATTTCTTATAAGCTCGAAATCTAGAAAACCAGACAAGATCCTTCAGCCAATCTTGGCACACACAAAGCACATGATGTCCCATCATGTCTTCATCTCGTTTAAATTTAGTTGCTTAATTGAGATGATCACGTGACCGCAGTTTAAAATTTGAACTTGAAAACTTTCAAAAATTCATAATAAATAAACGGCTGGCTCCCTTGTCATGGCATGTGAGAGGTCTTTCTAGGCACTACAGATTGATGACCTTCGTGACGTCATCTGACCTCGTCTTCCAATTGAAAATCGTAAAGGCTCGTATTCAAATTTGGTGACAGATATTAACTTTGTGTTAACGTTGTTAGGTCAAGGACGACTCACTTTCTATAAATCATTAACATAATGACGTCATTAACTACTCGAGCGCCCTCTAACGGCAGGTTGAAAATGTCCAAAAATGTAATTCAATTCGATGTCTGTGGCAAAGGTTGCAGAAATCGTTCCAAATTCGGCAGGAAGATTGCCACAAACACAGACAATGGATGTACAGTGTATACCGTAAATTCCCGCGTATAAGGCGCACTTTTTTTCACCGACGTGGAAACCCAAAGTTGGGGGTGCGCCTTATACGCGGGTACAGCCCGCTGGCGGTCTTGTTAGGCACCATGTCAAAAAGATTTTTATCGGCGCGACGCGACCCACCGCGGCGCAGTGCTAGTGCGGCGCGTCCCCCACCCCCCCCCCCCCCCCCCCCGCGTCCCACCTCCCGGATTAAATCGCGGCGCCCAGACGGTCCCCTTGCTCATTAAAAGATCCCCTCTGTAAAGTCCGCTATTGTTATGTTAATAGTCGAATAAATATGGAGAAGTCCCTGGCCCGGCACACACAGGGCACTCCGCGACCCGCCGCGGCGAGCTGTGTGTGGACAACATGGACTATTCCATTATGAATGGGAGGGGTGCTCAATACAGCAGCTGAGTATTTTGGATGTCATTTTTTAGTTGGAAAAATCCAGCTTTTTACCGTGGATTGTGGTATCAAAGAAACAATACATATTTAAGTTGCTCTCAGTTTGTTTTTGGTACTAACGATGTGTTGTGGGTAGATGTGAGCACCCCTATAAGCCGAATGACAAGCAGAGTGGAACACCAACCGCGTACGGGCGTTATTTAGTTCCCCCCTTTGTTGTGCTGTGTTGTCTTCCTAGTAGCTTTCTTTCCACACGAAAGGCAAACTGTCGGAGTTATCAACTTTATATCTGAGTCTCTGTTGAAGGTCCTGCTAGGATCGAAAGTTAGGCCATTCATTACAATTTCCCCCCTTCTTTTCTTTATTAAAATTAAAAAAATAAAAATTAAGAAAAAACTGAACGGGAACTGAAAATGGGAAAGAACATTTTTACTGTCCGGACGGTTACCGGACCGGAACTCTTTTTAAAGTAAAGTAAAATAAACCAATGAAGTTGTCTACCTGCGCCTTTTAAAGACATGACATAAACATAACGGAAGTTACATGTATGTAGAGCTAAAATTCTTGATTTTTAAGTTATGAGTGTAATGTTTCCACCACATGAAAGGGTAAATGTTACTCTTTCCGATGATACCATGTACATATGCTGCCAGTAATTTCACAATGCCTGTGGTGATGAAAAATACAATGTCCGTCCCTAGATATACATGTACATGTACCTGTAGTATACTGTAAGGTAAAAAACTGTGTTATGTCAGTCAGTGTACAGTATGCTAGGGACAGGAAGGGGGGGGGGGGGGGTGTCAAGGTTTGGTGGCCTTGGTCAGTTGCTCTATTAACCTAAGGGGGTTGAGGTTGGGGGTGCATGCAGTGGGAGAGGTGTGGGGTGCAGCACACAAAATCCATCCAAGATGGCTCCGCCGAGCTGATTATCATAAAGTGTGTACCCACAACTTTTTTTTAATAAGGGGTCTCTGGAGGCTAATTAACTGATACATTGTAGAACAAGTGAAGCTTAAGACAACCTGGGGGTTCACTCTTCAATTTGGTATGTAATTTGGACATATCTGGCTTTAAATGTGGCCCTATTTGGCTGTGGAAGTGGAGGGGTCCATCCCAAATCCTTGCAGAAATTCGGCTTGGACGGCTACACATTTGGGGGTGTTTTTTTCTGAGGGTAATTAGCAAAAAATCTAATCGGCTAAGAGCACTAAAATTGAAAAGAATCTGAGAGATGAAGGTCCAAACTACAATTTTAAGTATACAGGGTTCCACACTAGCAATTTTTTTTACTTGCCCTTCGGGCAAGTGAATTTATTCTTTTTCATATTTTTACTTGCCCGAATGGAAAATCTACTTGCCCGAAAATGAAAATAAAAGAAAACATTAAAAATCGAAGTTATCAATTTAATCCTAAATCACTTAAGCCTTTCAATAACATTATGAGTTTGCTAAAAGCTGTGATTTATTATAATTCTAAATTTTCAAAACCCATAATCATTATCAGAGTTCTCCCCAGGATCTTGGAAAAAGTATGGGGCTTTTGGCTCAAAGTCCACTGCGCTTCACAGTAACAGTATCTGTTAATAAGTGTAACCATTCATTCACGTTTTTCTTGTTGAGATCGTACCGAAAATGAAAAACCAAACATCGACATAGACTCTGAATCCGTGCAAATAGAATACATAGTGGGTACAGATTTATGAGCTATGTATCCAGCGCTCCAATTACCTCCGCCTGAATGTGGAACAGCACCCCAAAAAATCTAATGTCGGTTCCACTGCACTGGTGATTAAGGCCCTTGATCAAGCAAAGTGATTCTACTGTGCAAGGGGAAGTGACAAACGGTAACCCTACGGTGAAGTAAATTCTAAAACCAAAAATGAAGTAGGCCTACAAGAAGTAAAACTAAAAGTAATATAGAATTGCACAGCCACAGTTGCTGTGCACGAGTGATCAATCGGGAAATTCAAAATAACTGTTAATAAGTTTAGGTTGTAACCATTCATTCACGGTTTTCTTGTGAAGATTTTCCTCTTCGTACCGAAAATGAAAATGAGGAGCAGCACTCCCAAAAAATATAATGTTGATTATCAGTTCCCACGATATTGGTGATTATAAGGCCATTAAATTAATTAATACAAAAGGAAATAAAATTCGGGGGTGTAAAGATCCGTATGTTATTTGATTAGAAGAAATAAGGGTATTTTATGTTTGAAAAATTGTGTAAGATAAAGAAATTACTTCGTAGAAGTATGGCGTACGGAGGGAAAATAACCAACATGATTCGGCGTGCAACAGCAGTTTTCTGGCCGTGCGCCACGGCCGACGTCACTGACAACAACACGGTCAAACCGCGGAGCATCGTATAAACTTTAGGCCGACACTGAAAAAGATTCTCATGTACTGTACATGTACAGTTGTACACCAGTGACCACCCTGTAAAATTTTTGCGAGGAGGATAAGTTACTTCCGTAGCACATTTTCCATAATTATTTCGTCTAAGTATTTTTCAAAATATGGATTTCACGGTACGATCGTAAAGGCTGGGGTTTCATGTCAACTCGGTCCGCGCGGAAAGCCTATCTCGTTACTTACAACCAAAACAGACCGTTGAGGAAGGAAGATCGGACCACGAAAAAAAAAGTACTCTACAACTGGTCCACCCTGCGTGTTTGGGCATTACCAAAAAAATAATGTACCCTACCATATCCAATCGTTAATTTATTTCCCTGTGCGTGAAAGAAAAACCAAGATTCAATTCAAATCTTTGTTCAAGTCTCGGAATACAAAATCGGGAACAGGATCGTGGTGCGAAGACTGGAAAGTCAACACACGTGCGGCATGCTTTCTCTATCCTTAATGGTACCCGGCGATCCTATTCCTATACGCATGAACGTATGTTTACCAGCGAACTGGACCAAAGCAGTGTGCAGTACACAGTACACGTGTACATGTACACTGTACATGTACATATGTAAATGTATTGCAAATGTACACTGTGTATGTGACTGTACATGTACACGTACATGTACATCGTGCGCACGGCCGCTATACACTGTAGCGGTGCGGGATACAATCTGTGCTCGCGTATCGCGTCCACTCGTCAGCAGACGCAAAAAGCTCCGCTTTTTCGAAATAATAATCGTAATAATGCGAACAATATCTACATATAATTGGCTCGTTTTGGGCAAGGACTTTGATTATTTCAATTATGTAACTATCAAAATTTTACTTGCCCGATCGGGCAAGTAAATTTTAACATCTGAACATTTTACTTGCCCGACGTGAAATTTTACTTGCCCCGGGCAAGCGGGCAACCGCTAATGTCGAACCCTGAAGTATAGCTACAAGAACTGAGAGACTTTTGGGCATGGGATAATTGGCTTTGAAAGTGAGTGTTTTTGTACAGTGTTCAATGGGAGCTCTATTTAGTGTTCTGCACCCATAGGCGGAAATACATACATTGCTCAATGTGGGTCAATATCATCACTGACTGTATCATCGCGCAAAATATAACTAGCCTTGACAAATAACGAGTTTGCCTGCCCAAAGAACACTTACATCACAATACTTAGCCAAAAATTGCCGAACTCGGGCCGTAAGCACTGACTGGTTATTCTAATGTTTTACATCTGTAAAAGGCAATGCTCAGCAGGTCAGTGAAGTTAGCGCCTAAACACAAAACCAATCGAAACAGGCCTGGATATGAGCTGACATTCCCAACGGCCATGGAAGTGTCTCTTACAAAACCAGAGCCCAGTCACACTGACGAGAAGCATGACTGTCTCGAACTGTGGCTGGCTTCAGCGATCTTCCCTGATTCAGGATTACGGACAGTCAGAATCAGCGTGATAGGACTGCTCTGCCTTCCAGATTTGAATCATGGTTTCACTTGTCACTCCGTGCATTGATATGAGTTTACGATACGCACAGAACGGGTAGGGGACAAAAGGAATTCCGCTGTGCCAAAATGCGTTGTTGTTAACAGGTTTGATTCCCAGGGCCTTCAGGCAAATACCCACCATCACGTCTTCAATGTGAATAAACTTGGTTATGACGAAGGTTCTGGTGTACACCAGCGGAAGCACGTCACCTGACATGACGTAGCCTGCTCCTGCGCAGTAGGGCGGGTATTTTGTGTCCCTGAACAAATTCCAGGGCATGTAGTTCTTTCTCTCGCTTTCCCTGATGGGGTGACTGGACTTCAAGACGTACCCGGTCACAAAGCGCTCGGTGGGTGTGTCCTCTCTGGTAAGGAGAGAGACGAGATTGTGGAGACCTATGTACATATCGTGGTCGGTCTTCATGACGTAGGATGCCTGGGGGCATTGGGTTATCATCCACTTCATGCCCATCAGAGTCTTCAGGCTGAGGTTCTTGTAGCTGTCCACGAAGTCCTCCATGAGGAGGTCGTGATGCTGGGCGCTCTCGTGCCGTACCAGTTCGTTCAGGGTGGCCTTGGGGGTCGCTCCCAGGAGGAAGAGGCGGACGATTGTACGGCCCATCAGCTCCCCGAGGCTGGCCCATGATTCTCGAATGGCCTGGCGGCGTGCCCGTGCCTCATGGGTGGTAGTGATGAGGATGAGCAGGAAAACGTCCTTCCGTCTCCCAGCTGAGTCCCGACAGGCTGCTGGTTCGTTCAATACCAAGTTGAAGCTGTGCTTCCTCATGGCCTCCTTCAATCCTTTCACTTGTCCGAGAAAAGTCGCGCTCTCTGTGTCGTTGCCTCTTTTGCTGATCCCACCTCCGACCTCCGAAGACGGTGGCTTTTTTCCCCACATCTCCCTGGCAGACTCCACTTTTTCTCGGAGTAACTCTTTCCCGCGCGATCCCTGACTTTTCACCTGCGGACCGCCCTGTGCTGGCTTTATTGAGTCCAGGCTGCCGTTGGCCATGTGGTGTTTGGTATCCTCGACTACCTCCACCAAGTGCGGCAACTTTCCATTAGGGGCGAGCTTCTCTTTGTCCCCGGCTCCGATCCTTTCGAGTTTGCCTTCTCCTCCCACAATCGCTTTGTCCGGTTGATGGCCTTTGACGGTATGATTCCCCTCGCTGCCCGTCTTATTTTCCACGGGAGGCATCCCCCCTCGATCAGTAGTCCTGTTCATTGCGTTATCACGTTGGGACTTCTTCGGCGTTGGGTCTTCATCTTTGGCATCTGCACCGCTGAGGTTTCCCGTCAGTGAGGCCACGCGTCCTTGCCCCGGCCGCTCTGCGTCCTTCGAGGCCTCTTCCCCGTCTCTGCGTGGCGGCGGAACGGCAATCAAAACGCCAACATTCAAACAGTTGGCAAGGTAGACCCAAGCCAGGGCAGTCACAGCCAGGAGCAGCACCAGCATCAGCCTCCTCGACCCGCCCTTTCGATTCGAGACATTTGTGCCCGGGGGGACCAAGGGCAAGAGGATCGGGCTGAAGGGCAAAAAGTAAAAAAGTCACAATGAAACAAATTGCTAACTGACTTAAGTGCTATAACGACTAAGAATGCACAAAATATCCAAAACGAAGTGGGAAAAACGAAGTTTTGATCCTTGAAGGACCTTCATCAAAGGCAGGGATTTTCCTTTTTAGTATAGGCCTATTAGATAAGAATTCGGTGAGGAATAATCACATTATTATCGGTGAGGAATAATTGCACTATTTTTAAGCTTCTAGATCTCTGTGCAAGTCATTTGAATAAAATGGAATACATTTAAGTGGCCCAATTAATGTTATGAACCGTTGAGAGTGAACATTGGATACTGCAGGTTTAGATGTCCGAACGTTAGCTTTGGAAGCCATTGGCACATAGGAGTCCGTTTCTCAGTATTTCTCCAAATGATTTTTGAATTCTAACAGCTCTTCGACGTGACACAAAAATATTGAAGGCATAGAAGGCGAAATGACAGTGAACATAGAAAAGGTCGCAGTTGTCGAGGGTAGATAAAGATGTTATTGGTTACCCCTTTACTTCAACAAGCTCATTCCTTTATTTTTGTTCTAAATTTCATGATTATTGTTTCCGACTTTGGAAAGCCACAAAACCATGCAAAACTGAAGCCTGGCAATACGCGCAGCGCATTCGTACTGCCGTGACACAAACACACTTACCGTGAAGGATGACGCTGTGAGGACATGGCTGGACGTCTTTGGAATCTAAAGCTGACGCTCTGAACATATAGCAGTCGAGAGAACTAGACGCAGACGAGTTCGGGCGGTCTGTTCTTCACACGCGAATCTTGTTCTCGTGTCTTGAACCACACAAACACGACCCGAGAACGCTGCCGGCACTCGGAACAAGATCACACACACCACCTTTCCGCCAGTGTCGTTCACGAGAGCCGAGAACGCCGCGCGTCCGAACTCGATCTAACGTGTGGCTAATACGGAAATCGGCTAGGGGTGTCCGAAACAGAATGTAGCGTTGCATTAACGAAAGAAACGACTGAGTGCCCAACACTATGTAATGGCCGAGGTACATCGGTAGTCTTCTGTTAACCGCCGCATACAGCGGTAGCATAACAAGGACCGTCAGTAGAACGAGTGATGAATATCCAAGATGTGACGTCGACTAAAACGAGTAATGAATATGCAATATGACGTCATGTTCCGCGGAAATTTCAAAATAAACAGTCGCTCGAATAAACAGTCATTCAACATCCCGGTCGGACTGTGGAATGGCGCCATATGGCGGCAGTCAACCCTTCTCCTCACCCTTGGACCATGCTATAACTAGTAAAAGAATATTATAATATAAGATGGGTCAAAATCTTGTCCACTTCTCTATCCCAAGCGCTTTTAATTTAAGTTTTGAATATATAAACAGTTGAGTTGGCCTTTGCTTTACTAATCCGAGTAACTTGCCCTGACAAGTCATCCTTTTTTATCTTCAAGCTCATGTTCACAAAATTTGAGACCCAAGACATCTCGTACCCGGGACAATTTGTACCCAAAATTTGAGGCCCAAGAGTCGGTCGCGTAACCGGAACAATTCCGAATTCGTACCCACTATTTGAGGCACAAGACATCTAGTATAAGTCAATACTACTTACTAGTATTACTACATACACTACAGTACTACTAGTACTAGTAAGTACTAGTAGTAGTACTAGTCATAGTCATATTCGTGACAATTCGTACCTAAAATTTGAGAACAGAGACATCTCGTACCCAGGACAATTCGTACTTAAAATTTGAGAACAGAGACATCTCGTACCCGGGACAAGTCGTACCCAAAATTGAGACCCAAGACATTTCATAACCGGAACAATTTGTAACCACTATTTGAGGCCCAAGACATCTCGTACCCGAGACAATTCGTACCCAAATTTTGAGAACAGACATCTCGTTACCGGGACAATTCGCACCCAATATTTCAGAACCGAGACATCTCATACCCGGGACAATATTGAATTCATACCCAATATTTCTGAACTGAGACAATTTGTACCCACAATTTGAGAACATAGACATCTCGTACCCGGGACAATTCGCACCCAATATTTCAGATCCGAGACATCTCATATCCGAGACAATTGAATTCATACCCAATATTTCTGAACTGAGACAATTTGTACCCACAATTTGAGACCCGAGACATCTCGTACCCGGGACAATTCGTACCCAATATTTCAGAACCGAGACATCTCGTACCCAGGACAATTCGTTTTCATTTTCAAATTTAAGTTCAAACAAACATGACCTGACAAGAACCCGAGACATCTGGATTAACGTACCAGTGCTCTTCCATCTGAGCTATCCAGCCCTTAGGCTACCATCTAAGGGCTGGATAGGTGTACGTTAATCCAGACTCCAGAGGTCTCGGGTTCATGTCCCGGTCCAGTCAAAGTTTTCTTTGCCAATTTTTCAATGTTCAAATTTCATGCACCACCCCAACATTGTATACCTCTTCTCCTGTATAGTTTTAATAATATTTTAATATTGAATATTTAATAATATTCAATAGTCAATACTAGTATTAAATTACTATATATATATGTTGGCTACAACATTTGACCTAGCTACATGTAGTTACCCGTTACACAGCTTTTCAAGCAAAAAATACCATTAATTCTTTAAATCGACTTGCATACTGATCTTTTTAAAATTACAAAAAGAACAAAAACAGAAAAAGACTTTTGGTTGGCTACTTGGCACGAGTAGACTGATATAAGAAAGGCGACAGCTTGAGTTATGTTCCTCAATTCGTGGCCCTAATTTTGTCGCTGGGACATTGTTAAGAGGTAGGCCTAGTATTTTAGTATTTTGATTGAAGATTTTTGTTTGGTTTGTCCCACTTTTTTCATCAGTGCATCCGGTTTGCAGATGCCAGTGAAGCTGAAGGTGTTGTCTCCAATGATGGTGTGCCATTCGTTACCACTCTTCGGAGTCAGATGACTTGCATGTTTGGAAGGGATAAACATTCCAAAAGAAAGGAAAGGGCTCAAGAAGAACGAGACAACTGCTCAACGGTATGATGACAAAAGCCACTACATGTATATTGAATTATAAGCATTTTTCAGTTGAATGAAATAATATAGGAAGGTTTGCGGTGACACCATGTATCAGGTCTCTTAAAGGAAGAGGTTTGGTTCTGAAAAGAACCTGAGTGGTAACTCGACGTTTCGACCAGTATGCTCTGGCCGTCATCAGGAGAATGACGGCCAGAAAATACTGGTCGAAACGTCGAGTTACCACATGCAAAGCCTTAAGTCTTATTTGAATGCAATAGTCCCACTCCCATACATAAATGCTGTTAATCGTTTCAAGGAGTACCTTTTCTGCTGCATGAAACAGTGTAATTTACTCAGGGAAAATAGGTTGAAATATTTCTTTTGAATTACATTGAAATTTGATGCTGGTTTGATACAGTTGATGCACAGGTATTATCAAGCAGACAAGCACTACCCAGTGCCCACTGCCCATACATGTACATGTACATGTTTATGGAACTCCTTCCCAGGGAATCCAATATTAGATGTCTTCCTTGACCCCAAAAGATTCCAAAATCCCATCCCAACAAGTAATGATGTGTCTGCATGTTGCAAAGGCATTGGTATTTGTTTCCAATATTTGCCACCTTGGGGATCATATAAGGCACATTAAAGTACATGTAAGTCATGTGCACATTAGTGTGCTGTTTTTTCCCCTTTATTGCACATGTATAGTTATTATACTTGATGTTAGCATAAGCATGTTCTGATTGGCTAGATTCACTGAATGTAAAGAGTAGGCCATAAGGAAACTACAGTGGCTGTAGAATTGTGAGACTATTGGTGAAGTTGTCAACTAATTGTGAAAAGGCCAGACAAAGCCAATATTGAGGGGAGAAAAGAAGATAAATGTGGTCCACTAGAGCACACAACTTGTGTTACTGTTTTGCAAAACTCAATTTCCGACCAGGCTACCTAGTGCCAGCAATAATTCTGGGCAAGAAAGAATTTAGATTTTAATATCATGTTTGTATTTCTCGTTCGTTGCAGAAAGATCATCCCTTTCAGAGGCACTACATGAAGCTGCAAGCCGCAAGGAAAAGGGGCTGTCCAGCCACAACTGTAATCAAAGAAGTTCTACGATTTGTTGACTGTAATATGCAATATAGGATTCCAACAACACGTACTACTGGTATTGATTTCATACAGAGATGTGCCACCAAACACTTGACTCAAATATTTGGGGTCATCTGATTTTTAAAGTTGCATTATCTGTGCTCTGGGATGTGGCAGTTTGAACAAAAAATATTGGCCAATGGTATTGATAACTTAGTAGGACTTTGTGTCACACAAAAACATTGTTTTCATTCAGTTGTAGATAGTCAGTGAACAAAACGAACTTATTACAATTATTGGTTTGTGAAGAGAAGAAATTAAGTTGATAGCAAGTGAAACAGTCTCTGGCTGTAATATGCAATATAGGGCTGCCAAAAAAAGCTTAAAAGAAATTGCCAATTGAATTGATAGTAGGACTTGATTTGCTATGAGCTTTAAAAAAAACAAAGTAAGGGTTCAAGTCCTGGTTCAAGTTCTCAAGTTCAAGTTTCCTTTGCCAATTTGTCAATTTGTTCAAATTTTCGCAGTCAGTTTTTCCTTGATTTGTTTGACTTGAATTGAAAAAGCTGCATCCACTTTGTGTGATCCCTGAGCTGCCATAGCCAGGTTTACAATAATTAGTCAATGGAGCACTAACGCGGGAGTAGAACGAGTCTGGCTTCATGTGGAATGAGAAGAATGACAGAATTAAACATTTACAATTACAGGGCCAAAAAAACAGGAGGGTTGGGATTAATTGATATCAGTTGTAAATTACTTGCCCTAAAACTGCAATGGCTTGCACACTACCCCCAAACATCAGGGAGGTGGATACTTTTGCAAGTACACATGTACTGGATAAACAAACTGAATGGAAGCAATAATCTACGATGGTATGTTTTTGCTAATGTTGAGAGTTTCCTGAAAACTAACACCACGACCATGTTTTATAAAGAACTTATCCATGCTTTCCATGAGGCAGGTGGTAGTTTTGAACGAAATATTTCCTGTTTATAAGACTGCAAGCAAGTTCCTTTTTTTAATACCAGTCATTGCAACTGACGATGTGCGTTGAACAGCCTTGTGCTTAAAGCCAAAGGCTGTTTTCAAATTAAATAATTTATGTCGTTTTTGAAAAGCAACTGGTAACTTTTAAAGAAATGGGTAGGAAGTTTAATATTTTGAATATTAATGCCTCAAGAATAATAATGCTTTAAAAAGAAGATTTTTCTTTAATTCAAGAAGGAAGACATGGACCCCCCCCCCCCAAACAGGGAGTATAATTGGTTGTCAGTCAAAGACGCACAAGATAATAAACAGGTGTACCTTTATAATTATGATATACACAAAATACATCTATGAAAATATATTTGTAAAGCGGTTAAATGAGCCAAAGGTTAAAAAAGTGTCGCACAAATTTTTAAACTTAGTTTCCAATCTAAAGTGGGACAAAATATGAACGAAGCTGTGGAAAAAATAACTAATGGATCAAGAAGATAAAAACTTCGTTTACAGACTAAGACTTAGATTCCGAATTTTGCCGACAGGTAATACATGTATTTTGTATACAATTGGAAAATAAGTGATGCAACATAAATTTAATTATGTCCTCTGTGTAAAACAGAAGTAGAAATACATGCATGAGCATTTGTTTATGTTTTGTTCCAAAACGGTGAATGCATGGTAATTACACAATTTAGATATTACTATTTAAACGACTCAAGCAGGATTCGGGGATACACGCCCAACCCAGTTGAACTAGTTATTGTTTCCAAAATGATGAGACAAATTTGGAACACTCGGTGTAAAATTGTTTTCAGTAACCTCCACAAACCAGGCGAGGTTGACATACAATGTAGTCAACATACGTAATATCTTGATGTAATGAATGCTTTATGACATTGCTTTATCGATGATGGAATGAGGAAACAAGGAAATAAAAAGGAGCAAAAACTCAAAAAGAAGAAAGAGAGTACAAAGAGAACTTGTTTATTAAAAGTCAATAGAGCACTGGCAGAACGAGCCTGGCTCGACAGTAGAAAGAGAATTACTTGTGTTCAAAGTCATAGAGCACTGGCTCGTTAGTAGAACGAGACTGGCTCGACAGTAGAAAGAGAACTTGTGTTCAAAGTCAATGGAGCATTGGCTCGTCAGTAGAACGAGACTGGCTCGACAGTAGAAAGAGAATTACTTGTGTTCAAAGTCAATGGAGCACTGGCTCGTCAGTAGAACGAGACTGGCTCGACAGTAGAAAGAGAATTACTTGCGTTCAAAGTCAATGGAGCACTGGCTCGTCAGTAGAACGAGACTGGCTCGACAGTAGAAAGAGAATTACTTGTGTTCAAAGTCAATGGAGCACTGGCTCGTCTGTAGAACGAGACTGGCTCGACAGTAGAAAGAGAATTACTTGTGTTCAAAGTCAATGGAGCACTGGCTCGTCAGTAGAACGAGACTGGCTCGACAGTAGAAAGAGAACTTGTGTTCAAAGTCAATGGAGCACTGGCTCGTCAGTAGAACGAGACTGGCTCGACAGTAGAAAGAGAATTACCTGTGTTCTTCAAAGTCATAGAGCACTGGCTCGTCAGTAGAACGAGACTGGCTCGACAGTAGAAAGAGAACTTGTGTTCAAAGTCAATGGAGCACTGGCTCGTCAGTAGAACGAGACTGGCTCGACAGTAGAAAGAGAATTACTTGTGTTCAAAGTCAATGGAGCACTGGCTCGTCAGTAGAACGAGACTGGCTCGACAGTAGAAAGAGAATTTGTGTTCAAAGTCAATGGAGCAGCTAGCTGGCATGGCTCGTCATTAGAACGAGACTGGCTCGACAGTAGAAAGAGAATTACTTGTGTTCAAAGTCAATGGAGCACTGGCTCGTCAGTAGAACGAGACTGGCTCGACAGTAGAAAGAGAACTTGTGTTCAAAGTCAATGGAGCACTTCGTCAGTAGAACGAGACTGGCTCGACAGTAGAAAGAGAATTACTTGTGTTCAAAGTCATAGAGCACTGGCTCGTCAGTAGAACGAGACTGGCTCGACAGTAGAAAGAGAATTACTTGTGTTCAAAGTCAATATGAGCACTGGCTCGTCAGTAGAACGAGACTGGCTCGACAGTAGAAAGAGAACTTGTGTTCAAAGTCAATGGAGCACTGGCTCGTCAGTAGAACGAGACTGGCTCGACAGTAGAAAGAGAATTACTTGTGTTCAAAGTCAATGGAGCACTGGCTCGTCAGTAGAACGAGCCTGGCTCGACAGTAGAAAGAGAACTTGTGTTCAAAGTCAATGGAGCACTGGCTCGTCAGTAGAACGAGACTGGCTCGACAGTAGAAAGAGAACTTGTGTTCAAAGTCAATGGAGCACTGGCTCGTCAGTAGAACGAGACTGGCTCGACAGTAGAAAGAGAATGACTTGTGTTCAAAGTCAATGGAGCACTGGCTCGTCAGTAGAACGAGCCTGCATGGCTCGACAGTAGAAAGAGAACTTGTGTTCAAAGTCAATGGAGCACTGGCTCGTCAGTAGAACGAGACTGGCTCGACAGTAGAAAGAGAATTACCTGTGTTCAAAGTCATAGAGCACTGGCTCGTCAGTAGAACGAGACTGGCCCGACAGTAGAAAGAGAATTACTTGTGTTCAAAGTCAATGGAGCACTGGCTCGTCTGTAGAACAAGACTGGCTCGACAGTAGAAAGAGAATTACTTGTGTTCAAAGTCAATGGAGCACTGGCTCGTCAGTAGAACGAGACTGGCTCGACAGTAGAAAGAGAACTTGTGTTCAAAGTCAATGGAGCACTTCGTCAGTAGAACGAGACTGGCTCGACAGTAGAAAGAGAATTACTTGTGTTCAAAGTCAATGGAGCACTGGCTCGTCAGTAGAACGAGACTGGCTCGACAGTAGAAAGAGAATTACTTGTGTTCAAAGTCAATGGAGCACTGGCTCGTCAGTAGAACGAGACTGGCTCGACAGTAGAAAGAGAATTACTTGTGTTCAAAGTCAATGGAGCACTGGCTCGTCTGTAGAACGAGACTGGCTCGACAGTAGAAAGAGAATTACTTGTGTTCAAAGTCAATGGAGCACTGGCTCGTCAGTAGAACGAGACTGGCTCGACAGTAGAAAGAGAACTTGTGTTCAAAGTCAATGGAGCACTGGCTCGTCAGTAGAACGAGACTGGCTCGACAGTAGAAAGAGAATTACCTGTGTTCTTCAAAGTCATAGAGCACTGGCTCGTCAGTAGAACGAGACTGGCTCGACAGTAGAAAGAGAACTTGTGTTCAAAGTCAATGGAGCACTGGCTCGTCAGTAGAACGAGACTGGCTCGACAGTAGAAAGAGAATTACTTGTGTTCAAAGTCAATGGAGCACTGGCTCGTCAGTAGAACGAGACTGGCTCGACAGTAGAAAGAGAATTTGTGTTCAAAGTCAATGGAGCAGCTAGCTGGCATGGCTCGTCATTAGAACGAGACTGGCTCGACAGTAGAAAGAGAATTACTTGTGTTCAAAGTCAATGGAGCACTGGCTCGTCAGTAGAACGAGACTGGCTCGACAGTAGAAAGAGAATTACTTGTGTTCAAAGTCAATGGAGCACTGGCTCGTCAGTAGAACGAGACTGGCTCGACAGTAGAAAGAGAATTACTTGTGTTCAAAGTCAATGGAGCACTGGCTCGTCTGTAGAACGAGACTGGCTCGACAGTAGAAAGAGAATTACTTGTGTTCAAAGTCAATGGAGCACTGGCTCGTCAGTAGAACGAGACTGGCTCGACAGTAGAAAGAGAACTTGTGTTCAAAGTCAATGGAGCACTGGCTCGTCAGTAGAACGAGACTGGCTCGACAGTAGAAAGAGAATTACCTGTGTTCTTCAAAGTCATAGAGCACTGGCTCGTCAGTAGAACGAGACTGGCTCGACAGTAGAAAGAGAACTTGTGTTCAAAGTCAATGGAGCACTGGCTCGTCAGTAGAACGAGACTGGCTCGACAGTAGAAAGAGAATTACTTGTGTTCAAAGTCAATGGAGCACTGGCTCGTCAGTAGAACGAGACTGGCTCGACAGTAGAAAGAGAATTTGTGTTCAAAGTCAATGGAGCAGCTAGCTGGCATGGCTCGTCATTAGAACGAGACTGGCTCGACAGTAGAAAGAGAATTACTTGTGTTCAAAGTCAATGGAGCACTGGCTCGTCAGTAGAACGAGACTGGCTCGACAGTAGAAAGAGAACTTGTGTTCAAAGTCAATGGAATACTTCGTCAGTAGAACGAGACTGGCTCGACAGTAGAAAGAGAATTACTTGTGTTCAAAGTCATAGAGCACTGGCTCGTCAGTAGAACGAGACTGGCTCGACAGTAGAAAGAGAATTACTTGTGTTCAAAGTCAATATGAGCACTGGCTCGTCAGTAGAACGAGACTGGCTCGACAGTAGAAAGAGAACTTGTGTTCAAAGTCAATGGAGCACTGGCTCGTCAGTAGAACGAGACTGGCTCGACAGTAGAAAGAGAATTACTTGTGTTCAAAGTCAATGGAGCACTGGCTCGTCAGTAGAACGAGCCTGGCTCGACAGTAGAAAGAGAACTTGTGTTCAAAGTCAATGGAGCACTGGCTCGTCAGTAGAACGAGACTGGCTCGACAGTAGAAAGAGAACTTGTGTTCAAAGTCAATGGAGCACTGGCTCGTCAGTAGAACGAGACTGGCTCGACAGTAGAAAGAGAATGACTTGTGTTCAAAGTCAATGGAGCACTGGCTCGTCAGTAGAACGAGCCTGCATGGCTCGACAGTAGAAAGAGAACTTGTGTTCAAAGTCAATGGAGCACTGGCTCGTCAGTAGAACGAGACTGGCTCGACAGTAGAAAGAGAATTACCTGTGTTCAAAGTCATAGAGCACTGGCTCGTCAGTAGAACGAGACTGGCCCGACAGTAGAAAGAGAATTACTTGTGTTCAAAGTCAATGGAGCACTGGCTCGTCTGTAGAACAAGACTGGCTCGACAGTAGAAAGAGAATTACTTGTGTTCAAAGTCAATGGAGCACTGGCTCGTCAGTAGAACGAGACTGGCTCGACAGTAGAAAGAGAACTTGTGTTCAAAGTCAATGGAGCACTTCGTCAGTAGAACGAGACTGGCTCGACAGTAGAAAGAGAATTACTTGTGTTCAAAGTCAATATGAGCACTGGCTCGTCAGTAGAACGAGACTGGCTCGACAGTAGAAAGAGAACTTGTGTTCAAAGTCAATGGAGCACTGGCTCGTCAGTAGAACGAGACTGGCTCGACAGTAGAAAGAGAACTTGTGTTCAAAGTCAATGGAGCACTGGCTCGTCAGTAGAACGAGACTGGCTCGACAGTAGAAAGAGAATTACTTGTGTTCAAAGTCAATGGAGCACTGGCTCGTCTGTAGAACAAGACTGGCTCGACAGTAGAAAGAGAATTACTTGTGTTCAAAGTCAATGGAGCACTGGCTCGTCAGTAGAACGAGACTGGCTCGACAGTAGAAAGAGAACTTGTGTTCAAAGTCAATGGAGCACTTCGTCAGTAGAACGAGACTGGCTCGACAGTAGAAAGAGAACTTGTGTTCAAAGTCAATGGAGCACTGGCTCGTCAGTAGAACGAGACTGGCTCGACAGTAGAAAGAGAATTACTTGTGTTCAAAGTCAATGGAGCACTGGCTCGTCAGTAGAACGAGACTGGCTCGACAGTAGAAAGAGAACTTGTGTTCAAAGTCAATGGAGCACTTCGTCAGTAGAACGAGACTGGCTCGACAGTAGAAAGAGAACTTGTGTTCAAAGTCAATGGAGCACTGGCTCGTCAGTAGAACGAGACTGGCTCGACAGTAGAAAGAGAATTACTTGTGTTCAAAGTCAATGGAGCACTGGCTCGTCTGTAGAACAAGACTGGCTCGACAGTAGAAAGAGAATTACTTGTGTTCAAAGTCAATGGAGCACTGGCTCGTCAGTAGAACGAGACTGGCTCGACAGTAGAAAGAGAATTACTTGTGTTCAAAGTCAATGGAGCACTGGCTCGTCAGTAGAACGAGCCTGGCTCGACAGTAGAAAGAGAATTACTTGTGTTCAAAGTCAATGGAGCAGCTGGCTCGTCAGTAGAACGAGCCTGGCTCGACAGTAGAAAGAGAATTAACTTGTGTTCAAACTCAAAGTCAATGGAGCGAATTTCCGTTCACTATACAGTACATGTGCACGCGGTATAGGGCTAATGAATTATTCATAAGCACGGTGAGCAGTCATAGATCTTGCATATTCATCACTCGTTCTACTGACGGTCCAAATTATGCTACCGCATACAGCGTCGGGGTCCATTGTGCAGTGACCTTGCGGGTTACCCGATGAGCCCAAACACCGCCTTGCTCAAGCGGCTCTGAATAACCATGCTACATAGGCGCCTACATGCAAAGCGCGGGCGTCATTGTATTTCAATCCGTGATTTGAAGAAGACATAAATGCACACAACAATTAAGTGTGTACATACGTGCATAAATCATTATAATTATGCACGTGTTTATTTCTGTGACATCAAAACCCATGATCATCCTGTCGACAGGTTACGAATTCTGAGAATGGCAAAATATGTAAACTTTGTTTGCTTACCCTAAATTCTCTCAAATTCTGTGTTCAAATATTACGTCATGATAAAGTAAAAAACTAATTGTAAAAAGCCATAAAATGGACCAGACGGAATTTGTTCCCAGCATAAGGAAATGTTGGTGTCTGAACGCACTTATGTCCATAATCATTACATGAAAACAGCACCATATAGACAGTATACCGCCCTCTTTTGTTGTTGCGACGACCTGAAATTCTGTGACGAGTGGATATTCAGATGCAAAACGGCTGCAAATTGAAGTCAGTAACGCTTGTGGGAGAATTTTGCGAGGACAGTTTCCATGCACAATTAGATTAACATATTCCCATTGGGCTCAAACCTGGTATATTATTTAAGACCGGGACGTGTAATACATGGACAATAAGGTGACGTGTATATTGGGAGTCTTGCAGCGTACCGGTACTCAATGCCAACATGCAATCGCATGCCATGTACCTCCATCGACCTGAGAAGTTACCCCGTCAAAGCAGGGGTTATACGACATTTCACTGCAATCGATCACTGTAAAAATTATGGGCAACCGAGTTTCTGTGTAAAGTTATTTAACCTGTTAACCTTGTTAGTCAATAAATGCACATTCTTTGAGCATTTCGAAATAACCAACAATTGTGACTTTACTAAAAACCAACAACTGGGTTGACTATATCCTATAAATGAGCAATATAATATTTTACCCATTTTAAAAGCGATTATTGGTAAACACAGCAGCTGAATTGTAAGACTTACACAATAAAATGAGCAAATTGGTGACGTGAGTGGTGCAATTTTACAAACAAATGAGCAACTGTCATAACAATTGGAGGACGTCAGTCAAATTCTCCGCGAGTGGGACCTTGAACCTCTGGAGCAGGCGTTTACCAGTATGTTGCTTCTCTGGAAACTTCAACCATTATGTCCTAGTGCAACATAGACAGTTATGTGAAAGTTTCCATTGTGGGGTAACCTTTCAAAGTGAATAATCCATCAGCTAAAATTCTCGCCATTCTGGACCGTCCGCCTTGTGTTCGATCGCATGCCCTAACGCCGAGTAACGGTTCATACTTGTACACGTCATGTATGCATGCACATGTACATCGCATATATTTTGTATTATACACTGTACATACATAATTGTGTACGTACATGAAATCGATTATGTACATGTACACTACATGCCGAAGGTTGTTTACATATACATGTACATGTACATGTAATGCGTTTTCACGAACAGCTATACACGTTGGAAAGTTAAGGCTCTTCCGGTAGGCCAAACACCGTGTGATTCAAAAAGTTGCTCTTTTGGTGTCTATTTTCCTAGGTACAAAATTGGCAGTTGCTTCGTAGCTCTAGTTTTCTTTATTGTTGGTCCTAAAAAAAATCTGAGTGTACCATAACAAACCCGAACATACGTAGAAACAAATATATCACGCAACCTGAGGCAGCCCGTTCTGGGTAAAAACTATGGAGGCTCCTAAAGGGCGTCTCGCTTATATATTTTTTATTTTTATTATTTTTTATTATCATTTAATTGGCATGAAGTAACATGGCCTAATAGGCTTTCAAAAATTAACTAAAAAAATAAAAGGGCAGCTAGAGAAAGTACCAAGAAGGAAGAAATGTGTCTCTTGAGTGACATTGGGAAAGGTCACAACTGAAGAAGCAGTGAGAAAGAGGATTGTGGAGTTTTTTTAAACGTCACAAAAGCTGAAGACATCAATTAAAAATACAACCCAGCAAAAGGGCAAAGAAAACAGAATCTGCCTCCATGGCTGAATCACAATTAGCTTGGACCAAGCCGAACAATCACATCCTGCCTCGATGTATCTTCTGATGTGGAAATTAACAAGGATGAGAAATGCAGCTTGTGTCACTCATAGATACCGCCCTACCGTATTTCATCTCTATGGTGCACTTAAAGATCTAAAGTCAAAAATGTTAAAAGATATCTTCCAGTTAAATGAACTTCTTTTCACATTTTAAGAAAATTATTCTCGATTTGAATGATTCATTATGGTGATTAAATGTATTTCCTTATTATTATGAGGGCAGTTTTGATGATTTGAAAAAAGGATGGGAATGGAGAGGGTAGCATGAAGGGAAAGGAGTTGATAGGTGATAAAAAAAAGTCAATCCAACTTCCCATCTCAAACAAAATGTGGCTCAGGGCAATGGGACAAAATGAATGCAAACCAATAAGTTTTAAGCAAAAACTATGAATGTTTTGAGGAAAGTGTTAGAAGCAGTGTCGAAAAAACCCCGAAAGATGAACCAAAAAACATACAGGGAAGAATTTCACAGTGCCACACAGCATTTTGAGTTATTTTAAGAATTTATTTTGCGTTTGGCTGCACTGGGTGGGACACCTTACTAAACACCACCGTGGAAAATAGGTCACGATGCTTACTGCGCAGTGCACCTGGACATCAACAAAACCGGGTAATCTTACGGAAGTGACAGGCTTGATCAACATTCTCAATGATTATCCCAATAGTCTGTGGTGTGGAAAAAGTGACTGAGACCTCTTTTAGTGTGATACTTTCGTTCACATTTGTCAGCTTGAAGAAAAGGCCTTATATCATCGAAAACCGGTAACTTGAGTATACATGTATATACCACGTTTTTTATATACGTCCGTGGTATGTACATTATGTACAGTACATGTACTGTACTTGTACTGTATAACCAGTATCGAGGATTACAGATAATCACTGAAAGGCTGTTATTTGTACATGTGTGTACTCAATTGTTTTTTTAAATACTGTACTGAACTGACGATTTTTTGTATGACTACTTTTAGTGCTATGTGCTTACATAGGCCTACTGTACATGTAGTACAATAACACAAATATAAAAATTCCATGCTGAGAGCAAGTATACTGCATTACTTGTGAAGCATGGTCAGGCAATATTTCTGCATACTGTACACATCACATTGAATAAATAATTATTAAACCTTTCGCACAATGATTTTTTTCCTTCAGATAACCTCATCGACTTGGATGCACTGAAGCTCCTAAGGGAAGATGATGTGAAGCTTCTCATCCCACAGATTGTTCTACGAGTCAAATTCTTGCAGAAATGGAAGACATTATGTAAGACATAACTGAAATATGATATGCTGTAGGTGCTCCAAAGAAATCCCCGGACTGTTCAAGCTCCTCAAATATGTCCACAGTTTGAAAGAAGCCAAGTTTTGAGAAAATTTGAATGTTATTGGTTCTATTACCAATAATGGGCAAGATATTAAATGGCATTTACTCAAACTTGGTTAATGTTCTAGGACATGACCATAAATTGTTAAACAATTAACCAAAAAAGTAGAACATTTCAACCAAACATTGAACATTCAAATATCCCAACGAATGGGAAATTTGTTCAAAATGCCCATGTGTTGGACAATCGGGTTGCCCAGTTTTTATGACACCATTAAATTGACCATGGGTTGGTCAGTCAGATTACCTCAAATAGTTGGTTAAAATATTACCCAGAAAATGGATGAGTTTACTATTAGCCCAACGTTGGGCAAATTGTTGGGCATTTATTTGCCCAACATTATTGGATGTATATTTTGTTTGCTCTTAG
Source organism: Luidia sarsii (assembly GCA_949987565.1). NCBI lineage: Eukaryota > Metazoa > Echinodermata > Asteroidea > Paxillosida > Luidiidae > Luidia > Luidia sarsii. The sequence continues at coordinate 11,423,012 of OX465110.1, forward strand.
AACTTTATCGTAGGGTTACCTTAAAAAAGAAACCAGCGGTGTATTAGTGACCTGTACCTTCGGCCTCTTTGCTGTCGAGTATAGACTTACTTACTTCTTACTTACTTCTTCTTACTTCTTGTTAGTTCTCTGTTATCTTCTTTTTGCAGTCTTTACTGTGCAGTCTGCCCAGGCTATTATAAAGAATAGTTTGCATTTATTCAACGCTACCAAGGACTTGTAGTGTAGTATCCTCCTATAGCACTCAACGCCGAACTTCAAGCAAATGATCGAGTTTGAACTTTGAAACTGTTAGTTTTTTTCCCTTATTGTCATGGACGTGATACTTCTGGCATTGAGGGCGCCATCAGCTGTATAGGGGTGCAGCACACAAAATCCATCCAAGATGGCTCCGCCGAGCTGATTATCATAAAGTGTGTACCCACAACTTTTTTTTAATAAGGGGTCTTTGGAGGCTAATTAACTGATACATTGTAGAACAAGTGAAGCTTAAGACAACCTGGGGGTTCACTCTTCAATTTGGTATGAAATTTGGACCATATCTGGCTTTAAATGTGGCCCTATTTGGCTGCGGAAGTGGAGGGGTCCATCTCAAAATCCTTGCAGAAATTGGGCTTGGACGACTAGACATTTTGGGGGTGTTTTTTTCTGGGGGTAATTAGCAAAAAATCTAATCGGCTAAGGGCACTAAAATTGAAAAGAATCTGAGAGATGAAGGTCCAAACTACAATTTTAAGTATAGCTACAAGAACTGAGAGACTTTTGGGCATGGGATAATTGGCTTTGAAAGTGAGTCTTTTTGTACAGTGTTCAATGGGAGCTCTATTTAGTGTTCTGCACCCTGTGGGTTAGAACAAGGGGTAGGGAGTGGGGGAGGAGGGGAGAAGATGTGATGGTAATAATGACGTCCTGATAAAGCTCGGGCTACAATGTAGGTTAGTGTGCAGTCAGTCAGTACACAGGAATGGTACTGATACAACAAACATAATCAATTCGCAAGGGTAGTTCTTTTGGTTTTCAGATTTTCCCTGGAAAGAAAAGAAAAGGAAAAGCTCTACGATCTGTGTCAACAGACGTAGATTTCTAGTTGGCTTTTTCGCCACTACAGTGTAGCGGAAAGTACATTCTGTTTGTTCTGATTTTTTTCCCACAGTTTCTTCTTCTTCTTCATCTTCGTCTTCTTCCTCTTGACCCGATTTTTCTACACTCAAGAGCTAGAGAACTACATGTACAGAACTGCAGCCAAACTTGACACCCACAAATTACATGATGTATGCTAGTGCCGAAGAGTGGTTTGAAATGAGTTGCTCAAAAGATGGTCACGTGACCACAATTCAAAATTTGAACTTGAAAACCTTCAAAAATTCGTAATAAATCAATGGTTAGCTCCTTTGTCTTGCTGTTTGAGGCATGTGAGAGGTCTTTCAAGGCACTACAGACTGATGACCTTCCTGATGTCATTTGACCTTGTCTTCTGGTCGAAACAGGAAGTGCCCTCATATTCAAATTTGGTGACAGATATGAACATTGTGTTAACGATGTTAGGTCCAGGTCGACTCATTTACTAAAATTAATTAGCACGTGACGTCTTGAACTAGTGGAGCGCTTTCTAGCGGCAGGTTGAAAATGTCAGAAAATGTATTTTAATTCGATGTCTGGGGCGAAGTTTGTGGAAATCATTTCAAAATCGGCAGGAAGATTGCCACAAACGCAATCCACATGAAAAGTTTAAAAGACATGACGTAAACATGACAGAAATGAGAACTGAAATTCTTAATTGTTTTTTTTAAATTCATACAAATTCATAAAATTAAGTTAGGTGTTTAATTTGTTCACCGCATGAAAGATTACAATTTTTCTTTTCCGATGATACCATACATAAGATGCCAGTAGTTTTAAAACGCCTGTGGTGATAAAAAATAAAATGTCCAAACCTCTATGATTCTCGAAATTGTTTTTTCAACTAAGACAGCTGGCCATTTTCAAACATAAGTGGACATGAGGGTCAAAATTAAAACTTGCAAGAAATCAGTGGGCTTCAATTTTTTGGAAACTAGATGTCTTAGACTATATTTCAATTATTTAAAAAAGATTAATATTTCTTGTAAATACAGTGAAATTAGTACAAGGGTTTTTAAATGTTCCAAAATGTTGATTTTTTGCATTAATACACACATAAAGCATATCATGATGTAACATTTGTATTTGCAGAGTATTTGTTGGCCAGATACAACCTTAGTATTGTATTCAACTCCTGAATAGCATTATATATTCTCGGAAATCATTTTTTTAATTAAATGAGGGCTTTAAAGTTTTCAAAAATGGTTGTCATGTCACTCACGTTTTAAACATAAAAAGTTTTCTACAGCTGTGTATTTCAAAAATTAAATTACCCCAATACAGGAGCAAATAGTTTTCCCATACCTTATTTTATATATAGTAACTTTGTCCAATTTGTAATTAGGTAAAGCCAGAATCAACAGTTAAAGTTCTGTCGTGTCACTCACGATGTCGTGTCACTTACGATATATTGTACATAAATCAAGACATAGACTAATCCCTGAACCATTATAGTATGATTATACTAAATCAAAACAATGGACATAGTCAAATGTCATTCCTGGCAACAAGTAGGCCTACTATAGCCTTCCCTATTTGTTTTCCAACTTAGCCATGTACATGTAGCTAATGGAATAGTCTGGTGACGTTGAGTTCATCTGCAGGTTAAGACATGTTTGTGTTTGCAATTTGCATCATATCGTTTACATGTATAGTGTATTTCAAATCTGCAGTTGTGATTACTAGTAATATTACTGAAGTTCTGTGAGAATGAAATTGGTGGTAATTGGGGACATCATGTAACAAGGTTGTCAAGTCCTTTTAGTTTTGGGACATAACAGGCAGTTTCAAGTTACCCATTGGTAGAGTGAGACAATGGGTAGTGGGTACGTTCAGACAGTGTTTAAATTCGTTAAAACTATCATTTTCACCCAATCAATTTTTAAAATGTGTGTATGAACCAAGACTTACGGTCTGACACCGTTTGAAATTTAAAACTGATCTGGTTCAACTCATCGCTAAAACACAAATTTGAGAGGAGGGTTTAGCACTAAAACCGATACGTAGGTTTAGCTGCTAAAACACTGTTTGGACAATCGCCTTTCAACATCCAGTTTCAGGCAGCGATGTTGACCCGTGAGGCTGCACTGCTTGCGTATCATCTTTGAAGAGGACAGTTGTTAAATAATGCTGTTTGTTATTTGTTGATATTATTTCACTCTTGCACATACATGTAAGGCCTAAAATACTTGGATTGTGGAGATCAATGTTGTATTTTTGTAGTGTCACTCACGTTTTGGATGTCGTGTCACTCACGGCACATAGGGGGGAACCATTTGCCACAGAGAGGGAGTGATTGATTGTGACTATGTATGTTAGATAGGTACACTATTCATATACATGTACTACATGTAGTACTCATTGTTCTCTTGGAGATCTACTTTGGCACGAATCCCACCATAACCGATAATGCTCAAAAACCCATGTCCAAAATTTGTCGTGTCACTCACGCACTTTTTTTAGTCATAATTTAATTAACAAATTGTAGAATTCAAATCCAACTGTTAATGGCACATGTCAGTCCTACATTATACCTAGTATGGTAGTTATGATCCATTCATAACCTTCATGTAGGAAAATATGTGCCCTTCTGACTCCGATTGTCATGTCACTCACGTTTGAAAATGACCAGCTGTGTTAATATGCAAGACAAGGGGGGTGTGCTTGGACAGTACCACTGCCTCGGAGAGGGGTGTTCGGGTACATACTCTGCTATACAAGCTTCTTGTAGCCGTAGACAGCGGGTGTACAGTAGTGTCTTCTAGGATGGCACAGCCATTGATAAGCCGAGAGAGGGGAGGAGGGAGGGCGGTACACAATATATACGTTGCTGAGACATTCAAGTCCTGTGGCGGTTCTGGCTTTATTCGAGCTCAGGGCAGTGGGCAGTCTGTATAAGGTGAACAACACAGCCTTGTATAACCAAGACAAGAGAGAGGGGAAAGAGGAGCGCAGGAAGTAAGGGAGAGAGGGAGAGAAGTGCAGGGAGTAAAAAAGGGAAGGAGAGACATAGAGAGGTGAGAGTAAGGGGAAAGAGTGAGGGGAGAGAGGTGGTTGCGGGGAGCAGGGCAGTAAAAAATGTTGTCAGGACGTGCTGATGAGGTTCTGGCTGATCTTGTGGCACAAATCAGGGAAAGGGGTAAGGAGAGAGGGTAGGGATGTTTGGGGGCACGGAGAGTGAAGGGAGAGGGAGATGGAAGGGTTAGAACAAGGGGTAGGGAGAGTGGGAAGGAGGGCAGAGGACACGATGTATAAGTCAAGTCCTGATAAGGTTCTGTGCAGTCGTCAGTCAGTAGAGAGGAATGGTACAGCAAACACGATCAATCGGCAAGGGTGGTTCTTCTGGTTTTCAGATTTCCCAGAAAAAAAAAGAAGGAAAAGCCCTACACTCTGTGAAAATTAACAGACGTGGATTTCTTGTCTTCTTCTTCTTCGACTTTTTCTTCTGATTCTTCTCAGCTCAAACTATAGAGAACCCCAAAAGATTCCTCAGCCAAACTTGACACACCCAAAGTACATGATGTACCCTTGTGCTTAAAATTGGTTTGAATTGAGTTGCTCAAAAGATGGTCACGTGACCGCAGTTTAAATTTTTGAACTTTCAAAAACTTGTACAAATCCCATAGACTTTGTACGGGGGTTTTGTAAGAGCCACTTTTGGCATTGAACACGCTTGGATTTTTATCAAATGCTGCTAATGCTGCTAATGCCCATACTGTTTTGTACAATTATAAAATTGCCACCATGTGACTTTGACATCATCTCATGAACATTTATGAGGCCATGAAATTTTATAGGTTATGGTTTAGCATCACCGTGTAGGGCCAAAATGATGTGGCGTAATCATGATGTCATCAAAATGTTAGATTCTAAAACACCGTTAGCTATTGGTCAATCTTCTTGAAACTTGGTGCTGGTGGACAGTTACAGTAGTTATTGTGCCAAACATTCCAAAATCTTAACTTTGGCCCTGAATAAGCATTGCTTTGAATAATCATAACTTTTTTAAATATTATTATCAAGTCCCATAGACTGTATGCACAAAATGTGTGTGTGCGGTTTGGGATTGGAATGGATGATATGGGTTTGAAACACAGAGATGCCACCTTTTTTTCACCCTACACAAATACAATCAACACAATGCGCAGAGGGTCTATTAAAGAGGTAATAAAGTTTTAATTTTTGAATATTCAAAAATTGACAATAAATTAACGTTTAACTCCCTTGTTGTACTGTTGTTAGCATGTGAGAGGACTTTTTAGGCACTAACATCTTATAAATGACAAGTGTGATGTCATCTGACCCTTCCAGTGCTGTGGTATTTAAATGTGTGCTTCTGGTTTTCAGATTTTTAAGTTGATCATTCTCCAGAAAGGAAAGGAAAGGAAAAGGCATACACTTGCTTGTGTGCTTTCAAAAAGTATTGAAATTCGAAATCATAAGTTACAAGTACATGTACAGTACGACTTGCTCATCACATTACGAGATAGACATTAATATTGGCTGTGATGTCATACTTTCCTTTTATTGATGCTCTGGCAGCTCAAATGGTCAAGAGTAAAATTTCCAAAAGTCTATCACTTCAGCTTCAAGTGTCTCTTTATACTGATGACTAGTGCTACTAGAATAGTATACATTGAACATGTACAGTACATGTACATAACATGCAATCACCCACAAGCAGTGTATAGGTACAGTGTACAAGTACAGCACATGGCAGTTTTTTCGTAAATTTAAGTCGATATACAAAAATGTTGCAAACTGCTAACTGACTAAAATCCCAAGGACAATCCCAAGGACAATCCCAAGGTTCCCTTATTTACTTCCTACCACCCTTCTCTCCTTCTTCTCAGGAAGATAACTAAGGAAACCACCATATATATTCTCCACACTTCAGATCATCTGGCTGATGCCATTCCAAACTCGGCTTTCAGGCGCCCCCGTAACCTGCATGAGTGCATGACTTAATTGTCCAAGCAGAGGTTCCCCCTTAGGACACTTCACCTCCCACCAAATTTGTTACAGTACATTTAAGTGTACCTCTAAATGCATGTCAAGGAAATACCGTAGACTCTTTCAATAGTCATTCTTCTGGAACTACCCACATGACCTACACATGTACATGTATGGCTATATTACTTGCACTACATGTACCTCAAACATCATATACAGTACCTCATCTCTTGTAGAGTTTGTAATGTTCAGTATGTTGGCGAGACCAAAAATACCCTCAAAAAACATATATATATATCGCCATAGGTCTACAATCAAAACCCGTTTGGTTTCACTTCAATCTCCCTGAACATTCGATATCAGATATGAGTGCACTGGGCATAGAATCCCTTGGTCACAGCAGTGATGCTGTCTGGCTTAGCCGTGAGAAAATGTGGATGAAGCGTCTTCGGACTATTCAACCACATGGTCTCAACACCCAGGAGGGTAATGACTAACACCTTGCATGATTTCTGATAATCCTTCTTTTGTGTTCACTCCTCCACACTTCTCTCTTTGATCTTTCCCCCTCTTCTGACTAATCCCTACCCTACTCCTTGCCCTTCACTTTGATCTCACCCTACCAGCTTTCCTCTTTGTCCTTTGTTTCTCATCTGTGTCCTATTCACTCTCTTCCCCCTTCCTTCTAGTACATGTATCTTGTATCTTGTCACTCTGCCTTTGAGAAAGGTCCTGCTAGGATTGAAACATCAGGCCCACTTAACTTTGCATGTGCATGTGCATGTGCATGTGCACATAATACTTGTGTATGGAACTCCATGGGCAGGAAATACATGAGTAAAACCAGACATCATACACAGCCTTTCATCCCGGATAACCAACCAGGACCTCAGCCTCAAGTATTAGTCATTACTGGAAAATGTCACCTGGGAAGCTGGATCATAAGAGAAAGTGAGGATGAGGCAACTTCTGTATGAGATGTACAGTATTCTGTCATTGGCATTGTCAATGAATACTCTGGAACATGTAACATGTGTACATATGTATAGTGTACATGTATAATGCATAGTACTGTACATGTTGGATACTACTGTATAAATGTACATGTATGCATAATGTATGTACCATAGACATAGTCATTACATGTACTGTACCTTCCTGGCAATATCATATGGAATGCTTTTCTCGAACACAATTTTAAATGGTCCATACTTGTAGAGTTGTAGACCACTAAGCTGCAAAAGAATATGGCCGAGGAAAAGCAGCCAGTTTATACCAAGAACCTCAGCAAATACCGGTACATGTACATGTACAGTACACTGGTACAACAAATAGTAAAAGTAAGATTCAACCTCAAAGTAGGAAGCCCAAAGGTTTTATGCTTGATACCGGAATTTGGATCCCATGGCAATTCAGGTGGCACTGTTTTGATATTCCTATCAAAGAAGTCATCAATCAAGGATTGCTTCGGTTCCTTGGGAGTTGGGACATTTCTTTTAGTTTAGACTTTACATTTTCAGAGCAACGGTAAGCACAAAACTGGAGTTCCTACATGTACATGTATGTCTGTTAAATACACAGCATCTAGGGCTTTTCTGCTTGCAGTTGAATGGACAAGTTTTCAGAAAATCTGAACTGAAAACTGTCCGTTTGAAAGTCACCTACTACCACTGGTAATGTGCCCACAACTGTTAACACGTGTAGTGCTATAGGGAAGCCTTGTGTACATGTACATGTAGCTATAGATAGTGTGGAAAGTATCAGCATATTACTGGTGCATGCACAAGAGTGTTCACTCTTCACTGCAGTGAATTGGTACAGTGGGTTCCTGGGCTCGGCACCAAGACTCAGTTTTTGAAAAATTTAAAATTAAAACTTTATTACTTTATAACTTTATAATTTATATTCATGAAATGACATCACGGCAACCTGATGACAATTTTTGTAAACCTTTTCCCAACTAAGATACATGAAATGTTGATACTGTAGGACCCACTGGATTGACTCATGATTGTACTTGGCGGTTTGCCCCTCTAAGGGGCTGTAAAATGTGATGTGACCGATCAAAGTCAAAAAAGCATTCAGGGAAAAAAAAACATACATATATGTACACACATTTACTCTGCCCACTAAATTTTGAGATTTGCATTTTGGTAATTTTAGTCAGTAAGCAGTTTGCAACATTTTTGTATATATACAGTGTATCACTCTAAATCATAATACACTTTCAGGGCTTGAATTGAACGACAGCCACGACGGCCATTGCCTTGCTCTGACTTTGGATATTTGGTGCGCCAAAAGAGGGCGCCCTTTATTTCTTCAATAAATATAAAATAAAAAATAATAAAAATCTTGCTGCGTTGGCCAAATATGCTAAAAAAAAAAAAAAAATTCAAGACAAGATGGGATATACATGTACAGTGCCTTGGGTCTATAAAGTTTGTTTGAAGAATATTGTGTAGTTCTCTAACTTCCCTAACGTTGAGGAATTTCAACAAGAAGAAGGAAGAAGCTGGGAAACAAAATCAGAACAAACAGTATGACTTTTCCGCTACACATTGCAGCAGAAAAGCCAATGAAGGTACAAAAAAGAAGCAAATATTGATAATTTTTCTGCTTCACAGAAGCATTGCAAAAGCCAAAGACAACATTAATACTTTAAGCTTTTCCTGAATTATAACATGCTGCCAAATGCCAATATCTATATGTACAAACTAATGTTTTGAAAGATAACAAAACTATTTTTAACAGAATTTAAACAAAATTATCAACAGATTTTCAAAAGTAAAAGTATACAATCAACCAATAAAAATAGAATTATATATATGCACATGTAAAACTATAGTTTGCAAATCCCATCATAGACCTACACATGTACTGTACAGTACATGTACTGTAGTTGTTCTTCCGCTAAAGGTTCACTTACATAGTTTGACATTATGAGTGGCCATCAAATACTTTGAGTTGATTATAGCTCACATCTGCTTTCTCACTTACATGCATACACATATGGAATCGAGGTGACATTTTATCAAGATTACGAAATTTCTATGTGTATTATCTGGCAACTGGTAGTTATACATGTACTTGTGAAAAGAGTGTCTCAAAATAATGACATACAGCTTTCATCTTGTATGTACCGTATACATACATGTAGAGTACATGCTGATGTACACGTACATGTATGCAGTGAACACGTATACCATGTTTACGTGTTTTCATGTGTGTATTTAGTGTAATACTCTGAGACTTTCCACATTATCTAATTACACAAGGCTTTATAGCGCTATGTGATAACAGTTGTCGCATTATGTGAACATGTACATGTATGTGAACAAGGCTATAGCACTACGTGTATGTGATAACAGTTGTCACATTAGGTGGCTTCGGAATGGTCGCTTTTCGATTCAGATTTCCTGCAAAATTGTCCATTCAGCTGAAAGGCGAAATGGTAGCTTTTCAGGAGTTTACGGCAAACTCGCTGCTTCATCAAAAAAGAAAAGAAAATATTCTGTCTGCAAGGATATCGAGAACATTTAACATTTTCATATACGTACGTATGTAAGTACTGTAAATTCAGATCAGCTTAAATTTGTTTACTATCAACCCATTTTGTAGTGTGTCTAAGTTAAAACAAAAATCATAGATCTTATTCTGCTTTTGAGAAAGGTCCTGCTAGGATCGAAACGTCAGGCTCTCCTAATTTTTTATCATCATATCATTTGTTATTCATCATTTTGACCACTTACATGTACATTCTGCACATAATGAAATATTTATGGTTTTATCCAAGAAAATTTAAGTGGTGATTACACATCATATGTACAGTTAACATTAACAAAAAAGTACTGGTAGCTTAATTATTTTCACAAGTGTTGGGACTATACATAAAACTGCTATCGGCATTGTTTGAACCGTACAGTATGTATACATACAGTATTAATTTACATTGTAAGTACATTGTAAATGTACATGTACATGTACATGTAAATGGAAGGAAGTTAAAGTAAATGACAGTGAATTAAATAACCCAACTCCTAGCTTCCATGCTATAGACCATTGTGTGCAATTCACAGTGTGAGAGGGGCTTAGCCAAAGGATTCACCTCCTAAGGCTCCCTACACAAGGCCTGTTTTGTTTCTTTTGTTCAAAAGAGGATGTGCATTGATCCAAGATTCAAAGCGTTACTGTTGGTGGCAAGCCTTTCAAACCTATCTTGTATTTGTACTAACTAGGTGATCTTGTCAGGGCCATATACAACAATACAATGCTCTGACAAAGATAGATGTTAAGTCTTCTTTGCCTTAATACAGCCTGCAATGCTCACTACAGGCTACCAAGTATGGCAATTCTGCTTGAACTGATCAAATGTACATACCGGTACTATGTACATGTATGGTGTACATTTACATCTTAATAGCACAAGAACTATTTTTTTATGATGAACACTTAGTACACATACACTGTACATGTATGTACATGTGTGTACATTGTATGTAGACTTGTATGCATGTATACAGTATGTATCACATGTATACTGTACTATGTATGTGTCTCAGATCAATTGACATTTTTGGTGAAATATCAATTGTGTTTTACTCAAAACAGTAAGCAGTTACAAAAACTGACCCTGACATTTACCACGCATGCTTTTTTGAAATACATTTATAGGTAATGATTTAATTGAGTCTGGTTTATGCTTGAGGAGAATACACCAAAATCCTTAGGAAATTGCGTATGCATACACATACTGTACATGACATTAATACACATGTACATGTACACAGTACAGTACGTACACATGTGTATGTTATACACGTATACATACAGTACTTGTACCCTAGGCCTATAGCCTAAACTTTGTAGAGTCATAAATTTCACATACTACACTCTGCTGTATGAAGACTTTGGACCAATAACAATATGCAATTTGTATCTTGAATTACACTAAAGACTGCTGAATATGCCATGCATGGTAATTTTCTAAAGTAATGCAGGCGTACTTACCAGACCATCACATAAGCTGACTGCAACAGTAGAACCAGGATGTGACTTCAGACTACCTTGATAGTTACAATTACCAACTTCTGACATCAAGTCCTTTAATTCAATCTGGTCATTCTGAAGACTTTGGACAGAGAACCCCGGAGCAAGCAGTTGCTTATTGGTAGTTAGTTCAAGATGAAAGTCCTTGTCATATCCATGAAACCTATAACTGGTAATGGATGGTACAGCCCTACCAACTGCATGTCTCCTTTGCCGCAATGGGTTGAGGGTGTGAGATAGAAAGAGCCCATTGGAGTCAACTTGGTATGGAAGTACTATCTCATAATCTGTGAATCAAAAGGAAAATAAGGCACAGAACACCACGAGTTATTAAAAAAATTATAATAATAAAATAATTATAAGATGAAGTTCTATAGAATGTGCAATGTACATGTACATGGCCATGTATAAATGTCAGATATATATGTTAAGAATAAATGTTGGTAAATTTTGTAAGCTGCTTTTCATCAGACATATAATGTACACAGTGTGCCAAAGGTATTTCCCTGGTTTATATCAAAGTCATTTTGTGGTTACTTGCTCATTACAGCCACAGGCAGCTGGTACTGCCCTGCTCACAAATGCATTGCCACATGCTGGGTCTCTTGGTGTAATATTATAAAACTAGTTTCTATCCTTAAATTCTCACTGCAAAATCGCACATACACTGTAGGAATATGAAAAAGAGATGTATCTAAAACAGTTTTGTTTTTATGTTACTTGTAGCTAAAAGTAAAGAATACCAAGATACAAAATATATTCAAAAGTACATGTACATGTACATGTACCAAACAGTTGTAATGTATACATGTACATGTACATGTAGGCCTACATATACATTGTGTATACTATGTACATGTACATGTACAATGATGAACCTGATTAGTTGTATACAGTGATCCATATTTACCTGCATCTGTCTTGTAGTTCAGTAAATTCTGTACATTGTGATTTTGATGGAGTACATCTGAAGTATGCTCCTAATGAGTGAAAAAAAAATAACCACAAGGCTAACATACATGTACATATGCTTGCTTATCTTAATGTTGTCTTCAAACGTGAGACTGATAATTGGTTTACCCATTTAATTTCAGAAATTAATTTGATTGTATCTACTGAAAGAATAGACAATGAGCTTTGCTACATATAATGTAATTAAAGGTTTAGACCAATTTTAAATGCTTTTATAATGACATGCATATTTGAAAGTGTAGAAAGCACTAAAATTGCTGTACAACAGCTCTGACATTTAAATAGAAAACAAATGTGAACATCTTTCATGTCCATGTGCACGTAGGCCTACAGGTACAATGTACATGGACAGATGTAAACTACATACATGTACTTAAGGCATTCCTATTGCACAGCCATGTCACGAGATGTCACGCAATGTCCACTAATTGGCAGGCATGCAGGATTTTCAAGGCAGCAAAACATTCTCATTTCCAAGGGGCCATCATTTTCACACTCGTTTACTTCAATCTTGACTGTTGAATACATTCTTTTACTTCAAAACTTATATTCAGCAAGGCTTTGATTTCAATGGCTCAATCACAAAATATGGAACTCTGCCTTTGAGAAAGGTCCTGCTAGGATCGAAATGTCAGGCCCACTAAATTTTGAGATTTGCATTTAGTCAGTAAGCAGTTTGCAACAAATCACAAAATGTGGGAGTTACTTTCCCATCCTTTCCAATTATGCATTTATGAGACACCTGGGTAGGTGGATACGTAAATGCAGCATCTGCAGCACATGGTGAAATAATGAACGTGAATAAAGCAATACAAACATGTTGCAAACTGCTTAGGCCTACTGACCAGTAAGCAGTTTGACTGGAAATAAACAGGCATCCCTTAGGCATCCCCCACCCAAATGTTCAGTAAAACTATAACCCTGCCTACTTCCACTACACATGAATGCAGGATTGCAGGCATGTCATTTTGACTGGTATATAAAAGCAAATTTAAGTTATTGTACGATGTACAATGTACATATATTTGTACATATATGTACGACTGTTAACACATTACTTGTTCTACAAGCAGTTTGGGCAAACGTTTCATCTATGGCCAACAACAAAAAGGCTAAAATAAAAACTATAAAATGGCTATGATTACACTTTCTGCCAAAATGGATTGCTGACAGAGGCTAATTGACATTGCGACAAGAGGGAAACCATTCTCATTTTGAAAAATTTCAAATATATCATAAGATTAAGAGTTAAAACTACACATATATGGACATAAATAATAGAATTATAATTTTCAATGTTTTTTCATTTTCAATGACTTTTTGAGGCTTGCGGTTTCATTTCCCATGACTTCTCCAGGCCTGGAAAACAATCTACAAATTGCATGACTTTTTCAAAATATCCACGACCATAAACATAATTTATCATACTAGAATAGGGCTTACTGTTTAATGATTAGTGATTTAACTGGGAAGCATTTACAAAAATACAATTCTTTGGATGAGTCCTATTACAGTATTACTAAAGTATTAGTATTATCCCATAGGATTTGTACACAGGGTGTCAAGTGTTGTCTGTATGTAACTCTTCAGTTTGCGAGAAATCAAAAGTACTGCCACAAAGCATGCACTAAGCAGTAAGTGCCAGTGCCACTGCACTAAAAAACCGGCCAACAAGAACAAACTTTATTGTTTTCTTTGAATGAAGCATTCGAAAGACCTCCATGGAAAGACTACATGTAAATCAACTGGTTGTTGTGCATGAATGAGTTTCATACGGTAGTTACTATGGGAGACTCGGCCCGTATTTTTTATCAGTTCTTCATCTTCTTGGTTCTAGTAGAGGTAGTACTACTACTAGTACAGTCAGTAGTAGTACTCTTACCAGCAACAGTATAATTATGTACTTACATGATCGTCATTTTGTTCCTTAGAAGAAGACTCGTGGCAGAACATCAACAGGTACGCAGTGATGACAAAGATGTACTTCATTCTTACTTTTCCGATTCTAAATTCCTTCCATGCCCCAAATTTCCCAGAATTTTGAGTTGCAATCATTGTTTACAGGGGCCCGTTTCAGTACTAAGTCTTGCCTAATACTAAGGTAGAACGTACGACTACAGTACAAGAAACAGTAGTAGGCCCTACTCGAAGTTGTAGCAGAAGTAGTTGAAGTTCAGGACCAGTGTCAATATGTTACGCATACGAGGTCCACTGTGTGTCACATACATTACTGCATAACCAAATATTCTCTCGTCCACAGTAAATTACGTGCCACTGCACAAATGTAAATCACACGATCGCACATACATACATATGTGAACAAATTTACATCCCTCGAACCATGCTCGAATGATGCACTACTCGCCAACCCAACCGGAGGTAAGGCCCGGTGAGAGCAACTGAGTTGCAAGTCCGGGAGCTGCAAGTGCAAGACGACTGCCAGCGCTCGTACCGGTACCGCGTACCGCGGCCGTCATTCAACGCTAAACCGTACGCGTTGTGTACATGTACAGTGTACATGTACTTTACACAACTGTACATGTACATGTAGTCATGTACATGTACACTGTACATGTACATGTACAGTGTACAATGTACATGTACTGTACAGTGTACATGTACAACACTGTACATGTACAACACTGTACATGTATACATGTACATGTACTCTACATTACATGTGTGTGTACACTGTACGTGTACGTGTACATACATGTACACGTACACGTACGTGTACATATACATGTACATGTACGTGTACATGTACATGTGTGTGTTTACGTGTACGTACAGTACAGTACATGTACAGTGTAAATGTACAGTCTACATGTACATGTACATGTATGTACATGTACAGTGTACATGTACATGTACATGTGCATGTACACTCATTCATTTATTCATTCGTTTCTCAGGTAGTTACAACTTACATGCACAAGCACGAAATCCAAAAGCAACAAACAGCACAAACAGAGACATGAATACAATCAAACAGTCTGAAAACACCCCTGAAGGATTACCTAAAAGCGAACTAAATCACTGTCGACAGGCTCTCCTAAAATGTTAACAGAAAAGTAATAAAGGTAAAACAAATATCTGTATTAATTTTTTATAGTTATAGTACTACATGTACTTACTAGTTATACATGTACAGTGTATAAAGGAATAGAAAACATGTACCATATTATTTTATTTATAGAGCTATATAACATGTACAGATACATGTACACACATGTACATTCTACACAATATTGTACACAATATTGCCTTTGAGAAAGGTCCTGCTACTGCTAGGATCGAAACGTCAGGCCCACTAAATTTTAGATTTACATTTTGGTAATTTTAGTCAGTAAGCAGTTTGCAACATTTTTGTATATCACCAATATTGTACACATTTACAAACTCAGTCACTAGTGTTTCAGTACATGTGCCTGTAGGAGAAAATAACACTATTTTAAAGTGGCGTCGCTTTGACAAGTATAACTTATTTGCCGGTATAAACTGTAGAGGGCGCTCGTCTGGTTGTACCGGCTGTTTTCGACATACAGGTTTAGGCTGAAAATCCAGGTTGAGGTTTGTTTCCGAATTGAAAGTTCGTTGGCTTGATAGGTACAGGGTATTCCCCAAGAAACGGGGCCAAACTCTTGTTTTTAGATGCCTGTGACATTGTAATGAGTAACATAGAAATGACCGAAGCCTAAGCGAAAACTGCCGTATATACTCTCTAAAATAATGAAAAAGTTTGACTGTAATAATACTCTGTCAAGGAGTGACAATCGCTCCAAAAAGCCAAAACCGCTCAAAAAGAGTGCAAAACACTGTAAGATATGTGAAAACCGCTCAGAGTGAAATCCCACTCTTGTAAGAAGACATAATTATGGAGGACCATGCGCGCGAAAAAGAGTTGCCCTCCATAATGGTTCCTCTATAGAATGGTGTTTTACTCCATTCTTAGCGATTTCCACACCTTTTGCAGTGGTTTTCACTCTTTTTGAGTGGATTGGGCTTTTCTTGAGGAAATTTCAACTCTTTGTGCGAGTGGATTGGGCTTTTCTTGGGGAAATTTCAACTCTTTGTGCGAGTGGATTATTCACTCTTTTGCTTTTATAGAGTAGAGTAAAAATATGTATTCGTTTCGGTCATAATCTCTTTTACCCGTTAATCATTGAGCTATAGCTCCATACCGTTATAAATGTTACAGGCATTATAGAAACAAGCGATAGGCCCCCTTGGTGAATACATGTTCTCTGTACATATCAAGCCAACAAACCTTCGAATTCGGCGACAAACCTCAACCTGGATTTTCGGGCTTTGTCAGACGGAGACGAAGCCTGCCTGCGCTGCAGACTAAATCCAGCTCCCTGATTGAACACTGTACAACAAACACTCGCTTTCAAATCCAATTATTTCACACCCAAAAGTTGCTCAGTTCTACTGAAAATTGTAGTTTGACCTTCATCTCTTTCAGATTCTTTTCAATTGTTGTGCCCTTAGCCGATTAGATTTTTTTTTGATTAGCGGCCCCGAAAAAAACACCCAAAATGTGTAGCCATCCAAGCAAAGCCAAGCCAATGATTTTGGGATAGACCCCTCTACTTCTACAGCCAAAGAGGTCCACAATAAAGCTAGATATATTCCAAATTACACACGAAATTGAAGAGTGAACCCATAGGTTTTCTTTAGCTTCATTTATTCTACAGTAGGCCCATATCAGTGAATAATTCCTCCAAAAGGCCCCTTATTAAAAAAAACTCAATATTGTGGGTCCAAACATTGTGATAATCAGCTCGGCGGAGCCATCTTGTATGGAATTCCTTAATTATCTGCCGTCGCTCGTCGCCCGTCGCCCATCCTTTTTTCACGCTTGCGCAGTGCTATTTTCACTTTGACCCTTCACCTTTCATTATACTTGTTCGTTCGATCCGCAGTGCCTGACACTAATGTAGCCATGGTAAAAGATAGTATCCATTTCCCGCGTTTCGCTGTATAGCGGGAAAACATGTCTTAGGAGTTCGTGACATGCATAATGAGTCGTGTTGCGTAACAGTGTGTATAAATACAGTGTGAAGAGAACAGGAGATCAGTTTTTTCAGGAGATCAGTTCTAGGAAGCACTTCCATAAAAAGCACGCGACTTTCGTTTTTTCTCTCTTCCACAATGGAGCAACTACAAGCGAACGCTAGCTTTACAGACGAGCGAGTCAGACATGCTATGAAATACTCAAATTCATTAAAAACTGTAATGTCCAAATATAAATGAATCAAAACACAAGATAGAATTGGAAATTACATAGAAATAGAATACAAATAACATTACTCAAAACTATGCCACTATATCCAAGAAAATTTGTAATATTACTCTTTACGGGTATAGGAGGGGCTAGGGATGATTGGCGGATCATTGTGTCACACGTAATCACCTGGGTGGTGTTGCGAACCTGCGAATCAGCCGGCGGGGCCCGGGCCCTTAAACTGCACGGTACACGGATCGACCCCCAGGATCAGGACACCAGTGACACATTGTGATCTGAGGATCCTCCCGGACCCCTCCCCCAGCAAAGATTAATGTACCTGGTTAGAATAAAATAGCACCGTTCATGGCACAAAAGGCACACCGTATACGCCGTAAGTGCCATAACCCCCCATACAACATAACACACCCGTGCACAAGCTATGGCTGGGTCCCAGACAGCGCTGATGGAAAAACTTGACTGTTTAATTTCCAACAAGCTTGCGGACTTTGAAAGCAGAGTCAACATCACACCAGTCAAAAAGATATTTCTGACTGCCAGTTAGTCAAAATAAAATACCAACGAAGGTTATAACTTCAAAAGAATTAAAGAGCTGCGAAGATCAGTTTAGGCTCAACACCAAAGTTGCGACCAAGTTGAAAGACACTAAGTCAACAGACAGAAGTTGATAAGATTGGCCGATGCATCTGAGCTTGCCTGGAGGATCGTCAAGGAGTACGAGGCCAATCTTCTCGCGTCGGATTCTGAAGACGACAAGAAGATGTATAGAGCAGAGGCCAGAGCCACTATAGAAGCTGAAGACCGAGCAAGCCAAGAAGAAGAAGAAGAATGTGGCCGACACAGGCTCCTCCACCAACGGCCCCAGCAGCGTTGAGCCGCCCTTTTGGCGCCGGGACGACTAAGGGCAAGCCAAGCCTTTGTTTTGAGCGCGGTCAGCCAGCTAGGACACTGGACGTACCAGTGTTCTCGAAGGCACGAAACGTCAAAGACTGATAAGATAAGTGAATCTTGTTCGATTTTTCCTGATGAGTCGATTGACAAAATCGGAACTAACTCAGAGATCATACAGAAAAGTGTTTTTGCTGAAAATGGGGTGAGTAAAGAGACCATAAATGGAATTGGTTGTCAAGTTTCTACCCCTGCAGGCAGATTGAAAAAATCTATTGCTTATTAGGATAAGATAAATGCAAATTCCTTCATCCGAAACGTACTGGCAGAAGGCTGTAAGATTCCTTTCAGAGTAATTCCAGAGCACGCCAATATCGATAGCAATATTTGTCTGCACGTATAAAAATCACATTTTGTTATTGAGGAAATGCTCAACAGGCAGAGCGATTTGGTCAGATTGACATTGCTGGAATTAGGGTTTTTTATTGACCATGAAAAATGTCAATGGATACCTTCTCAAAAAGTGACATGGCTAGGATTTGAATGGCACATGAGCGAAGGTGTTTTGCACGCTACAGAGGAAAGGATAGAAAGAGTTATATGTCAGCTCTGAATTCGTTGATCTCTCAAATCGATTCCAACAAAAAGAAGTTGGTGCCGGCGAAATGGTTAGCCTCTGACGTGCATGGGACAGATTATTTCTCTTTTCAATTATATTGGTAAAATACTAAGATTGAAAACTAGAGCATGCACTGTACCATTGCATTGACACGCGGGCCAGTTGGAAGGCACCTGTGCTTGTGAGCGACGATGCAATAGCAGATATAGCCTTTTGGAAGGAATCTATTGTCAAGCTGAATAACAAAGGCTTAACTCTTAAAACTGCAGATCCTTTCGGAGTAAAGCTATTTGTGGACGCATCCGTAACGGGATATGGCGGATATTTCATCTTGTACAACACTTCCGTTTGAAGACAATACGCTTGTGGGAGATCTTGAACAATGTGGACCCCTTTGCGCGGGAACCTGGTGCAAAGCCGGGAAGCTATAAATAGGGGACGTATATAACAATTCCCTTTGTGCGGGAACCAGTGAGGTGTGCAGCCTGTGGAACGCCCGATTGGGATTGCGACCAGGCCAGTTGGGGTCGCATATTCCGCGTATGCGCATGACAATAATATTGTTCCCTTTGTGCGGGAGCCTTTGCTGAAGGCAGTGTTAACGCATCTGATATTGAATGCAAAAGATGCCTTTCCCTTTGTGCGGGAGAGCTGCTTGAAGGCAGTCCAGTAATTTCCTAATTAAACGATATGTAGTAATCATGGATCGCCAAAATGGATTGATGAAGCCAATCGCCAACTCAACAATCCCCAGCACTATAAATGTCTGGACTCTAACCCCACTGGCAAATTTTCAGAGCAAATTCAGGAAGTTTTGGATGACATGCGATCACGTGATCATTTCAGTAAAAAAGCTCACAGATTTCTATCACCGATCAATTGTAGAACTGCCAGATTCTACCTTCTCCCGAAAATTCACAAGGCCAACAACCCAGGCAGACCCATCATCTCTGGCAATGGTTCACCGACGGAACACATATCTCTTTTCATTGACTCTTTTCTCAAACCCTTGGTTCCCCAAATCCCCTCATACGTCCATGACACTCCCGACTTTCTGCGAAAGTTGGAAAGAGTCAAGGATCAAATTCCTGCCACGGCCATAATTGGTACTATTGACGTCTCCTCTCTATACACTAACATCCCCCAGGAAGAAGGCATTCAAGCTTGCTCCTCGGCCCTGGCCAAGGGAAAACAGTCTTCTCCACCCATTTCCGACATAACCACCCTCATGAGGCTAGTGCTGGCCAAGAATAATTTCTCCTTTCTTGGCAAGCACTATCTTCAAGTGCATGGCACTGCCATGGGCACGCGCATTGCTCCTTCCTTTGCATGCCTCTTCATGGGTGACCTTGAGGAACGCATGCTCAGTGGGGCTCCATGCCGTCCCTGGATTTGGTGGAGATACATAGATGACGTGTTCTTCATTTAGACTAGGGACGGTAGCAGCTTGAATGCTTTCTTTGACCACATCAATTCCTTCCATAGGACTATCAAATTCACATGGGAGCAGTCTCTCCAGCAGACCCACTTTCTGGATGTCACCGTCCGGAAAGACCTCAATACACTCACTACTGACTTGTATTCTAAGCCCACCGACACTCATCAATATCTCCATTCCTCCAGTTGTGATCCTAGACACTGTAAGACTGGTATAGCTTACAGCCAGGCCCTCAGATTGAGGCGCATATGTTCCAATGAGTCTGACTTTCGCCGCCATACACGTGTATTGGCCAGTAACTTGGTTGCTAGAGGCTATAGTTCTCGCCAAGTGAAGAACTCCATTGCTAAAGTCTATTCCATCCCCAGAAGTTCGGCACTAAAACAAAAGCCACCAGGTCCCAAGGACAAGCCCAAGGTTCCCTTAGTTACTTCCTACCACCCTTCTCTCCCTCCTCTCAGGAAGATAACTAAGGAAAACCACCATATTCTCCACACTTCAGATCGTCTGGCTGAAGCCATTCCTAATTCGCCTGTTTTGGCTTTCAGGCGCCCCCGTAACCTGCGTGACTTAATTGTCCGAGCAGAGGTTCCCCCTTTGGACTCTTCCCCTCCAACCAAATTTGGTACATTTTAGTGTACCTCGAAATGCATTGTTTGCAAGACACATATGTCAAGGAAATAGACTCTTTCAATGGTCATTGTTCTGGAACTACCCACACGACCTATGGCTCTATCACGTGCACTACCTCAAACATCATATACCTCATCTCTTGTAGAGTTTGTAATATTCAGTATGTTGGCGAGACCAAAAACACCCTAAAAACGGATCTATGGTCATAGGTCTACTATCAAAACCGGTAAAATGGACACCCCTGTTGGGTATCACTTCAATCTCCCTGATCATTCGATATCAGATATGAGTGTACTGGGCATAGAATCACTTGGTCACCGTAGTAATGCTGTCCGTCTTAGCCGTGAGAAAATGTGGATGAAGCGTCTTCGGACTATTCAACCACATGGTCTCAACATCCAGGAGGGTAATGACTAACACCATGCAGCTTTCTGATAATCCTTCTTTTGTGTTCAGTCCTTCACACTTCTCTCTTTGATCTTTCCCCCTCTTGTCACTAATCCCTACCCTACTCCTTGCCCAGCCAGTGGACGTGTCACGCGTTGACCCCAAATTTCTCGTCCACACAAATCGAATGTCACGTGAGCACAGCGAAAGCGGCCTTGAAAAAGGCTTCGGAAAATTGTCGTTTTCTATGCCTCAGCGTATCAAATCCTTTCAAATCCAACTTTTCTAGGTAGTTGAAGATCTAATGCGTGCCTCCAATAAGGTTTTTCTTTTCCAAAAGGATGATTAATATGTATTTTGAGGGTTGTTATTTTACCGAAAAATCGACTGAAAAAGTGCGACGTAAATTCTTATTTTTCTCGACGAAAACAAAAGTCTCCTCTTAGCTGAGGTAATCATGGGAAAGAGTGTACCTTGATCTAGCAAAACCCCGTGAAGATGATGTCGTAGGTGTTTTAAGAATGCGATGTACACCTGAAGTTCTCAACGAGTCCCCCACTTTTTAACGTAGTGGATCGGCCGCCATTATTCGAGCAGGAAAATCCGTGACCTTGTGACCTGAATGGAAAAGCGCGCGCCCTAAATGGACAATGCCAAGTTAGCCTGCTGAATATTAATAAGTCATTGCTTGGGCACACATGTACTGTACATGTACTGCACGGCCGGGTATTGTAATTGTGATTGTGTACATGATATGTACAGTACACGTACATGTACTGTACATGTACACGAGCAGACCATGATTGTGTACGGAAATGGGCCTACTTCGGTGAAATCTCGCGAAAGTCGCCAATTTTCAGTTGGCGATTTGAGCCGAAAACGGAAAGGCTCCTCCTTGTATTATACATGTACATGAAGCATTCAATCTCCCCTTTCTCGTGAAATATGTGGTTTATTTCGACTGTTTTTAAGAATTCGATGTACACCTACGGAAAACTGGCCGTCGGATTTTGGTCCAGAAAGTATGCTTTTTTTGGTCGCGCTGTTACAATGTCATGTCCAAAATATTAACGAAAGTGGACATATTTGATATGAAAATAGAGAGCACGATGTCAGCTATCCACTTACCACGCCATCTTGGCAGCACCTATGCTACATCGGGGTATTTTTCTGTGTTTTCCGTAGTCTCGAATTCAGTCTCGCAAAACCTCGTGTAAGCCGCGGCGCAAATTCGTGCGTGACCCCGGACGAGAAAACTCGGCTATAAAGGCCCGTACGCGTGACACGTCCACTGGCTGTTGCCCTTCTCTTTGATCTTTCCCCCTACTCTCACTAATCCCTACCCCACCGCTTGCCCTTCCCTTTGATCTCTCCCTACCAGCTTCACTCTTTGTCCTTTTGTTTCTCATCCGTGTCCTATTCACTCCCCCCCCCTTCCTCCGTGTACATGTATCTGTTTTGTCCTTGTCACTCTGCCTTTGAGAAAGGTCCTGCTAGGATCGAAACGTCAGGCCCACTAAATTTTAAGATAAACGATATGTAATGAAATGAAATTTAAGTTTAATTATGATTCTACCGAAAGACCACTAGCACTGAAGGAAGTGATGAAACAATACCGGTGACAGGTGCAATCTCAAATAAGGCCGAAGTGCTATGTGGTTTTGAGATAGAATCGGGGGCTTGGGGCATGGACTCCGGTGGAGACAAAAAGGAGCTCCACTTGGAGAGAAACTGAAGCTGTTAATAGAACGTTTATTTTACGGATAATAAAAACGTAACAAGGATTTTGAGCAATGGAAGCAGAGTACCTGAATTCCAAGCAATATCATTGAGTGTGAATGGTTTCTGAGAACAAAACCTAATTTCACTCGAAACCGAGTGGATTAATCGTAAAAGTGATGCTAAAGCTGATTTGCTCAACAGAACCACAGACGCGATGATGACTGGAAAATTCAAAGCTATATCTTTGAGGTTCTCGACAGACTAGAGTGCAGTGGGGGCCTCATTCGGTTGACAGATTTGCTTCCAATTTGAATAATCAGTGTAAAAGATGTAACTCCAAATGGTGGTGTCCTGGTACAGCAGGGGTAGAACTTGTTAAAAGAGATGAATTGGTTAGTTCCCCCACCAAGATTAATTCTCCGGACATTACTTAAAATTAAAGCAGTAAAGGCTAAAGGTACTTGAGTCATTCCTATGTGGAAATCGGCACCATTTTGGCCCTTTCTTGTGGTAGAAAACGGAAACTTTAAAGATTTCGTTTGTCAAAACCATTGTGTGGAGAAAGGCCTGGGAAGTAACGGCATTTTTGCCGAAGAACCCCTGAAGTTCAAAATGATTGCCTTAAACTTGGTTTTCTAGTGGAAATGAAAACAATACTGAACAGAGGTAACGACAGTTTTGTTTTGTATCCACAGGCATAGGCCTAGGCCTGCAGCACAATGTCGCTGATACTCTGGAAGCAGAATGTGTGCAGAATGCCAGTCTGGTAGACAGGATGTGCAAGCGTCTGATCCGGTCCAAGAGCGACAACACAGTCAAGAAATACTTCGGGAGTTTTTCGAGATGGAGGGCCTTTTTTGCTGCAGCAACGGCTACAGTCCGATACCAGTACAACCTATATCCACGTGGCTGTCTACCCGACGGAGCTCCTTGACACGGGCGCATCACACTACATCATATCGTTTGTCGTATAATATGGGATAAAAAGGTCCCACGAGATGAACGGCTTGGACGACCCTGTACTGATAACTGTTTCGTGCGGAATCTTCACGAATCCGCTAAACGCACATTATCGCATGCGACAAACAAAAAAGATGTTGTAACGTCAGATATATAATCGTTCAGCTGTGAACAAAATTATTCTAAAGAAACATATTTATTAGTTGTAAGAGATTTATGCATGATTACGCTGGCATACTCTGCTTTTCTAAGATTTGATGAATTGAGTTCTCTAAAAGGTACAGATATTATGTTCTATGAGAGTCATTTCACAGTTACAATAAGAACGAGAAATATATGTCTGTTGTGAAACAGAGCATAGAGCTTTTCCGCTTCTGTTTGTAACAAGTCATAGAATAGCCCCATTCCTACTCCAAAACGCATGTACATATTTTGTGCACAAAGCCTATGGGACTCGAGTGTGGTATTCAAAAATTCATAAAAAATATAAACAATGGTCCTTCGGTTCCAAACTTTAGATTTGGAATGTCTAGCACGATAGCTAACTACATACCAAATTTCGAGATGATCGGCCAATGCCTTATATGTGTTTTAAAATCACACATTTTGATGACGTCATGATTGCGTAACGACATTTTGGCTCCGGAAGGTGTTTCTAAACCATGTCCCCAATAGATATCAAAGAAAAAATGAAAAAAATCTCGCTCCGTTGGCCAAATATGCTCATTTCAATGTGAAAATCTGAAAAGTTCATGACCTCATAAATATTCATGAGATGACGTCACGGTCAATCGATGGCAATTTTTGGATACACCTTTTCCCAACTTAGATACAGTGCAAAGTTGAAACCAAACGAACTTGCACTTTTGCTTTTAATGGATTTTGAAATTTGCCCCTTCAAAGCAAGGTCACGTGACACGTGATGACGTCATGATGACATCAAGGTGTTTAGGATCAATTTCAGCATGGGCTTTATGCATTTGCCACGTTTGAAAAAAATCCAAGTCTGTTCAATGACCAAAGTCGTGCTTACAAAACCCCTGTGCATTGTCTATGGGCTTTGGGGGAGAAGAAGAAGAAGACTAAGAAAAAGCCTAACAAAAGATATAGCTTTTCCGCTTCCCTGGAAGCGGCGGAAAAGCTAAAAAGTAAGACAGCCCATGCAGTATCGCCTATAGGAAAGGAGGTAGTTATCTCTGAAGGTTTTCCCTCAGCGTGTCTCTACGCGATGATTAAGAGATATGTGTCTTTTTCAGACGTATATGTCGGACCCTGCTAGTTTATTGGAAATTAGGAAGGGGAATTGTTTCCAACGAGTATTGATTCTTTGTTTTCCTATTTCCCTTAGCTAATCCATACATCCGACTTCCTTATTTGAAATGGCCGGAATGGCAATAGGGCATTCCGCTCCTCTTACACAAGACCCAAGCTTGACCAAGTCGGACCATCGTATGACCATGTCCCATGGTCCGATCATGTGATGAAAGTGATTCCTTGGCAGTGGAAAGACTGATCACGCTATACGTACCCCAAACGTGTAGGCTATTCGTTAATTTCTGATTGGTTAATCCCCCATTCTTACGAAATTCGGGCAATTGTCTTAGTCTTAGACCAATCAGAGCCGTCCCTTTGTATCGTCCGAGCGCGTGATTTTCGCGACGTACTGTATCCCCGGTCCTTCGCCGAGAATCCTCAGAAGCGAAGAAGACCTAGATGCGAGAGGATCTCGTCCGATAAGTGCTACCGTCTTGCACTTTTCCCCTCCGACTTCGAAGTTTGGGAACTCGCTGAACTCCCTAGTTAGGTGTTCCCTTATAACTACTCTCGCATCCCTTCACTCCGTGCTCTGTTGATACAGACACTGTCCCCAGGTCTCGCTTTGGAGAGCCGACCGGTTCGCCTCTCCACCCGGCCCTTGCTTCTCGAAACCCCCCCCCCCCTTCCTGGTTATCAACTCTCTTGGACGGACTGATCGACGTTCAAGTTACGGACGGACCCAGAGCCCATCTGCGTCACCCAAGTCCCATCGCTATGGCTAGTCCTTCTAAGGAGCTGCAACTCAGCTAAGAAGCCTCCCTTCATTTAATTTACTCAAAGCTTGTTGATTGTGTTATTTCTTGTGTACTTTTTGGATTCTCCGGTGGTGGTGAATTTCCGTTTGCCTGATCCCATTCTGGTATTTCCCTTGACTTGTGATGGGTCGTTGCGATATATAAGTTTCGGGATAAAAAACACCGTATATAGTTTTCAAAAAGTCCTTTTCTTTTCTTGAATGTATAATTGTATGTGAACCCACTGTTGTGTAAATTCGATTCAGTAATAACAATTGAGGAAGGTGCTAGATCAAGTGAAAAACCGCTGTCTGCCAAGATTTGTTTTTTCGTTCTCCGAGCAAATTCCGAACACACACACAGACGCACGACTCCAGACTCTACTTGGGACCATCCTGTGTCGACATATAGATACCACAACGCCAGCTTATTTGTTTAGGACTGCGTTTAGATCCAAATGTGTATGTAAATTGATCCATAAGGATAAAAAGTTGAGTTACACCAGGGCAAGGGAATGTATAATTAAAATGTTATCCTCTGTTGCACCTAATTTAAATCTTTGTTTGCATTCATTGAGAGCAGGTGGAGTCACATCAGCGGCTAACAATTAGGGAGTTGAAGATAGAGCGCTGTTTAAAAAGACATAGAAGATTCACTCGAAAAAAGACTAGATATCACTAAAAAGTTGTGTTTGTAACTGCCTAAACAATTGAATTGTAAATAATGTACATGTACAATAACATAGGCTGTATGATAACTGCCTTGTCACAAGATACGTAACATCAATATTTAAGCCGATGCTGACCTTGTGTCAAGACTTGCTTTGTTTTTCATTCATATATAGTCTTCCAGTGCTTGTCTATCACCAATGAGAGTTTGAGAGTTATGGTTCATTATTTGAGAAGTACATCGACAATGGTATGGATGAAGATCAAGCTGCAGACAAAGCCAATAGGAAAACCCGCTGGGCAGTCAAGATAATCTTCTTTGACAACTACAAGGATTTCCTGTAATCTTGAAGAAAATGAAACCCACCAAGTTATTCTCGCAGATCTCAAAGAAAAACTAGATAAAGGCATGGAAGTTGACAAGGCCCTGGACAGGGTAACGGTTAAACACCATGCCGAATTTCTCGGCTTGTTCCGGCTTCCAACATAATGAAAGCGGAAGACATAATTAGAGATGGTAAGGATTAGAGAATCCTATTTCTTTATGAGAGCAAAATGAGCAGGTCGATGAGCAAAATGAGCCGGAAATGAGCACATGAGCAAAATGAGCAGGAAATGAGCAAAATGAGCAGGTGAATGAGCAAAATGAGCAAAATGAGCAGGTGAATGAGCAAAGTGAGCACAAAGACAGACTGTTATAATTGTTATATAGTCTAGCATTTGTATAATCATAAGTTTACCTTAGTTTCTCACTCCTCATTATAATTAATCTGTTTTGTTTATCAATGTTCAAAACCGGTGGTGAACGAAAATAGAATAAAAACGTGGGAAAGACAACCAAAGCATTGTGTTCCGACAGATCGAGTCTATTGTTTTAATATCCTTTAATTGTACAAACACTTTACGGGGAAAATACATAGGCCTACTGTAGTTTTATGTGTCCTTTAGCGTCAGGCTGCAGATGTTTCCAAAATCCAATCCCAATTAATGTGAAGGTTCGAAGGTTCGAAGCATGGAGCCATTCCATTGTCGAAGTAACAGGTCCGGACAGGACCACCGAATGAATGGGTAATCTCACCGTGTAGTGACATCAGCTAATCCTGCTTGCGTAACCAACTCGGTGCACAACCAACGGATCATCGGAAGGGGTACCGTATTCATGTCCAGCTTGTGCTGGTCAGCGGTCATTGTCTAATACAATGGGTATCCTGCAGTAGCTTCGAACCATTCGTTCGTTAGGAGAGCATGGTACGTACTACTATAGTACTAGCAAACTGGTTCCCAAGGTATATACGAATAGTTTTAAAACGCATCACCAAGGAATCATATCTACAAAATAAACATTGTATCTACCTCTAGAACGAGTATCTCGGAGGAATAAATTGCACCGAGGCGGTAAAGGTAACCGCGTCCGCGTGTGGGTTCGTAATGTACATGTACTGTACGTATGTCACTATAACTACATGTACAAGTATGGTGTCTCAAAATGTGGTGGGCCTGACGTTTCGATCCTAGCAGGACCTTTCTCAAAGGCAGAGAGATGTATATATAGTGATACATATTACATATACAGTGATACAAAACTACAAATTTCCAACAAGATGAGTAGACAAAGAATACACCAACTATAGGATTTTTAAAGGGTTCATAGATCCCCTCTCCAAAAAAAGAGAGATTATGTCGGATTAAAAAGTGTTTTTTTTGTTAATACTTATCCATTTCATTTGTAACTTTTTACTTTACTGTATAATTTCTTACGCAGTGGCTATTGTTACGGCAGCCGTAACGCAACTTCCATTTTCTATATAGTTACGGCACTGCAACTGCACAAGCGCGAGGACATTGTTGCATGGAGTATAAACCCCACATGCACAGGCAGCGCCGCCTCAAGCTCGGTACAGGCACAAGAAACATGGCAAATTCTCTGGCTGTAGGCACATATTTTGCTTGTCTTGAAGCAATATCCCTGTCATTATCGGAATCGAAAAAGGTGTCTTTCACAAATTATGTATATAAGAAGCTCTCGCACAGTGAGCAGCAGGGGGGGTCATTGGACCAGCTTACCAGCGCCTCCCCCGGCCTCTCCGCGGCCCCCAGCACACTCCCCCTGGGGCACACCCCCACCACCCCGCCCAGCACCTCCTCCGCGGCCCCCAGCACCCTCCCCCTGGGGCACCCCCACCACCCCACCAATCGCGCCCTCCACAACCCCAAGCACCCCCCCCCCCACGGCACCACACACCACACCCTCCACCATGCCCAGCGCAGCCCCCAAGGCTAGTTTCAAGATTCCCGTACAGAAAAAAATTCGGAGGACAGATCAAAAAATGGAACCATGCCTATAGCAGAGCTATAACCCCCGAGAGGACGGCCCACCCCCTCGCCGGCCTAGGGGCTCATATATACAAAAAGGAGACAACCACTCCGTTGGCCCAGATTTATCAAGAGCCATAATGACTTACCTCCGCGCCATTTCGGCCTGTAAGGCCTCATCAGAACACCTGGCAGGTATTAATGGCTCCTGATAGTGTCAGTGTGCCAAGACCCATGCCCTGATGTGGGCAGGCCGAGTAATGGGAGCAATATATCACTCAACCATAGGACTGTTGAGAATAACAGCCGAAAGACAGTTTTTTACTCATCCTCGCCATCTGTCCCTTCCTCAACCACACTCTCTAGCTTTTGAATATCCTCCTCAACCAGCTGTATCTGAGCTTCAGTGGTTTCTAAGTCCTTGGCCATTTTCCTTATCCTCTCTCTCTGTTTTCTTCTTTTCTGCAGATGTCTGGTTCTCTCATTAAGTTTCCTTGCCAATTCAAGACGTGCTTTGCCCTTAGAAACATTTGTTTCCCTGGCCATCTGCTCCAAAAATGAGAAAACCCGTTTCTTAGGTCTGTCTACATCCATTTTGTCACGTTACAACAATCCTGTCACGCAGATAGAAACTTGTCACTGTATGGCAGGAGTGACAACTTACCGCTTATATAAGCTGATATTGCACCACAATCCATGGTTGTGAATATTCCGGAACATTCTAGAATGACTGACTCAATGGTGCAATACACACCGACCAGGAAGTAAATAGACAGGCAATGTAGGACAGGGCCAAAGGACATGTACAAAGTACAAAGTACAGTACCAGCGTGTGCCTTATAGGCTATACTGTACACTGAAAATACATGTGAAGGTTAATATGCAAGTCTGCATTTTACACAGGTATGATTCACCAGCCAATGTCCCGATCATTCTAGAGACCACATGAAGGCCTGATATTGCACAGTCGTACACAATCGATACAGACAGTTTGTCAGTGCCTGTGCCATGTGACTGTGTAGTACCTCTGGGCACCCTCAGCGGATCGATATTAAATTCAGTGGATCGACAGCGCCTTCACAGAGCATATAGGCTTACTGTACGATATGGACACGGCGTAGCCCTATCTAAAATTTTTTGTCAATAACTGCCTTTTAAAGGTACCCATGTACTAGGGTATACCAAAGCATTACAATGAAGGGGACAAACAATTGTGCTTGGCTGTTGTTGGGGACAACTGATTTGTGTGGGAAAAGTTGTCTGGGGAAGTACTGCAAGGTCCACAATGCCCGGCTAGCCAAAGGTGGGGGCACGTTTCCCTGCACTGACTGTGGCGTAGCGGTCAAAACATCCCTGGCTCTGTGTAGGAGTTGTGGTGTTGGCCAAATTCATACACGGACCTGGCGCAAAAAACAGTACATCCTAAGGGCAGAATTCCAACGTCTAGCCACCACCGAAATTCCGTATTAGAGAATTGAGTAGCGTTAGGTATACCCATCTGATATGGCACATGCAACAAAGGCTAGACTGCTTCGAGACGAGTTCGAAGCCGCCACCGTCGTTCGACCAAAATATCCCCGGTCCCGGAAGGCCCTTCAAGACCTCCGCGAGACTCTCGACCGCTACAATGCGGCCAAGGCCAACCTCAAGGCCAATGACGCCCGGAGAAAGGGCGCCAAAAACTTAGCAGACGAGCTCTCTCGCCTAAATAAGATCGAAGCCGACGACTTCGACCTCGACACGCCAACAAGTGCTGGACAGCTTGAAGGGGAAGCTGGACGTCTCTTGCGGCGAGCCAAGGCCCGGCATCAACGTGAGGGTGCAACCCACGTCTTCAGCTCTTGGAGGCAGGAGACTCCTGACCCTTACGAACTCGGCGACGTCGCCGTGGACGACAACATTAGCATCCGCGGCGGCAACATCGTCAGCGACTACACACTGACCGCAAACAGAGCCACAGAGGTCCTCAAGACACTGGAAGGAGAGTACCTCATCAAGGTCAAGTTTCTTCGCGAGCAGGCCCCAGGCGTGTGGGTCTACGAAGACGGCTTTGCTCCCCTGAAACAGGGCCGAACCCGGGGTGGCAACGTCCTTGAGGTTACCCCAGAAACACAGCCCGGTGCTCTGGAGGGAATTGACCGACTGTACTACGCTAACGCCTACCCGGTCAGTGCTGTTGTCTACGGCCTTTACCCAATCCGTGAGCCCGATGAGAAGAACCTCGATCCGATGCGAGATGGAGACCTTAACTGCGTCGCCCAGAGAGTCATCAAGCACTTTGAAGGTGCCCAGCGCGGCCAGGGTCTTACCCCTGCAAGGCGCCAGAAAATCGAGGAGTGGGAGGCCAGAGTCCACGAAGCGGGCGCCACTCTTCAGGATGTTGCAGGTCTCGAGAAGGTCCTGAAGCGGGCGGTCATTGTCCGCGACATCACAGGCGCTGACCTCTACAACTCAGGGAAGTACCAGGGGTGGCACAGACCAGTAGAGCTCACGCTCCACAACGGTCACGCCTGGGGGGCTGATCTTCACTTCCCCCAAGCCCGTGAAGTCGTCATCTATAAAGGCGACGTCTGGGCCGCGATCCGAGAAGCTACGCAAGGCGAACCGAAGGCCGTCTGGGTCTTGGGAGGGGGGCAAAACAAGCGCCTCACGATAGACCAGTTCGTTCTTGAGGACGGGCGGGCCTTCAGGACGCAAGAGACTCACGGCAGTCTTCTTAAGGCGTGCCGCCACTTAGCACCAGAGGATCCCGAAGCCCTGGCCTCAAGGGTCTTCGGTGAGAACCACGCCGCGAGCGTCGTCACCCGCGAAAAGAACGTCTGGAAGCCCACGCCCGTCAACCTCCTCGACATGGTGCAAGCTGCGTGCGTGGAACACGGCCACGGCGGTCTCTGGAACTCCCCCGACTACCAAGTCAACCAAGTGGTTAGCATCGACATGAAGGCCTGCTACCCTGCGAGCTTTCAGGGCCAAGGAGAGGCCGCGCCATGGTTTCAGCGCTTCGGCCACCCAAGACACCGCATGACCCGCGTTGCCGTCAATGGCCCACTTGATAGCCGCGCTATCAACGACATCGGCACCGGCTTCGCCCAGGTCCGCAGCTGGCAGTTTGCCGCCGGCCTTCACCCTGTTGTGGCAGCGTGGTTCGGCTCGCACTTCCAGGAAAAGCAATGGGTGCCCACGGCTCTTCTTGCCTATATGGTCGAGACGGGCCTCCTGGCCAAGCTCCAGGTTGCCGAGGCCATCGTTGCCTTCAAGAAGCAGACGGAGGTGTGGCTCCCTGACTCGAGGGACCAGGCGTGCTCTGTCATCGGAAAGTTTACGCAGGGCGCCAAAGCCGACGGCAAGAGGCTTACACGCCGGCTTGTCACAGACCAAGGCGAGCTCGACTTCCTCGTTCGTGACTGCCGGCAGAGCGGGACCCTGGTAGGTGCCCCAGAACGGTGCCCGGCTGGTTGGATCCTCACATACTACGACGGCAGCCAGCCCCAGTTTGCCCATCTCAGGGCTAGTATGCTGGCGTATGCGCACATTAACCTTCTCGAGATGCTTCGACGCTTCACGCCCAACGAGGCTGTCCGCGTGGCCACAGACAGCATATACGTGAAAAAGACAGCCCTTCACAAGCTCGACGGCGTTGAGGCATACGTTGCCCCGCTGCGACGGCACGTCAGCAACTGCGGAGACGAAACATGTCTGGACTGCCTCCTTGAAGAAAAGAGACTTCCCCTCGTCGCTCCAGCCCAGTGGCGAGACAAAGGCGAGACTATCTTTAGCCCCCAGGACCACGCCGCCTACGAGCCCAAACCCAAGCACTGGGGCGCTAGCAACGACGTCGCGGACAGCACCGCACCGTCCCACGCTGACCCGCTCACCAGACATGCTCTGAGCTATCTCAACGGCGGCGGAGGGTCCGGAAAAACGACACGAGCCCTTAGGGTGTTTGGGGAAAAGAAAATCCTCGTCTTTACCCCGACCCATCGTCTTGCCAAAGAGATGAGAAAACGCGAGGCAGATGCGCAGACCTACCACAGCTTCTTCCGCTGGAGCGGGCAAACTGATTGGACGCCCGACCGGATGGGCCAGAAGTTCATCCCCCGCGCGATCATCTGGGACGAGGTGTGCACGGTTCCCAGACCAATCCTCGAGACGTTCTTGAACTGGCTAGACTCTAGGGGTGTAGTTGTGATCTGCTGCGGAGACCAAGGACAGCCGCCGCCCATCGCAGGGGAGTCTCCGCATGAA
Organism: Luidia sarsii; assembly: GCA_949987565.1. Lineage (NCBI taxonomy): Eukaryota > Metazoa > Echinodermata > Asteroidea > Paxillosida > Luidiidae > Luidia > Luidia sarsii. The sequence goes on from OX465110.1 coordinate 11,456,277, forward strand.
TGGCTCCGAGAACGTGTGGACTACTATGAGGAGATCGAGGAAGACCACAGGGCGAAGTGCCCCGAGCTACAGGTCCTGAAGAAGGCAATCCGTCTCCAGTCCGACCGGGTTCAATGCCGGGAAATGCGGCGGGCCCTGCCCACCTGTCGGGGCTGGACCGACTTTGTCGACGCCTGGCACCCCAGGGACCTCATCCTCATCTCCCGAAAGGCCCCACGCGACCGAGCCCAGCAGCTGTTGTTTGAGCACCATAAGCAAGCCTTCCCAAATGACCTCGTGCCTCTGCTATACCGCCCTAAGGATACCCGAAAGCAGAACATTATGGTAACCATCCCTGGGCCCCTGATAACGGACAGTCCTGACCAAGAGGAGCTCGTCTTGAATGATGTGGTGGAAGTTCCCGTCCAGTATGCCCAGGAGGCCATCGAAGGAGGTAAGTGGGGCGATCACTGGACACTCGGATACGCCATGACCGTGCACTCGAGCCAGGGCCTGACCATTGAGGACCCGCAGAAGGTCTGGATCGTCGACGACTACATCCAGTGGAGCAACCTCGCATACCTTGCTGTCTCTCGAGTCCGGTACCTCAACCAGCTCGCCCGGTGCTGCCCCCCACCAGACGCCGACGGCCGTCCCCCGTCGGCTTATGACGAGGCCACGGCCCGCAAAAACATCGGACGGAAGCTCCAGGCCTACAAGCGTGTTGACGCTGCTAAGGGGCATAAGTGCAACCTGCGCATGAAGGACGTCGAAGCTCTTAAGGAGAAACAGAGCAACCGATGCGCCGCATGCAACATCGAGGTGCTCTGGTGCTACGCCCCCAAGGACACGCGGCAGTTCTCCATTGATCGAATCGACAATGCCCGTGGCCACGCCCGTGACAACGTCCGCCTCACCTGCCTCGAGTGTAACCGGAAACGGGGGATGGCGTTACTTCACTGACGCGACGGTTGCGAAGCAACGAGACGACGCGGAGGCTGCTGCGTATCGGAGGGGACTACCAGCAGTTCTTCACGTACGAAACCACGAGGGGGCCCGCCGGCGAGGTAATAAACAACGGGAGCTCCACTCTTTGCCACCGCTCGAGCGAGCCCGTAGGCCCGAAGAGACCATATGGCGTCGGTGGCTCTCCTGCGATGCCCACCTTCGAGCTCGCCGGGTTGGTAAAGATAGCGCACAAGGACATCGGACGGAAGCTTTTGCTCTTTGAGGCCTACCGGCCGACCAGAGACAACGGAGGAAGGCTTTTGTGACACCGATCGAGCCCTTATGGCATCTCTAGGACGCTTGCCCGTCAACCGGGTCACCTCGCCATTCAGGGCAGCAACGACCGCGGGGAGCCTCTTTACCCACTCCCGCGAATACTCGCCCGGGGTCATCAGCAGTTCTTGGGCGTACTGATGCCCAAAGAGCCTTTCGGCCAGGGTCCTGTTCCACCGCTCCACGATGCCCTGGTCCCGGTGAATTTCCACACGCCCGCGTCTGATAGAAACTCCGTGCCTAGCCACCAGCCGGGAAACCTCACCCATAAACTCGCGCCCCGGGTCGACCTGGAGAAGCTGCGGCCATTTCAAAGGCCCGCGCTTGTATATGCGGGACAAGGCATCGGCAACTTCTTTAGCTTCTTTCGTGGCCAGGGGCTCAGCCTCCTTGTAACGCGACGCGACATCGACCACGGTTAAGGCGTACTTGTACGTTCGCCGTCCTACCTTATCGTGCGGAAGGAAGAGGAGGTCAGCCTGGTGAACCTCGTTAGGGGCGGTGACATCAAATTTTGGCCGCGGTATCTGCCTCGGAGCGGGCAGATAGATCTGCCAGATGGCCTGCTTCTTCAACCAGGCCCGGGCGGCCTCTTCAGAGATCTTAGCTGCAGCCGAGAGGTGTTTGATCGCCGCTAGTCCCCTCCAGTAGCCGCGGGGGCTGTATATAGTAGATGTCGGACAGTTTTGCCGTCTGCTTTGCCGCCAGACGAGCGGACTGGCGTGACGCGGTCATGGCTTGCGAGATATTCCAGCAACCTAATCAGTCTCCAACAGGCGTTGCAGACAGGCTCTGGAAGCCGCCCAGTCATCGCCCGCAGGTTGGATGAGCCAGACAGCACCATTGTCGCGAAACGCATAGCAGCCTTTTCGTCGCGCCGCCAGAGGACAAGGGACTTTTGCGCAATATCGATCATGGTGTGAGCCAGGGGGCCGGGAATTTTATGGCGGCGGGCGCAGATGCCCACCTCTACCATCGCGAAGTACAGCTCTTCGGAAAGGCACATGGTGTGTATACAAGGGCTCAGAAAAAGTTTTTTTTTTAATTCGGTCGGCAGCCTCACTACTAAGGTTGTGTCGGCGCTAGGCCCCAAACGCCGTCGGGCGATGAAACACGGTCTTTTCGGATTACTCGGCTAACTCGACAATCACTTGGTGAGCATATAGGCTACGAACGAAGTGGCTCCCAGCCCCATGATCACAAAGGCGACTTCGCGATCTCGTTGCTCGGGCGATGATACGTAGAAATCTGAGAGCTTGGGTTCTGGTTCTAATTCAACGGGCGAATCGCCGTTGGTGACGAGATTGTACAGGCGGGCGGCTTCATTAACATCACGGAAGGTGCGCACGGCGTGCCCCCGGCGGCGCAGTTCTTCATTGATCCAGTCCAGGCGCTCGGTCCGCTTGCGCGACCATCCGGCTTGCGCGGCTTGGAGCCGCTCCACGGCCTTGTCATGTCGTTCGCGTTCCTCGTCGGCGCCTGGAGCGCGCAACGCCGAGAAGAGAAAGTTCGACCCCGAGAACGCGAGTGCGTTCACGAGAGCTCCACCCACGAGCATCGCTATAGAGGCCATCTTGTTGCGACGGCACGTCAGTACAGGGGAGGCTTGTTACTTCAATATGTCTGCGGGGAGTATCCCCTGCTTCACGAGCATATCTTGAGTGGCCATGGCCAGGCCCACGTCCAGAATGACCATGCCCGCATCATACGGCTCGAAGTCCAATTTCGGACGAGCCCCCTTCAGGATTTTTTTGTTCAGGGTGGCGTACCCGATTGCAAGGCCGCCCACCACGGCGGAGTGGTACGCCAAATTGGCGAGCTGCTTACCGTCTGTACTGGGAGTAGACATTGTTACTGCATAAGGAAGGGGTTTTGTTTCTCTAATACCGCGGGCGTGGGTCGCGCCGTCGGGACGACCGTCGAGGCGGGGCGTGCATGCAGCGCTGCGCCAACAGCTACAGCGGCGACTACCGCGAGGACCGCGTACGGTTGCCACGGAGCGGCTGGCTGCTCGGTGGGCTCAGCGGCGCTCTGCTCGGTGGACTCAGCCGCCGCTCCAGCGGCGCTCTGCTCGGTGGGCTCAGCCGCGGCCCGCGCGGGTCGGAGATCCTCTTTGGCCTTCCGAAGCGCTTCGCGTAGTGCTTCGTGTTTCGCTTTTCGGGCCGCCGCGCCTTTCCGACCAGCCTCGACGTTTTTCGGGTTCTTGCTACGTTGCGTCGCAGCAACCGTCACCCTCTCGATCGTTGGGGGGGTCGCTGGGACAGGCTCTTCCGCCGTCGATATCGTTTGCGATAGCGTCGTCTCCATCCTCCGTGGTCGTATTTGCAGGGGTTTCCCGATCTCCAAATTGACAGTGCTTAGCCGTGGTCATCGCCGCCGTCAGCGGAGCTAGGTACATCCCATAGCGATTGTACAGCTCGCAGCAAGCGGTCGTCAGTGCATGCTTAACAAAGGGGTCTTCGTCGAGGTCTGAGACCAGCTGGGGTTGATTTTCGTGGGGGATGGGTAGAAATGTGCCCGCTGCCAGCGCATACATCTGCAGCGCGGAAGCCCCGAGCGTTTTTACCATCGAAGCTCCAAGTCGCGCCTCATAGCGGCTGTGGTATTTGAAAACCTCATCATCGGTCATTTCATCAACTTGCGCGAGAGTTAGTTGTTTGCCTAGGTAGTTTTTAGCCATACCACCCGCCACAACCGCGGCCAGACGGGCTCGTTTTGGTTCTTCCCGTTTCTCCGTGGCGGCACCCTCTTCTTCAGCCAACAGCTGATCGATCTCGCAATCCATCTTGATCGACTCAATCGCATGCGTTATTACGCGCAGTAGTCTAATATACCCGACGAAAGCGTATGCCCCTAAGCCAAGAATCGCGAGAACCGCTACCAGCGTCGCCGTCTGTATGGCTAGCTCCCACATGCTGGCCAACTGTTAAGCTACGAGCTAAGCTTGTGTTAAGCGTGCGGTAGTACGGGCTAAGCTTGTGTTAAGCGTGCGGTAGTACGAGCTAAGCGTGTGTAGTACGTAGTTGGTAAGAAACCGGCTGATCGGTCCTTAGTACGAGCTTGGCGTGTTTAGTTTCAGATAGCCGCTGCCTAAGCGCCGCTCTCTCCTCTCTCGTGGGGATGACATCGTTTTCTCGCAGGCAGTCTTCAAAAGAATCCCTATCTTTGCAGTGAAAGAGAGCGATCCACTTGGTCTGCTCGCGGAGGTCTTTAAGGACGGCGTTGTACTTCTGCGTCAAGACCCACACGGATTGAGAGGCATGGCGCCCCGAGAATGCGAGCTCAGACAGCATGTCCTTCTTTTTGGTCAGGGCTTTACTGGCCGAGCAATCGTCGATGATGTACAGCGTCGGCTCGCCGGCGAAGAGCGAGTAAATGACGCGCAGATATTCCTGAAGCCGTTCGCCGGGGTCGGCGATCCAGACCTCGGGGTCCGTCCACACCCAGCGCCGCTCGCGATAAGTTTGGTTCCACCGCGTTGTGGGGCACAGTATGACGATGTGCTCGAACGCGCCGCGGTAGCCGCCACGATCGCGAGGCAACTCGAGGAGGTCGAGGGCGAAGACCGTTTTACCGCAGCCGGTCTGTCCGCAGATGATCGCGCTGTGGGGGCTAGTACAGGGCGTGGACGAACTGGCCATTCTCGATGTTTAGCTGCGCGTCCATGATGACGTACAGATACGCGTTCAATACGCCGGCCGCCTCCGCCTTTTTGGCGATCTGGATCGTGACCCCCTCGCTCGCGTTTTCTACGCGCCGGCCGCTGCCGTGCAGCGAGTCGTCGTCGGTGGTTCTCATGTCCAGCCACAGCGCGTACTTGGTCGTGAGGTATTCCCCTACCGTGACGTCGGCCAGCCCCAGGTCTTTGGCGACTGCGGCGACCGCGGGGGGGGGCGCTTCGCCGAAGGGCCGCCGGCGAAGTATTTCTTCGCCTCATCCCACTGCTGGTACGCCCGCATCCCCTGGGAGTACAGCTGGTTCGGCACCCCTTCAATCGTGACCTCAACTTTTTCAATCTTGGGGTTGTAGAAGGATTCTGTGTCTCGGGCGAACGCGGTCGCCGTTCCCGCATCTTCAAACAGCGCGAGTATGCCCTTCAAGCTTCGAGTAGGGACGTTCAGGTTGATATTCCACAGGGAATCGCTCTTGTTGAGGGTGAGCTTGCGGTGGCGCAGTACGCGGTCGTACAGGATGGCGAGCTGGCCGGCGTACTTGCTGCGTATCTGGCGGGCCAGGTTCGGCTCCCTCACGACGTCGAACTCGAGAGAGATGTTGTTGATGGCGTAGCTGGCATTGGTGTCGCCAGTTGCCTTAATGACGCGGCTGTAGCCGTTGAAGGTCAGCTCGTACTCCAGTCGGCCGCCGAGGGCGGACTGGTAGAAGGGCATATGGGACTCGAGTAATTCGAAGTCCAGCGGGATGCAGAATCGGTTGCCATAGGCGTCCGCGATGGCCTTGTCCTGTGCCACGGTACCGTCGCCGTCATCGGCACCCACCCTCAGTTTTAGCGCGTTAGCCGCCGTTGAGTTCGCATCAATGCCCTGATAGACGTGGGCCTGGCGCTCTCGCTTCGTTTTCCATAGGTCGGAATAGCAGTTGATAACGTCGCTATCTTCTACGGACGCGACCTCGTTGCCGCTTATTTTGATTGTGGTCTTTCTCACAATCGCCCGTCCTAGATTTTGGACCACCGTTCGGTTGTCGTCGGTCGAGGTCAGAGAGATGGTGAACGCGAGCCGGGCCGTTCCGGGGACAATCACATCCTGATCACCGAGGTTGGGGAAGCGGACAAGGAGCTGCTCATTCTGGTTGATGGTAGAGGGGTTGTTGGTTACGACCACGCTCTGCCGGATGCCTTTGACCCCGAGTGGATCTCGCAGGCTTCGGAAAGGATTCAGCTTGCGTCCGTACTTCGACATCTTGGCTATTAAACCCTAGTAGGGTTCTGTTCAATACGTACACCATGGCGGAAGGCGGCTATGATAACGTTGAAATGGACGGGTGGACGGGCGATGATTACGCCGCGGATGACGTCGCAGAAACAAGTTTTAATTTGCCCGATAATCCTACCTTAATGCTGCCGGAACTGGTGGATGGGCGGACACTAGATGACTACGGGGACCGCATTGGCGGATTAAAAGGCGACCTCCGTACGCAAGAGCTAAAAGCCCAGCGAAAACGTTTAGTAGATTCTTTCTACAAAGCGATAGAACGCGATTACATCGGGCTTCGGCTTACAGAAAAACCAGAATACGGTCGGTTTGAGGTCGATGAAAATGGCAAAACGCTTTACTGGAAAGTGGACAATAAAACAATCCAGATAACTACTTCTAGAGGCTCCGTAGGATTTCTGAGGTTGTCGACAATCGCCCGCAATTATGGCGTGGGGGGCTCGCAAGCCATTCGGGATTATCTCAACCTGCCGGAGTACAGCAGTAAGCAGAAGCGCGGCGGCTTCACACCCAAGACCGCCGCGGCGTTCAAAAAAATCGCCGAATCGGCCGATGCGGCTGTTAAAGCAGACGATTCTGACCTCGGTGAGACCATTGCTAGTTTGGAACAGAATATTGATGATGCTTACGAAACAGTCAATGCTAACCCCGATCCGCCCGACGATTTGGAATGGGATCATAGCGACCTGCCAGAGCATCTCCTGCCCTTGAGAGAGCTTAAAGGACTCGACAGCGCCTTGAAAACTTTGCGTGGCACGAGAGCGGTGCAAGAGAGCAAAAAAGTTGCTCTCCAGCAGGCAATCGAGGGCTACCGCGAAGATCTTGAGCGCGCCGGAATTACCGAAGAAGAAACGGACCAAATCGAGCATGAACTTCAAAAGGCCGAAGATGAGCTTGCAGCAGTCCAAGAAAGCATCGACACCCTCAACCTAGAACTCCGGTCGCAGTTTCGCCAAATCCGTGAGACTATAACGAGGGTCTTAGACAAAAACAAAAGCCTGGCCGAGCGCGTGCGCATCCTCTTCCGCGAGCAGGGGGTCACGATTGCGTCTATTCTCACCGCGATAGGAATGACGATCAGCACCCTGGTCCTCGCTCTGACCGGCGGTGGTGCCGCCGCGCCGCCACCCCCAACGCCAACCCCACCGCCCGGAGACCGGGGTGGAGTAAAGGAGTGGGTGAAAAAGCACCTCCAAAGTCTCGGACGGCTCCTGGGCAACCTGGCTGGTAAAGCAGCCGCCGCGCTTCCGGGTATTATCGGCTCGGTCGTCTCCTGGCTCCTAACCCTACTCGCAAAAACTGCGGGCTGGCTGGCCGGAAACCTGTGGGCCGTCGTCGTAGCGGTCGGAAGCCTGCTGCTCGTGGCGGCGCGCGGGTGGCTAGCTTAGAAGCCAAAGCGCGAGTAGGCCTACGACAACCCCTCCAACAACGAGGGCGGTTTTTTCGTCCTCGCGGTCTGCGGCCCGCGCATCTGGCTGCGCCGGCCTCGCTGGCTGCGTAGGCCCCTGGGTCCACTTCAACGTCGTGGGGTCGGGTGCAGCCACATCTGACTGCGCTGGCCTCGCTGACTGCGCTAGCCTCTGGGCCCTCGTCATCGTCGCGGGGCTGGGTGCAGCCATATCTGGCTGCGCTGGCCTCGCAGCCGGCCCCTCCATGTCCTGCACGGGCGGGGGTGAAGGCGTGGCATTTATGCCATCGTTGACGCCCAATTTTTGCCCCGATCCTGCGATGACTATCTCGTTGTTGTAGTCCTGAATGGTTCCAATCTGTAGATCCATGTTGCTTGGGGCCATGTACAACCCGATCCCGAAGGCGAAGTTTACCTTGGAGCGGGCGTATTGAAGCACATCCTGGTAGTTCGCTATTGCGCTTGGGAGATCGACGGGGCTTGAGATCGCATCCTCGATGTTCGCCAAGAACTGTCTCTGGGCGTCGAATGCGGTGCCGGTGCCGATGATGCTCGAGCGGGTCTGTGACTGTGCGCCTAAGATGGCCCAGACGTACGAGCGAATAGAGGCGTTCAACCGCTCGACTCCTGGGCGGGTGAAGCCTTGGGATTTGTTGGGGATTAGCTGCTTCCAGGCCACACCCGCATCCGGCGCGTCTTGTTTAATATATTGGATTTGGTACCTCTCGTTCGTCGTCTTTTCGGTGAACGTCATAACTTTAGGGTCGTAGTGTTCCGCCGCTCCACCTCCCAACGGTTGAGGCCCCATGTGTGTCACATACCAGTAAACTCTACCGAGTCCGTGGTTAGGGTATTTGATCCACCAATCGGTGTGTGGTGAGACTCCGAACTCCGCGCAGATTCGTTCGTACGCCCTCCGGTTGTAGGGGGCGTCGAAGGCATCCCACGCGTCGACGTCCTGCGGGAGTGGCACTTGCATCTCTTCAAGAATCCTGCGGATCTGGTAGTACACGTGGAAGCGGTAGACCGATCGCGCCATCGGGGTCCCGGAGTAAAGATGGTCCCCGAAGAGACGCCGCACCCCGCGGTGGCGCACCACACCGCGAAGTTGACCTGGGGTTGCCAAAATCTCATCGGGGTTGAGCGCCGCTTGTTTACTAAATCATTGCTTTTTACTAGCGGCAGCTTGTACCGCTCCGCCGACAAGATATCTGGGAAGGTAGTTTTAAAGTTTGCCGTGCCGGCAGTCACCTGTATGTTCACATGTTGTAATTCTAGGTCCTTGGTGGTGGAGGAGTATACCCCGCGTGCTTCATACGACGCTTCTGAGTTAAACTTGTGTGCCTGGTCCACCATGACTGCATCATGTTCATCACACTGACTCATCTTCAACAGGGGGAAGCGACGATTCTCCAATCGTCTGTAGACAATACAGACGGCAAGCTCTATGTCGCCCTCCGAGGTTTCCATTATGAAGTTGGCTATCACAACGTGAGTTCATCGTCCAGAATTCAGATGACCACTGTCCAGCATGGTAAAACTACTAGTGGTAGCTCTATTGTGATCCCGCCTGGGTTGTATACCTTTGAACAACTATCGAGTTTTATCACGGAAGCTGTTCCCGGTGTAATGCTTAAGTTGACCGAAGCAACCGGTCTAATCAAGCTCAGTGTACCAGAAGGTGTCCAGATACAATTCAGTACCAATATACGCCGAATCCTGGGTATAGACGAAAAAGGTTGGCTTTATGGGGAGTATGGGGGAGACAAACAGATTGACATGGCTGCCCATAAGTGGCTTTATATCCATCTCGACCAACTCTCAACGAGCTCTAATCTCGTTGATGGTGCTCCCTCGACCCTGCTTGCGATAGTCCCGGCCGCAACATCTGGGGGTATTGTAGACGTATCCCCTAACAATCCTATGTACAAAAAATTACAAAACACGCGCATACATCAGTTGAACGTCCGCGTTTTAGATGAAGAGGGTAGAGAAGTAAAGAACCGTGACAAGGAAGGCAGGGTAGTAACAAACCGTGATAAGTCCGTAACAGCAGTCCTTGAGATTCGAGAAAATGCCTAAGATGCCAACAGCGCCGCCAGAGGCGGAGCCGCTTTATCCTAAGCTCGATCAGCAAGACGGGGGGTCCAGCTTCCGTCTTGCCGAAATCCGCAACCTCGAGCGCCGCCTAGAGCACGAGAGAGACGAACGAGCCAAGCTGTACAAAAAATACCGCAGAGCCATCAACGTCGTTGACGGCGTTGACACAGTGTTGATCGCATCTAGTCTGGGGATGGGTGCGGCGGGTGTGGGTCTGCTCTCCACAATCATAGCCGCACCCGTTGTCATCGGACTTGAGGCGGCTGCGGTTGCTTGTGGCCTGGCCGGTATTGCCGGGAAGTACGTCTCTCGGCGGCTCCTAGTGAAAGCCAAGAAACACGACGAGATTCGCGTGCTCGCCCTATCCAAGCTCAACAGCATAACGGATGTGATCTCAAACGCGCTTCGCGATGACCGCATCTCCCCTGAGGAGTTCAAACTCGTACTCGACGAGATGGAGAAATATGGCCAAATGAAGGCCGATATTCAGAAAAAATCTCGCAAAGTGTACGCGGCCGCATCAAGTGAGGCGACAAAAAACGAGCTCATGGCCCAGGCCCGAGCCTCGATAATGAAAGAGCTCGCTGTCGGCCCGGCGACTTTGAAATAGAAGCGGTTGCTTCGCTCTGTTTCATACATCAGACCGCTCGCCTGCACACGCTACTGTAGAACAAAAATAGAACCCTCATGCCATTTTGGGGCCTTCCCACTGTTCGGGTGTGTGCGTCAGAAGCTTGACAACGGTGTTCCTGCATGACCGCCGTTGCTAAGGCCCTTGGACTCTGGACGAGCAACCCCGGGGGAGAGCCCGGGCCGGCAAGAGGGGTGGGCCGCCCTCTCGGGGCTCCTGGTGGTTATAGCTCTGCTATAGGCATGGTTCCATTTTTTGATCTGTCCTCCGAATTTTTTTCTGTGCGGGAATCTTGAAACTAGCCTTGGGGGCTGCGCTGGGCATGGTGGAGGGTGTGGTGTGTGGTGCCGTGGGGGGGGGGTGCTTGGGGTTGTGGAGGGCGCGATTGGTGGGGTGGTGGGGGTGCCCCAGGGGGAGGGTGCTGGGGGCCGCGGAGGAGGTGCTGGGCGGGGTGGTGGGGGTGTGCCCCAGGGGGAGTGTGCTGGGGGCCGCGGAGAGGCCGGGGGAGGCGCTGGTAAGCTGGTCCAATGACCCCCCCTGCTGCTCAGTGAGATCGGCAAAAAACGGGTCCCTAATAAAGTCGTCAGAGATGCACTGTACTGTACATGTACATGTACTGTAGGCCTACTTAGCGTGCATGCTGTGGCGGCAGAAAATACGAGAAGTCATTCGATTTTAGGGAGGTTTAAAAGACCTCTATACAAATTAAAAAAACTATTACAGTACACCTATATACCTATATTAATCAAACAGTGGCAATAAATAATGACGAATGTATCATGCAAATGCAACAAATCAAGATCAAGCACGACGGCCAGACGGCAGCGTCGCCAGCTAACATCGCGCTTCCAAAGACAGTGTACACGCCACGGCCTAGTTTCGTGGTTCGATCTGGCATGTGTCCTCGCGCTTGCGCAGTTGCAGTGCCGTAACTATAGAAAATGGAAGTTGCGTTACGGCTGCCGTAACAATAGCCACTGCGTTTCATTTTTCTTAAGGTAGCTTTGACTATACACTTAACATTGTATGTTTTACTGTTTGCGTGAAATAACGAATAAAATACTTGAAACTGTATGTCGCCCGCTGACCACTTAATTCGAGTAGGAGTAGACGTATCCGTGAGTTCGCCCATGGTTCGCCAGAGCCATTCAGAAAAGAATGGCCGATTTTAGTTTAGTAAGCCCTATAATCCATCCGGTTGATCGTAATTGAGAAGCGAAGAAGACCTAGATGCGAGCGGATCTCGTCCGATAAGTGCTACCGTCTTGCACTTTTCCCCTCCGACTTTGAAGTTTGGGAACTCGCTGAACTCCCTAGTTAGGTTTTCCCTTAACTACTCTCGCATCCCTTCACTAGCCTCCGTGCTTTGTTGATACAGACACTGTCCCCAGGTCTCGCTTTGGAGAGCCGACCGATTCACTCCCCCCGGCCCTTGCTTCTCGAAACCCCCCCCTTCCTGGTTGTCAACTCTCTTGGACGGACTGACGCTGAAGTTGCGGACGGACCCAGAGCCCATCTGCGTCATGATGATTTGAAGTCCTCGGGGTTAGTTCCGGCAGTAGCCGAGGCTGGTAGTGGTGATGTCGGTAGTGTCAAATTTGATGAGCAGAAGGTGACGCAAGTTAGCGACAAAACCTCTCATCGCTCTTACCATAGGCTAACGTTGTTCTCGAGGAGGTCACCTGTTCCTTCTGGTGAAATTGACTTCGACAACTGGCAACGATTGGCTCGCCAACTCCATTGGGACGACAGCATTCCAGATGGCGAGAAGAAAAGCCGCATCACCGAGTCGCTGGTCCCGCCGGCTCTTAACGTTATCTGGGCCGTCCCTGATGGTAGTTCGGCAGATAGTTTCCTAAATTGTTTGTCTCGGGCTTACGGTTCGACCGCTGACGGCGACGAGCAGCTAACCACTTTCCGTTGCTTCTACCAGGAGGAGGATGAGAGGCCCTCTGAATATCTCCTTCGCCTCTATACCCTTCTCACCCAAGTGGTGGAGAGTGGGGGCATGGCAACCTCAGATTCAGACAAGGCCCTTTGCAGACAATTCCAGCGAGGCTGTGTCTGTATAACGAAGCCCTCCTCAACACGCTGCAGTTGGCATATAGGAAGGACACTCCTCCACCCATGTTGATTCTCCTTCGTGCGAGCTGCTGATGCCCTGTTGGAAGAGAAGTCCGACCGGAGGAAGGGGCATAACAAGCAGAAACGGGTTGCTTCGCTTGCGCAGACCGCCTCGGCCCCGAAGCCTGGTGAAGTTCTCGCGTCTTCTCCTCCGCAGCCGCAGGGTAGTGGAGAGGTGGAAGAGTTGAAGCAGGCTGTCGACCATCTACATCGCCGGCTCGACGGGCAGTAGTATGTTATACCCGATCTGCACCCCCTTTGGTGGTGCAAGCAGCTGCAGGTGGTGCAGGTGGTGCAAGTGGTGCAGGTGGTGCGGGTGGTGCGGTGGTGCAGGTGGTGCAGGTGGTGCGGTAGTGCGGATGTGCGGGTGGTGCGGTTGGTGCGGGTGGTGCGGATGTGCGGGTGGTGATGTACGTGGTGCGGTAATGGTGGACGCATAGGCCTACGGCTATTTTGTATTGCATTGTTGCCTTTTTAAAATTATTATTATTATTATTATTTATTTATTTTTTCCCAGCGTTTTCTAACAAACAAACAAACAAACAAACAAACCACACCCAAACAGACAAAGGAACAAAAAAGTCAAACAACAGCTACGAATTGCGACAAGGGAGTTGGGTTAAATAACGGTCGAAACGGGTGCCTAAAACCAACCGGAACTCACCAGAACATTCCTTATGTGGTCAACGGGCGATATACGGTTTGAATGATTTTATTGAACTCTTTCATACTTCACAAATCTTTACAAATCAAGGTAGGTGGTTGTTCTGCCGTCATAAGCAACTCTTTCATACTTCACAAATCTTTACAAATCAAGGTAGATGGTTGTTCTGCCGTCATAAGCCACTTTCTTTCTTTCTTTCTTTTTGGATATAAGTATGAAAATGCAGTTTTCAACATTACGTTACATACGTTTGTATGGTTCAGTTTAACTAATAAACAAACAAAAAAGCTACCAGTGGTAGTATCTATCTAATGGTAGTCGTTATCAAATGTACATTTAAATTAGACTACTAAGTAAAAAACAAAAACAAAACAACAAATCAATGTATATTGATACTAACTTGATGACAAAGCAAAAAGTGAAGCCGGTGCAGTTGTGTTCAGTCCGAAGATGGAACGCGTAATGATCGTCTGCGAGGTTGACAGGGCACGTTGAATCGGTGCTAGGTGAGTTGTTACTACAAGTCCGAGTCAAGGGGACATTAGTCTCGATCGAACAAAACACAAAGGGGTTAATCAGGGACCTGCGCGTCTCTATTGGAAAGAACGATGAGGGGGTAATGAGCGACCTGCACGTCTCTATCGAACCAAACAAAGAGGGGGATAATCAGGGACCTACACGCCTCTATTGGACAGAACGACGAGGGGTAATGCGGGGCCCGCAAATCACAGGAATCGGGACCTGCTCATTGTACTCATCCACCTGCTCATGTTGCTCATCGACCTGCTCATTGTACTCGTCCACCTGCTCATTTTGCTCATTCACTTGCTCATTTTGCTCATTCACGTACTCATTTTGCTCATTTCCTGCTCATTCACGTACTCATTTTGCTCATTTCCTGCTCATTTCCTGCTCATTTTGCTCATTTTGCTCATTTCCTGCTCATTTTGCTCATTTCCTGCTCATTTTGCTCATCGACCTGCTCATTTTTGCTCTCATAAAGAAATAGGATTCTCTTATCCTTACTATCTCTAACTTTTTCTTCCGCTTTCATCATGTTGGAACAAGCCGAGAAATTCGGCATGGTGTTTAACCATTACCCTGTCCAGGGCCTTGTCAACTTCCATGCCTTTATCTAGTTTTTCTTTGAGATCTGCGAGAATAACTTGGTGGGTTTCATTTTCTTCAAGATGCAAGTAACTTGACAGGAAATCCTTGTAGTTGTCAAAGAAGATTCTCTTGACTGCCCAGCGGGTTTTCCTATTGGCTTTGTCTTCGGCTTCATCTTCGTCCATACCATTGTCGATGTACTTCTCGTGTTTCTCATTCCACATATCTTTGGTTGCCTCTTTGGCCTCTTTCAACCAGTCTTGGTAAGCGATATTATCTTCCAATTCAGAGCTGGACCCATCTTCTTCCGACAAGTCATCGTCAGTTTCTTCCTCTGATTCGTCATCACTCTCCTCCAAATCGTCACCATCATCCTTAGATTCAGTCCCGTCACCATCAATTGTAGATTCAGTTCCGCTGCTGTCTGTTTCCGAATCCTGACATCTACGCCTTTTAAATCTCGGTTCATAATCTTCTACGTTAGAATTGGCTGATCGAAATGTTCTTATGTTACGATCATCGTCAATGTCGTCCATTTTCGATTCACCCGCAACGTGTGCATTTTCTTCATGTCTTCGAAGGTTATATCGCCGACTATAGCTTCTGCTGCAGCGATGACAAGCATAGCGTTTTAGCCCAGAAATAGTATTCATGATGTTTACTCGTGGAGTGTCGATCTCCAAATGGGAAGACATGTTTAAAATTGGGCAATATATAAATGTCCTGTTTTCTGTCCTCATTCGGGTGAAATGAGCAGAAATGAGCAGAAATGAGCAGAAATGAGCAGAAATGAGCAGAAATGAGCAGAAATGAGCAGAAATGAGCAGAAATGAGCAGAAATGAGCAGAAATGAGCAGAAATGAGCAGAAATGAGCAGAAATGAGCACAGACATGAGTAGAAATGAGTAGAAATGAGCAGACATGAGTAAAAATGAGCCAAAAATGAGCAGAAATGAGCAGACATGAGTAAAAATGAGCAAAAAATGAGCAGAAATGAGCAGACATGAGTAAAAATGAGCAAAAAAGGAGCAAACAAACCGTATATCGCCCGTTGACCACATAAGGAATGTTCTGGTGAGTTCCGGTTGGTTTTAGGCACCCGTTTCGACCGTTATTTAACCAAACTCCCTTGTCGCAATTCGTAGCTGTTGTTTGACTTTTTTGTTCCTTTGTCTGTTTGGGTGTGGTTTGTTTGTTTGTTTGTTTGTTTGTTAGAAAACGCTAGAAAAAAAAAAAATAATAATAATAATAATTTTAAAAAGGCAACAATGCAATACAAAATAGCCGTAGGCCTATGCGTCCACCATTACCGCACCACGTACATCACCAACCGCACATCCGCACCACCCGCACCAACCGCACCACCCGCACATCCGCACCACCGCACCACCTGCACCACCTGCACCACCGCACCACCCGCACCACCTGCACCACTTGCACCACCTGCAGCTGCTTGCACCACCAAAGGGGGTGCAGATCGGGTATAACATACTACTACGGGCTGTTCCGGAGTAGACAGAACCTGCCCAGAGACTAGCCCCCATCGGCTCCTCGACGTCAGTACACGACGCAACCGCCCATCTTCTGCTATAACTGCGGCGAGGATGGACATCGGATGGATGCCTGCACCAATAAGACAAATCCATCCTTGGTGCAGGAGAAGGTGGCCTCCCGCCAGTCAACACCCAAGAGTTCGGGAAACGAGTCAGGGCAACTGTAATGACCCGACCAGCTGCCCAAGATTGTTCACAGGGTTCAGTTCATTGTTCTATTGTCGCAAACCAGCCGCCCGAGGTTCCCAATGATGTTCCGCATGGTGTTGTTGGTGAGCAGGCTATCACACCAGTCTTCATCGATGGCCAACTCACCCGATGCCTTCTCGACACTGGGTCACAAGTCACGTGTCTTTCTTCTAAGTACCATACCCGTCACCTCCCCCATCGTCAGCTACGACCCCTGTCGCAACTTGCAGTATAGTAGGTGCTGCTGGCCAACCTGTGAACTTGAAGTTTCCTGCTGACTCTGCAGGAACACAACGTGAGGTTACCACCCTTGCCCTTGTATGTCCCGACCGTGAAGGAACTAATGACGTTCCCCTACTCATTGGTACTAACACCAGTGTCGTGCGCGAGATGACGCAGACTTGTCGTCAAAAAGGAGGGAAGGATTTCCTTCGCAAACTTGCGTGGGCACGGGTTTACAATATTTCTACCAACTTGTCTCCCTCTAGTCTTGGGGCTGTCAGATCAACAAAGTCTGTCTTCATGAGACCGGGCGAAAAGATTGAAGTCACCGCGTTTGTGCGTAATCGTCCTTGTTCAAACTGCGAAGTCCTCATCGAGAAGGGGAGCTCATACCGGCTCCCCGCGAATGTCGAAGTGAGGGCAAGCTTAGTTGAATTGCCTGCTCGGAAGATGGCAAAGGCAAGGACAATTCCTTATTAATAAGTTTTGTAAGAGCGTGGTGGTTCCTGCCCGGTGTCGCCTTGCCACAGCATTTCTGATCCAAGATAAATTGCCACTCCCTGACCTGAAGACCCCTCAGTCTCCTTCCGTCTCATCCCGAGAGCCGAATGTTTGGTTTGACTTTGAAGGTTCACCTCTTCCCAAAGATTCCCAGCTAGCAAAGGGATGTTCAGGGGACGTTTGCTGAACGTCTGTTCTGGGTCGAACGTCAAATGTTCACAGACAACGTTCATCTAACGTTCAGAGGACGTTGCTGAACGTGATGTTTTCTGTCCCAAATCAAAATGTTCAGAGACAACGTTAAGAGGACGTTCAAAGGACGTTGCTGAACGTCATGTTTTCGGTCCAAAATCAAAATGTTCACAGACAACGTTCATTTAACGTTCAAAGGACGTTGCTGAACGTCATGTTTTCGGCCCAAAATCAAAATGTTCAGAGACAACGTTA
Organism: Luidia sarsii; assembly: GCA_949987565.1. Lineage (NCBI taxonomy): Eukaryota > Metazoa > Echinodermata > Asteroidea > Paxillosida > Luidiidae > Luidia > Luidia sarsii. Next base: position 11,473,438 of record OX465110.1, read on the forward strand.
AGAGCACGTTCAGAGGACGTTGTTGAACGTCATGTTCTTGGTCCAAAACAAAATGTTCTCAGACAACGTTCAGAGGACGTTGCTGAACGTCATGCGTTCTCGGTCCAAAATCAAAATGTTCACAGACAACGTTCAGAGGACGTTGTTGAACGTCATGCGTTCTCGGTCCAAAATCAAAATGTTCACAGACAACGTTCATTTAACGTTCAGAGGACGTTGCTGAACGTCATGTTCTTGGTCCAAAATCAAAATGTTCACAGACAACGCTCATTAAACGTTCAGAGGACGTTGTTGAACGTCATGTTCTTGGTCCAAAATCAAAATGTTCACAGAACACGTTCATTTAACGTTCAGAGGACGTTGCTGAGATCTGTACTCGGTCCAAAGCAAAATGTTCACAGACAACGCTCATTAAACGTTCAGAGGACGTTGTTGAACGTCATGCGTACGTTCTCGGTCCAAATTCAAAATGTTTATAGACAACGTTCATTGAACGATCAGAGGACGTTGCTGAACGTCATGTTCAGTCGGTCCAAAATCAAAATGTTAATAGACAACGTTCATTTAACGTTCAGAGGACGAATTATTGAACCTCATGCGTTCTCGGTCCAATATCAAAATGTTCACAGACAACGTTCATAGGACGTTGTTGAACGTCATGTTCTTGGTCCAAAACAAAATGTTCACAGACAACGTTCAGAGGACGTTGCTGAACGTTATGCGTTCTCGGTCCAAAATCAAAATGTTCACAGAGGACGTTCAGAGGACGTTATTGAACGTCATGTTCTTGGTCCAAAACAAAATGTTCACAGATAACGTTCAAAGAACGTTCAAAGGACATTGCTGAACGTCATGCCTTCTCGGTCCAAAATCAAATTGTTCACAGACAACGTTCAGAGGACGTTGTTGAACGTCATGCGTTCTCGGTCCAAAATCAAAATGTTCACAGACAACGTTCATTTAACGTTCAGAGGACGTTGCTGAACGTCGTGTTCTTGGTCCAAAATCAAAATGTTCACAGACAACGCTCATTAAACGTTCAGAGGACGTTGTTGAACGTCATGTTCTTGGTCCAAAATCAAAATGTTCACAGAACACGTTCATTTAACGTTCAGAGGACGTTGCTGAGATCTGTACTCGGTCCAAAGCAAAATGTTCACAGACAACGCTCATTTAGTAACGTTCAGAGGACGTTGCTGAACGTCATGTTCTTGGTCCAAAATCAAAATGTTCACAGACAACGCTCATTAAACGTTCAGAGGACGTTGTTGAACGTCATGCGTACGTTCTCGGTCCAAATTCAAAATGTTTATACACAACGTTCATTGAACGATCAGAGGACGTTGCTGAACGTCATGTTCAGTCGGTCCAAAATCAAAATGTTAATATATAGACAACGTTCATTTAACGTTCAAAGAACGTTGCTGAACGTGATGTTTTCTGTCCAAAATCAAAATGTTAATAGACAACGTCCATTTAACGTTCAGAGGACGTTGCTGAGATCTGTTTTCTTGGTCCTAAGCAAAATGTTCACAGGCAACGTTCATTTAACGTTCAGAGGACGTACGTTGCTGAGATAAATATTATGTTCCGCAAAGCAAATTTGTTCACAGGCAACGTTCATTTAACGTTCAGAGGACGTTGCTGAGATCTGTTCTCGGTCCAAAGCAAAGCTTGGACCAAGCCGAACAATCGCATCCTGCCTCGATGTATCTTCTGATGTGGAAATTAACAAAAAAATAAGGATGAGAAATGCTGCGTGTGTCATTCATATACCGCCCTACCGTATGGTTTACTTGAAGATCCAAATTCAAAAAAGGTAAAAGATATCTTTCAGATAAATCAACTTCTTTTCACATTTTAAGAAAATTATTCTCAATTTGAATTATTCATTATGGTGATTAAGTTTATTTCCTTATTATTATGAGGACAGTTTTGATGACTTGGAAAGGGATGGGAAAGGAGAGGGTAGCATGGAGGGAAAGGAGGACATGACAGCACAGCTAGGATAGGGCAGGGCAGGGCAGGGCAGGGCAGGGCAGGGCAGGGCAGGACAGGGCAGGACAGCTAGGACAGGACAGGACAGGACAGGACAGGACAGGACAGGACAGGACAGGACAGGACAACTAGGACAGGACAACTAGGACAGGACAGGACAGGACAGGACAGGACAGGACAAGACAGGACAGGACAGGACAGGACAGGACAGGACAGGACAGGACAGGACAGGACAGGACAGGACAGGACAGGACAGGACAGGACAGGACAGGACAGGACAGGACAGGACAGGACAACTAGGACAGGACAGGACAGGACAGGACAGGACAGGACAGGACAGGACAGGACAGGACAGGACAGGACAGGACAGGACAGGACAGGACAGGACAGTACAGGACAGTTGTGTGGACAGAATGGGAAAGGGATGGTAAAGGAGAGGGTAGCATGAAGGGAAAGGAGGACAGGACAGCACAGGTAGGACAGGGCAGGGCAGGGCAGGGCATGGCAGGGCAGGGCAGGACAGGGCAGGACAGGACAGGACAGGACAGGACAGGACAGGACAGGACAGGACAGGACAGGACAACTAGGACAGGACAGGACAGGACAGGACAGGACAGGACAGGACAAGACAGGACAGGACAGGACAGGACAGGACAGGACAGGACAGGACAGGACAGGACAGGACAGGACAGGACAGGACAGGACAGGACAGGACAGGACAGGACAGGACAGGACAGGACAGGACAACTAGGACAGGACAGGACAGGACAGGACAGGACAGGACAGGACAGGACAGGACAGGACAGGACAGGACAGGACAGGACAGGACAGGACAGGACAGTACAGGACAGTTGTGTGGACAGAATGGGAAAGGGATGGTAAAGGAGAGGGTAGCATGAAGGGAAAGGAGGACAGGACAGCACAGGTAGGACAGGGCAGGGCAGGGCAGGGCATGGCAGGGCAGGGCAGGACAGGGCAGGACAGGACAGGACAGGACAGGACAGGACAGGACAGGACAGCTAGGACAGCTAGGACAGGACAGGACAGGACAGGACAGGACAGGACAGGACAGGACAGGACAGGACAGGACAAGACAGGACAGGACAGGACAGGACAGGACAGCTAGGACAGGACAGGACAGGACAGGACAACTAGGACAGGACAACTAGGACAGGACAGGACAGGACAGGACAGGACAGGACAGGACAGGACAGGACAGGACAGGACAGGACAGGACAGGACAGGACAGGACAGGACAGGACAGGACAGGACAGGACAGGACAGGACAGAATGACGAATCTTCTCCAGACGACTTACAGTGATGTGTTCTCCAAGAACGATTTGGACATCGGTTGCACATCAGCCGTCAAGCATACCATAAAATTGTCAGACGAGAGAGACCCCGTTCCGAGAAGGATGCCGACGTATTCCTCCGGCTGATTATGCAGATGCCCGCAGCCACATAAGGGAATTGCAGGAGAAGGGTATCGTTCGTGAGTCGGCGAGCCAGTTTGCATCCCCAATCGTACTGGTCAGGAAGAAGAATGGTGACCTGCGCCTATGTATTGACTATACATATCGCTGACCGTCAAAAGGTTATACATGTATATCGGCCCTTTACGAAACCTAAAAATTGGAGGAGAAACTAGGGGATTGAAAAATGAATAATGAATGATAAAGTGGTTTTCCTAATAGAGGCATGTTTTTGTCTTAGACACTCTTTCTTTGAATAGTGACCATACCCATTATGTCATAGGGGACCTTCACAAACCTAAGGGTTGGTCACTACCGGACCTGGTCCACAGGGGCATGGCTGGGGTGAACATTAGGGGAAAGGGCATGGCTGGGGTGAACATTAGGGGAAGGGGCATGGCTGGGGTGGCCATTAGAGGAAGAGCCTGAGGCATGGCTGGGATTAACATTAGGGGACGGGGCATGGCTGGGTGAACATTAGGGGAAGGGGCATGGCTGGGGAGAACATTAGGGGAAGGGGCATGGCTGGGGTGGACATTAGGGGAAGGGGCATGGCTGGGGTGAACATTAGGGGAAGGGGCACGGCTGGGGAGAACATTAGGGGAAGGGGTATGGCTGGGATTAACATTAGGGGAAGGGGCATGGCTGGGGTGGCCATTAGAGGAAGATGCATGGCTGGGTGGACATTAGGGGACAGGGCATGGCTGGGATGAACATTAGGGGAAAGGGCATGTCTGGGGTGAAAATTAGGGGAAGGGGCATGGCTGGGGTGGCCATTAGAGGAAGAGGCATGGCTGGGATGAACATTAGGGGAAGGGGCATGGCTGGGTGAACATTAGGGGAAGAGGCATGGCTGGGGTGAACATTAGGGGAAGGGGCATGGCTGGGGAGAACATTAGGGGAAGGGGCATGGCTGGGGTGGACATTAGGGGAAGGGGTATGGCTGGGGAGAACATTAGGGGAAGGGGCATGGCTGGGGTGAACATTGGGGGAAGGGGCATGGCTGGGGTGGACATTAGGGGAAGGGGCATGGCTGGGGAGAACATTAGGGGAAGGGGCATGGCTGGGGAGAACATTAGGGGAAGGGGCATGGCTGGGGTGAACATTGGGGGAAGGGGCATGGCTGGGGTGGACATTAGGGGAAGGGGCATGGCTGGGGTGAACATTAGGGGAAGGGGCATGGCTGGGGAGAACATTGGGGGAAGGGGCATGGCTGGGGTGAACATTAGGGGAAGGGGCATGGCTGGGGAGAACATTAGGGGAAGGGGCATGGCTGGGGTGGACATTAGGGGAAGGGGCATGCATGCTGGGGTGAACATTAGGGGAAGGGCCATGGCTGGGGTGGACATTAGGGGAAGGGGCATGGCTGGGGTGGACATTAGGGGAAGGGGCATGGCTGGGTGGACATTAGGGGAAGGGGCATGGCTGGGGTGGACATTAGGGGAAGGGGCATGGCTGGGGTGGACATTAGGGGAAGGGGCATGGCTGGGGTGAACATTAGGGGAAGGGGCATGGCTGGGGTGGACATTAGGGGAAGGGGCATGGCTGGGGTGAACATTAGGGGAAGGGGCATGGCTGGGGTGGACATTAGGGGAAGAGGCATGGCTGGGGTTAACATTAGGGGAAGGGGCATGGCTGGGGTGGCCATTAGAGGAAGAGGCATGGCTGGGATTAACATTAGGGGACAGGGCATGGCTGGGTGAACATTAGGGGAAGGGGCATGGCTGGGGAGAACATTAGGGGAAGGGGCATGGCTGGGGTGGACATTAGGGGAAGGGGCATGGCTGGGGTGAACATTAGGGGAAGGGGCACGGCTGGGGAGGCCATTAGAGGAAGATGCATGGCTGGGTGGACATTAGGGGACGGGGCATGGCTGGGATGAACATTAGGGGAAAGGGCATGTCTGGGGTGAAAATTAGGGGAAGGGGCATGGCTGGGGAGGCCATTAGAGGAAGAGGCATGGCTGGGATGAACATTAGGGGAAGGGGCATGGCTGGGTGAACATTAGGGGAAGAGGCATGGCTGGGGAGAACATTAGGGGAAGGGGCATGGCTGGGGTGAACATTAGGGGAAGGGGCATGGCTGGGGAGAACATTAGGGGAAGGGACATGGCTGGGGTGGACATTAGGGGAAGGGGCATGGCTGGGGAGAACATTAGGGGAAGGGGCATGGCTGGGATGAAAATTAGGGGAAAGGGCATGTCTGGGTGAACATTAGGGGAAGGGGCATGGCTGGGGTGGCCATTAGAGGAAGAGGCATGGCTGGGGTGGACATTAGGGGAAGGGGCATGGCTGGGGTGAACATTAGGGGAAGGGGCATGGCTGGGGTGGACATTAGGGGAAGGGGCATGGCTGGGGTGAACATTAGGGGAAGGGGCATGGCTGGGGTGGACATTAGGGGAAGAGGCATGGCTGGGGTGAACATTAGGGGAAGGGGCATGGCTGGGGTGGCCATTAGAGGAAGAGGCATGGCTGGGATTAACATTAGGGGACAGGGCATGGCTGGGTGAACATTAGGGGAAGAGGCATGGCTGGGGAGAACATTAGGGGAAGGGGCATGGCTGGGGTGAACATTAGGGGAAGGGGCATGGCTGGGGAGAACATTAGGGGAAGGGACATGGCTGGGGTGGACATTAGGGGAAGGGGCATGGCTGGGGAGAACATTAGGGGAAGGGGCATGGCTGGGGTGAACATTGGGGGAAGGGGCATGGCTGGGGTGGACATTAGGGGAAGGGGCATGGCTGGGGAGAACATTAGGGGAAGGGGCATGGCTGGGGAGAACATTAGGGGAAGGGGCATGGCTGGGGTGAACATTGGGGGAAGGGGCATGGCTTGGGTGGACATTAGGGGAAGGGGCATGGCTGGGGTGGACATTAGGGGAAGGGGCATGGCTGGGGTGAACATTAGGGGAAGGGGCATGGCTGGGGAGAACATTAGGGGAAGGGGTATGGCTGGGGTGGACATTAGGGGAAGGGGCATGGCTGGGGTGAACATTAGGGGAAGGGGCATGGCTGGGGTGGCCATTAGGGGAAGGGGCATGGCTGGGGTGGACATTAGGGGAAGGGGCATGGCTGGGGTGGCCATTAGAGGAAGAGGCATGGCTGGGGAGAACATTAGGGGAATTAAGGGGCATGGCTGGGGTGGACATTAGGGGAAGGGGCATGGCTGGGATGAACATATAGGGGAAGGGGCATGGCTGGGGTGGACATTAGGGGAAGGGGCATGGCTGGGATGAACATATAGGGGAAGGGGCATGGCTGGGATGAAAATTAGGGGAAAGGGCATGTCTGGGTGAACATTAGGGGAAGGGGCATGGCTGGGGTGGCCATTAGAGGAAGAGGCATGGCTGGGGTGGACATTAGGGGAAGGGGCATGGCTGGGGTGAACATTAGGGGAAGGGGCATGGCTGGGGAGAACATTGGGGGAAGGGGCATGGCTGGGGTGAACATTAGGGGAAGGGGCATGGCTGGGGAGAACATTAGGGGAAGGGGCATGGCTGGGGTGGACATTAGGGGAAGGGGCATGCATGCTAGGGTGAACATTAGGGGAAGGGGCATGGCTGGGGTGGACATTAGGGGAAGGGGCATGGCTGGGGAGAACATTAGGGGAAGGGGCATGGCTGGGGTGGACATTAGGGGAAGGGGCATGGCTGGGGTGGACATTAGGGGAAGGGGCATGGCTGGGTGGACATTAAGGGGAAGGGGCATGGCTGGGGTGGACATTGGGGGAAGGGGCATGGCTGGGGTGGACATTAGGGGAAGGGGCATGGCTGGGGTGAACATTAGGGGAAGGGGCATGGCTGGGGTGGACATTAGGGGAAGGGGCATGGCTGGGGTGAACATTAGGGGAAGGGGCATGGCTGGGGTGGACATTAGGGGAAGGGGCATGGCTGGGGTGAACATTAGGGGAAGGGGCATGGCTGGGGTGGACATTAGGGGAAGGGGCATGGCTGGGGTGAACATTAGGGGAAGGGGCATGGCTGGGTGGACATTAGGGGAAGGGGCATGGCTGGGGTGAACATTATGGGAAGGGGCATGGCTGGGGTGAACATTAGGGGAAGGGGCATGGCTGGGGTGGCCATTAGAGGAAGAGGCATGGCTGGGTGGACATTAGGGGAAGGGGCATGGCAGGGGTGAACATTAAGGGAAGGGGCATGGCTGGGATGAACATATAGGGGAAGGGGCATGGCTGGGGTGGACATTAGGGGAAGGGGCATGGCTGGGGAGAACATTAGGGGAAGGGGCATGGCTGGGGTGGCCATTAGAGGAAGAGGCATGGCTGGGTGGACATTAGGGGAAGGGGCATGGCAGGGGTGAACATTAGGGGAAGGGGCATGGCTGGGGTGGCCATTAGAGGAAGAGGCATGGCTGGGTGGACATTAGGGGAAGGGGCATGGCTGGGGTGAACATTAGGGGAAGGGGCATGGCTGGGGAGAACATTAGGGGAAGGGGCATGGCTGGGGAGAACATTAGGGGAAGGGGCATGGCTGGGGTGGACATTAGGGGAAGGGGCATGGCTGGGGTGAACATTAGGGGAAGGGGCATGGCTGGGGTGGACATTAGGGGAAGGGGCATGGCTGGGGTGGCCATTAGAGGAAGAGGCATGGCTGGGTGGACATTAGGGGAAGGGGCATGGCTGGGGTGAACATTAGGGGAAGGGGCATGGCTGGGGTGGACATTAGGGGAAGGGGCATGGCTGGGGTGAACATTAGGGGAAGGGGCATGGCTGGGGTGGACATTAGGGGAAGAGGCATGGCTGGGGTGGCCATTAGAGGAAGAGGCATGGCTGGGTGGACATTAGGGGAAGGGGCATGGCTGGGGTGAACATTAGGGGAAGGGGCATGGCTGGGGTGGACATTAGGGGAAGGGGCATGGCTGGGGAGAACATTAGGGGAAGGGGCATGGCTGGGGTGGACATTAGGGGAAGGGGCATGGCTGGGGTGGACATTAGGGGAAGGGGCATGGCTGGGGAGAACATTAGGGGAAGGGGCATGGCTGGGGTGGCCATTAGAGGAAGAGGCATGGCTGGGTGGACATTAGGGGAAGGGGCATGGCAGGGGTGAACATTAAGGGAAGGGGCATGGCTGGGATGAACATATAGGGGAAGGGGCATGGCTGGGGTGGACATTAGGGGAAGGGGCATGGCTGGGATGAACATATAGGGGAAGGGGCATGGCTGGGATGAAAATTAGGGGAAAGGGCATGTCTGGGGTGAACATTAGGGGAAGGGGCATGGCTGGGGTGGCCATTAGAGGAAGAGGCATGGCTGGGTGGACATTAGGGGAAGGGGCATGGCTGGGGTGAACATTAGGGGAAGGGGCATGGCTGGGGTGGCCAATAGAGGAAGAGGCATGGCTGGGGAGAACATTAGGGGAAGGGGCATGGCTGGGGTGAACATTGGGGGAAGGGGCATGGCTGGGGTGGACATTAGGGGAAGGGGCATGGCTGGGGAGAACATTAGGGGAAGGGGCATGGCTGGGGAGAACATTAGGGGAAGGGGCATGGCTGGGGTGAACATTGGGGGAAGGGGCATGGCTGGGGTGGACATTAGGGGAAGGGGCATGGCTGGGGTGGACATTAGGGGAAGGGGCATGGCTGGGGTGAACATTAGGGGAAGGGGCATGGCTGGGGAGAACATTAGGGGAAGGGGTATGGCTGGGGTGGACATTAGGGGAAGGGGCATGGCTGGGGTGAACATTAGGGGAAGGGGCATGGCTGGGGTGGCCATTAGGGGAAGGGGCATGGCTGGGGTGGACATTAGGGGAAGGGGCATGGCTGGGATGAACATATAGGGGAAGGGGCATGGCTGGGGTGGACATTAGGGGAAGGGGCATGGCTGGGATGAACATATAGGGGAAGGGGCATGGCTGGGATGAAAATTAGGGGAAAGGGCATGTCTGGGTGAACATTAGGGGAAGGGGCATGGCTGGGGTGGCCATTAGAGGAAGAGGCATGGCTGGGGTGGACATTAGCGGAAGGGGCATGGCTGGGGTGAACATTAGGGGAAGGGGCATGGCTGGGGTGAACATTAGGGGAAGGGGCATGGCTGGGGAGAACATTAGGGGAAGGGGCATGGCTGGGGTGAACATTAGGGGAAGGGGCATGGCTGGGGAGAACATTAGGGGAAGGGGCATGGCTGGGGTGGACATTAGGGGAAGGGGCATGCATGCTGGGGTGAACATTAGGGGAAGGGGCATGGCTCGGGTGGACATTAGGGGAAGGGGCATGGCTGGGGAGAACATTAGGGGAAGGGGCATGGCTGGGGTGGACATTAGGGGAAGGGGCATGGCTGGGGTGGACATTAGGGGAAGGGGCATGGCTGGGTGGACATTAGGGGAAGGGGCATGGCTGGGGTGGACATTAGGGGAAGGGGCATGGCTGGGGTGGACATTAGGGGAAGGGGCATGGCTGGGGTGAACATTAGGGGAAGGGGCATGGCTGGGGTGGACATTAGGGGAAGGGGCATGGCTGGGGTGAACATTAGGGGAAGGGGCATGGCTAGGGTGGACATTAGGGGAAGGGGCATGGCTGGGGTGAACATTAGGGGAAGGGGCATGGCTGGGGTGGACATTAGGGGAAGGGGCATGCCTGGGGTGAACATTAGGGGAAGGGGCATGGCTGGGTGGACATTAGGGGAAGGGGCATGGCTGGGGTGAACATTAGGGGAAGGGGCATGGCTGGGGTGAACATTAGGGGAAGGGGCATGGCTGGGGTGGCCATTAGAGGAAGAGGCATGGCTGGGTGGACATTAGGGGAAGGGGCATGGCAGGGGTGAACATTAAGGGAAGGGGCATGGCTGGGATGAACATATAGGGGAAGGGGCATGGCTGGGGTGGACATTAGGGGAAGGGGCATGGCTGGGGAGAACATTAGGGGAAGGGGCATGGCTGGGGTGGCCATTAGAGGAAGAGGCATGGCTGGGTGGACATTAGGGGAAGGGGCATGGCTGGGGTGAACATTAGGGGAAGGGGCATGGCTGGGGTGGACATTAGGGGAAGGGGCATGGCTGGGGTGGACATTAGGGGAAGGGGCATGGCTGGGGTGAACATTAGGGGAAGGGGCATGGCTGGGGTGGCCATTAGAGGAAGAGGCATGGCTGGGTGGACATTAGGGGAAGGGGCATGGCTGGGGTGAACATTAGGGGAAGGGGCATGGGTGGGGAAAACATTAGGGGAAGGGGCATGGCTGGGGAGAACATTAGGGGAAGGGGCATGGCTGGGGTGGACATTAGGGGAAGGGGCATGGCTGGGGTGAACATTAGGGGAAGGGGCACGGCTGGGGTGGACATTAGGGGAAGGGACATGGCTGGGGTGGCCATTAGAGGAAGAGGCATGGCTGGGTGGACATTAGGGGAAGGGGCATGGCTGGGGTGAACATTAGGGGAAGGGGCATGGCTGGGGTGAACATTAGGGGAAGGGGCATGGCTGGGGTGGACATTAGGGGAAGAGGCATGGCTGGGGTGAACATTAGGGGAAGGGGCATGGCTGGGGTGGCCATTAGAGGAAGAGGCATGGCTGGGATTAACATTAGGGGACGGGGCATGGCTGGGTGAACATTAGGGGAAGGGGCATGGCTGGGGAGAACATTAGGGGAAGGGGCATGGCTGGGGTGGACATTAGGGGAAGGGGCATGGCTGGGGTTAACATTAGGGGAAGGGGCACGGCTGGGGAGAACATTAGGGGAAGGGGCATGGCTGGGTGGACATTAGGGGAAGGGGCATGGCTGGGGTGGACATTAGGGGAAGGGGCATGGCTGGGGTGGACATTAGGGGAAGGGGCATGGCTGGGGTGAACATTAGGGGAAGGGGCATGGCTGGGGTGGACATTAGGGGAAGGGGCATGGCTGGGGTGAACATTAGGGGAAGGGGCATGGCTAGGGTGGACATTAGAGGAAGGGGCATGGCTGGGGTGAACATTAGGGGAAGGGGCATGGCTGGGGTCGACATTAGGGGAAGGGGCATGCCTGGGGTGAACATTAGGGGAAGGGGCATGGCTGGGTGGACATTAGGGGAAGGGGCATGGCTGGGGTGAACATTAGGGGAAGGGGCATGGCTGGGGTGAACATTAGGGGAAGGGGCATGGCTGGGGTGGCCATTAGAGGAAGAGGCATGGCTGGGTGGACATTAGGGGAAGGGGCATGGCAGGGGTGAACATTAAGGGAAGGGGCATGGCTGGGATGAACATATAGGGGAAGGGGCATGGCTGGGGTGGACATTAGGGGAAGGGGCATGGCTGGGGAGAACATTAGGGGAAGGGGCATGGCTGGGGTGGCCATTAGAGGAAGAGGCATGGCTGGGTGGACATTAGGGGAAGGGGCATGGCTGGGGTGAACATTAGGGGAAGGGGCATGGCTGGGGTGGACATTAGGGGAAGGGGCATGGCTGGGGTGGACATTAGGGGAAGGGGCATGGCTGGGGTGAACATTAGGGGAAGGGGCATGGCTGGGGTGGCCATTAGAGGAAGAGGCATGGCTGGGTGGACATTAGGGGAAGGGGCATGGCTGGGGTGAACATTAGGGGAAGGGGCATGGGTGGGGAAAACATTAGGGGAAGGGGCATGGCTGGGGAGAACATTAGGGGAAGGGGCATGGCTGGGGTGGACATTAGGGGAAGGGGCATGGCTGGGGTGAACATTAGGGGAAGGGGCACGGCTGGGGTGGACATTAGGGGAAGGGACATGGCTGGGGTGGCCATTAGAGGAAGAGGCATGGCTGGGTGGACATTAGGGGAAGGGGCATGGCTGGGGTGAACATTAGGGGAAGGGGCATGGCTGGGGTGAACATTAGGGGAAGGGGCATGGCTGGGGTGGACATTAGGGGAAGAGGCATGGCTGGGGTGAACATTAGGGGAAGGGGCATGGCTGGGGTGGCCATTAGAGGAAGAGGCATGGCTGGGATTAACATTAGGGGACGGGGCATGGCTGGGTGAACATTAGGGGAAGGGGCATGGCTGGGGAGAACATTAGGGGAAGGGGCATGGCTGGGGTGGACATTAGGGGAAGGGGCATGGCTGGGGTTAACATTAGGGGAAGGGGCACGGCTGGGGAGAACATTAGGGGAAGGGGCATGGCTGGGATTAATATTAGGGGAAGGGGCATGGCTGGGGTGGCCATTAGAGGAAGATGCATGGCTGGGTGGACATTAGGGGATGGGGCATGGCTGGGGAGAACATTAGGGGGAGGGGCATGGCTGGGGTGAACATTGGGGGAAGGGGCATGGCTGGGGTGGACATTAGGGGAAGGGGCATGGCTGGGGAGAACATTAGGGGAAGGGGCATGGCTGGGGAGAACATTAGGGGAAGGGGCATGGCTGGGGTGAACATTGGGGGAAGGGGCATGGCTGGGGTGGACATTAGGGGAAGGGGCATGGCTGGGGTGGACATTAGGGGAAGGGGCATGGCTGGGGTGAACATTAGGGGAAGGGGCATGGCTGGGGAGAACATTAGGGGAAGGGGTATGGCTGGGGTGGACATTAGGGGAAGGGGCATGGCTGGGGTGAACATTAGGGGAAGGGGCATGGCTGGGGTGGCCATTAGGGGAAGGGGCATGGCTGGGGTGGACATTAGGGGAAGGGGCATGGCTGGGATGAACATATAGGGGAAGGGGCATGGCTGGGGTGGACATTAGGGGAAGAGGCATGGCTGGGATGAACATATAGGGGAAGGGGCATGGCTGGGATGAAAATTAGGGGAAAGGGCATGTCTGGGTGAACATTAGGGGAAGGGGCATGGCTGGGGTGGCCATTAGAGGAAGAGGCATGGCTGGGGTGGACATTAGGGGAAGGGGCATGGCTGGGGTGAACATTAGGGGAAGGGGCATGGCTGGGGTGAACATTAGGGGAAGGGGAATGGCTGGGGAGAACATTGGGGGAAGGGGCATGGCTGGGGTGAACATTAGGGGAAGGGGCATGGCTGGGGAGAACATTAGGGGAAGGGGCATGGCTGGGGTGGACATTAGGGGAAGGGGCATGCATGCTGGGGTGAACATTAGGGGAAGGGGCATGGCTGGGGTGGACATTAGGGGAAGGGGCATGGCTGGGGAGAACATTAGGGGAAGGGGCATGGCTGGGGTGGACATTAGGGGAAGGGGCATGGCTGGGGTGGACATTAGGGGAAGGGGCATGGCTGGGTGGACATTAGGGGAAGGGGCATGGCTGGGGTGGACATTAGGGGAAGGGGCATGGCTGGGGTGGACATTAGGGGAAGGGGCATGGCTGGGGTGAACATTAGGGGAAGGGGCATGGCTGGGGTGGACATTAGGGGAAGGGGCATGGCTGGGGTGAACATTAGGGGAAGGGGCATGGCTAGGGTGGACATTAGGGGAAGGGGCATGGCTGGGGTGAACATTAGGGGAAGGGGCATGGCTGGGGTGGACATTAGGGGAAGGGGCATGCCTGGGGTGAACATTAGGGGAAGGGGCATGGCTGGGTGGACATTAGGGGAAGGGGCATGGCTGGGGTGAACATTAGGGGAAGGGGCATGGCTGGGGTGAACATTAGGGGAAGGGGCATGGCTGGGGTGGCCATTAGAGGAAGAGGCATGGCTGGGTGGACATTAGGGGAAGGGGCATGGCAGGGGTGAACATTAAGGGAAGGGGCATGGCTGGGATGAACATATAGGGGAAGGGGCATGGCTGGGGTGGACATTAGGGGAAGGGGCATGGCTGGGGAGAACATTAGGGGAAGGGGCATGGCTGGGGTGGCCATTAGAGGAAGAGGCATGGCTGGGATTAACATTAGGGGACGGGGCATGGCTGGGTGAACATTAGGGGAAGGGGCATGGCTGGGGTGGACATTAGGGGAAGGGGCATGGCTGGGGTGGACATTAGGGGAAGGGGCATGGCTGGGGTGAACATTAGGGGAAGGGGCATGGCTGGGGTGGCCATTAGAGGAAGAGGCATGGCTGGGTGGACATTAGGGGAAGGGGCATGGCTGGGGTGAACATTAGGGGAAGGGGCATGGGTGGGGAAAACATTAGGGGAAGGGGCATGGCTGGGGAGAACATTAGGGGAAGGGGCATGGCTGGGGTGGACATTAGGGGAAGGGGCATGGCTGGGGTGAACATTAGGGGAAGGGGCACGGCTGGGGTGGACATTAGGGGAAGGGACATGGCTGGGGTGGCCATTAGAGGAAGAGGCATGGCTGGGTGGACATTAGGGGAAGGGGCATGGCTGGGGTGAACATTAGGGGAAGGGGCATGGCTGGGGTGAACATTAGGGGAAGGGGCATGGCTGGGGTGGACATTAGGGGAAGAGGCATGGCTGGGGTGAACATTAGGGGAAGGGGCATGGCTGGGGTGGCCATTAGAGGAAGAGGCATGGCTGGGATTAACATTAGGGGACGGGGCATGGCTGGGTGAACATTAGGGGAAGGGGCATGGCTGGGGAGAACATTAGGGGAAGGGGCATGGCTGGGGTGGACATTAGGGGAAGGGGCATGGCTGGGGTTAACATTAGGGGAAGGGGCACGGCTGGGGAGAACATTAGGGGAAGGGGCATGGCTGGGATTAATATTAGGGGAAGGGGCATGGCTGGGGTGGCCATTAGAGGAAGATGCATGGCTGGGTGGACATTAGGGGACGGGGCATGGCTGGGATGAACATTAGGGGAAAGGGCATGTCTGGGGTGAAAATTAGGGGAAGGGGCATGGCTGGGGTGGCCATTAGAGGAAGAGGCATGGCTGGGATGAACATTAGGGGAAGGGGCATGGCTGGGTGAACATTAGGGGAAGAGGCATGGCTGGGGAGAACATTAGGGGAAGGGGCATGGCTGGGGTGAACATTAGGGGAAGGGGCATGGCTGGGGAGAACATTAGGGGAAGGGACATGGCTGGGGTGGACATTAGGGGAAGGGGCATGGCTGGGGAGAACATTAGGGGAAGGGGCATGGCTGGGGTGAACATTGGGGGAAGGGGCATGGCTGGGGTGGACATTAGGGGAAGGGGCATGGCTGGGGAGAACATTAGGGGAAGGGGCATGGCTGGGGAGAACATTAGGGGAAGGGGCATGGCTGGGGTGAACATTGGGGGAAGGGGCATGGCTGGGGTGGACATTAGGGGAAGGGGCATGGCTGGGGTGGACATTAGGGGAAGGGGCATGGCTGGGGTGAACATTAGGGGAAGGGGCATGGCTGGGGAGAACATTAGGGGAAGGGGCATGGCTGGGGTGGACATTAGGGGAAGGGGCATGGCTGGGGTGAACATTAGGGGAAGGGGCATGGCTGGGGTGGCCATTAGGGGAAGGGGCATGGCTGGGGTGGACATTAGGGGAAGGGGCATGGCTGGGGTGGCCATTAGAGGAAGAGGCATGGCTGGGGAGAACATTAGGGGAATTAAGGGGCATGGCTGGGGTGGACATTAGGGGAAGGGGCATGGCTGGGATGAACATATAGGGGAAGGGGCATGGCTGGGGTGGACATTAGGGGAAGGGGCATGGCTGGGATGAACATATAGGGGAAGGGGCATGGCTGGGATGAAAATTAGGGGAAAGGGCATGTCTGGGTGAACATTAGGGGAAGGGGCATGGCTTGGGTGGCCATTAGAGGAAGAGGCATGGCTGGGGTGGACATTAGGGGAAGGGGCATGGCTGGGGTGAACATTAGGGGAAGGGGCATGGCTCGGGTGAACATTAGGGGAAGGGGCATGGCTGGGGAGAACATTGGGGGAAGGGGCATGGCTGGGGTGAACATTAGGGGAAGGGGCATGGCTGGGGAGAACATTAGGGGAAGGGGCATGGCTGGGGTGGACATTAGGGGAAGGGGCATGGCTGGGGTGGACATTAGGGGAAGGGGCATGGCTGGGGAGAACATTAGGGGAAGGGGCATGGCTGGGGAGAACATTAGGGGAAGGGGCATGGCTGGGGAGAACATTAGGGGAAGGGGCATGGCTGGGGTGGACATTAGGGGAAGGGGCATGCATGCTGGGGTGAACATTAGGGGAAGGGGCATGGCTGGGGTGGACATTAGGGGAAGGGGCATGGCTGGGGAGAACATTAGGGGAAGGGGCATGGCTGGGGTGGACATTAGGGGAAGGGGCATGGCTGGGGTGGACATTAGGGGAAGGGGCATGGCTGGGTGGACATTAGGGGAAGGGGCATGGCTGGGGTGGACATTAGGGGAAGGGGCATGGCTGGGGTGGACATTAGGGGAAGGGGCATGGCTGGGGTGAACATTAGGGGAAGGGGCATGGCTGGGGTGGACATTAGGGGAAGGGGCATGGCTGGGGTGAACATTAGGGGAAGGGGCATGGCTGGGGTGGACATTAGGGGAAGGGGCATGGCTGGGGTGAACATTAGGGGAAGGGGCATGGCTGGGGTGGACATTAGGGGAAGGGGCATGGCTGGGGTGAACATTAGGGGAAGGGGCATGGCTGGGTGGACATTAGGGGAAGGGGCATGGCTGGGGTGAACATTAGGGGAAGGGGCATGGCTGGGGTGAACATTAGGGGAAGGGGCATGGCTGGGGTGGCCATTAGAGGAAGAGGCATGGCTGGGTGGACATTAGGGGAAGGGGCATGGCAGGGGTGAACATTAAGGGAAGGGGCATGGCTGGGATGAACATATAGGGGAAGGGGCATGGCTGGGGTGGACATTAGGGGAAGGGGCATGGCTGGGGAGAACATTAGGGGAAGGGGCATGGCTGGGGTGGCCATTAGAGGAAGAGGCATGGCTGGGTGGACATTAGGGGAAGGGGCATGGCAGGGGTGAACATTAGGGGAAGGGGCATGGCTGGGGTGGCCATTAGAGGAAGAGGCATGGCTGGGTGGACATTAGGGGAAGGGGCATGGCTGGGGTGAACATTAGGGGAAGGGGCATGGCTGGGGTGGACATTAGGGGAAGGGGCATGGCTGGGGTGGACATTAGGGGAAGGGGCATGGCTGGGGTGAACATTAGGGGAAGGGGCATGTCTGGGGTGGCCATTAGAGGAAGAGGCATGGCTGGGTGGACATTAGGGGAAGGGGCATGGCTGGGGTGAACATTAGGGGAAGGGGCATGGCTGGGGAGAACATTAGGGGAAGGGGCATGGCTGGGGAGAACATTAGGGGAAGGGGCATGGCTGGGTGAACATTAGGGGAAGGGGCATGGCTGGGGAGAACATTAGGGGAAGGGGCATGGCTGGGGTGGACATTAGGGGAAGGGGCATGGCTGGGGTTAACATTAGGGGAAGGGGCACGGCTGGGGAGAACATTAGGGGAAGGGGCATGGCTGGGATTAATATTAGGGGAAGGGGCATGGCTGGGGTGGCCATTAGA
The DNA here is from genome assembly GCA_949987565.1 of Luidia sarsii. Classification (NCBI taxonomy): domain Eukaryota; kingdom Metazoa; phylum Echinodermata; class Asteroidea; order Paxillosida; family Luidiidae; genus Luidia; species Luidia sarsii. Next base: position 11,491,148 of record OX465110.1, read on the forward strand.
GGAAGATGCATGGCTGGGTGGACATTAGGGGACGGGGCATGGCTGGGGAGAACATTAGGGGAAGGGGCATGGCTGGGGTGAACATTGGGGGAAGGGGCATGGCTGGGGTGGACATTAGGGGAAGGGGCATGGCTGGGGAGAACATTAGGGGAAGGGGCATGGCTGGGGAGAACATTAGGGGAAGGGGCATGGCTGGGGTGAACATTGGGGGAAGGGGCATGGCTGGGGTGGACATTAGGGGAAGGGGCATGGCTGGGGTGGACATTAGGGGAAGGGGCATGGCTGGGGTGAACATTAGGGGAAGGGGCATGGCTGGGGAGAACATTAGGGGAAGGGGTATGGCTGGGGTGGACATTAGGGGAAGGGGCATGGCTGGGGTGAACATTAGGGGAAGGGGCATGGCTGGGGTGGCCATTAGGGGAAGGGGCATGGCTGGGGTGGACATTAGGGGAAGGGGCATGGCTGGGATGAACATATAGGGGAAGGGGCATGGCTGGGGTGGACATTAGGGGAAGAGGCATGGCTGGGATGAACATATAGGGGAAGGGGCATGGCTGGGATGAAAATTAGGGGAAAGGGCATGTCTGGGTGAACATTAGGGGAAGGGGCATGGCTGGGGTGGCCATTAGAGGAAGAGGCATGGCTGGGGTGGACATTAGGGGAAGGGGCATGGCTGGGGTGAACATTAGGGGAAGGGGCATGGCTGGGGTGAACATTAGGGGAAGGGGAATGGCTGGGGAGAACATTGGGGGAAGGGGCATGGCTGGGGTGAACATTAGGGGAAGGGGCATGGCTGGGGAGAACATTAGGGGAAGGGGCATGGCTGGGGTGGACATTAGGGGAAGGGGCATGCATGCTGGGGTGAACATTAGGGGAAGGGGCATGGCTGGGGTGGACATTAGGGGAAGGGGCATGGCTGGGGAGAACATTAGGGGAAGGGGCATGGCTGGGGTGGACATTAGGGGAAGGGGCATGGCTGGGGTGGACATTAGGGGAAGGGGCATGGCTGGGTGGACATTAGGGGAAGGGGCATGGCTGGGGTGGACATTAGGGGAAGGGGCATGGCTGGGGTGGACATTAGGGGAAGGGGCATGGCTGGGGTGAACATTAGGGGAAGGGGCATGGCTGGGGTGGACATTAGGGGAAGGGGCATGGCTGGGGTGGCCATTAGAGGAAGAGGCATGGCTGGGTGGACATTAGGGGAAGGGGCATGGCAGGGGTGAACATTAAGGGAAGGGGCATGGCTGGGATGAACATATAGGGGAAGGGGCATGGCTGGGGTGGACATTAGGGGAAGGGGCATGGCTGGGGAGAACATTAGGGGAAGGGGCATGGCTGGGGTGGCCATTAGAGGAAGAGGCATGGCTGGGTGGACATTAGGGGAAGGGGCATGGCAGGGGTGAACATTAGGGGAAGGGGCATGGCTGGGTGGACATTAGGGGAAGGGGCATGGCTGGGGTGAACATTAGGGGAAGGGGCATGGCTGGGGTGGACATTAGGGGAAGGGGCATGGCTGGGGTGGACATTAGGGGAAGGGGCATGGCTGGGGTGAACATTAGGGGAAGGGGCATGTCTGGGGTGGCCATTAGAGGAAGAGGCATGGCTGGGTGGACATTAGGGGAAGGGGCATGGCTGGGGTGAACATTAGGGGAAGGGGCATGGCTGGGGAGAACATTAGGGGAAGGGGCATGGCTGGGGAGAACATTAGGGGAAGGGGCATGGCTGGGTGAACATTAGGGGAAGGGGCATGGCTGGGGAGAACATTAGGGGAAGGGGCATGGCTGGGGTGGACATTAGGGGAAGGGGCATGGCTGGGGTTAACATTAGGGGAAGGGGCACGGCTGGGGAGAACATTAGGGGAAGGGGCATGGCTGGGATTAATATTAGGGGAAGGGGCATGGCTGGGGTGGCCATTAGAGGAAGATGCATGGCTGGGTGGACATTAGGGGACGGGGCATGGCTGGGGAGAACATTAGGGGAAGGGGCATGGCTGGGGTGAACATTAGGGGAAGGGGCATGGCTGGGGTGGACATTAGGGGAAGGGGCATGGCTGGGGAGAACATTAGGGGAAGGGGCATGGCTGGGGAGAACATTAGGGGAAGGGGCATGGCTGGGGTGAACATTGGGGGAAGGGGCATGGCTGGGGTGGACATTAGGGGAAGGGGCATGGCTGGGGTGGACATTAGGGGAAGGGGCATGGCTGGGGTGAACATTAGGGGAAGGGGCATGGCTGGGGAGAACATTAGGGGAAGGGGTATGGCTGGGGTGGACATTAGGGGAAGGGGCATGGCTGGGGTGAACATTAGGGGAAGGGGCATGGCTGGGGAGAACATTAGGGGAAGGGGCATGGCTGGGGTGGACATTAGGGGAAGGGGCATGGCTGGGGTGGACATTAGGGGAAGGGGCATGGCTGGGTGGACATTAGGGGAAGGGGCATGGCTGGGGTGGACATTAGGGGAAGGGGCATGGCTGGGGTGGACATTAGGGGAAGGGGCATGGCTGGGGTGAACATTAGGGGAAGGGGCATGGCTGGGGTGGACATTAGGGGAAGGGGCATGGCTGGGGTGAACATTAGGGGAAGGGGCATGGCTAGGGTGGACATTAGGGGAAGGGGCATGGCTGGGGTGAACATTAGGGGAAGGGGCATGGCTGGGGTGGACATTAGGGGAAGGGGCATGCCTGGGGTGAACATTAGGGGAAGGGGCATGGCTGGGTGGACATTAGGGGAAGGGGCATGGCTGGGGTGAACATTAGGGGAAGGGGCATGGCTGGGGTGAACATTAGGGGAAGGGGCATGGCTGGGGTGGCCATTAGAGGAAGAGGCATGGCTGGGTGGACATTAGGGGAAGGGGCATGGCAGGGGTGAACATTAAGGGAAGGGGCATGGCTGGGATGAACATATAGGGGAAGGGGCATGGCTGGGGTGGACATTAGGGGAAGGGGCATGGCTGGGGAGAACATTAGGGGAAGGGGCATGGCTGGGGTGGCCATTAGAGGAAGAGGCATGGCTGGGATTAACATTAGGGGACGGGGCATGGCTGGGTGAACATTAGGGGAAGGGGCATGGCTGGGGTGGACATTAGGGGAAGGGGCATGGCTGGGGTGGACATTAGGGGAAGGGGCATGGCTGGGGTGAACATTAGGGGAAGGGGCATGGCTGGGGTGGCCATTAGAGGAAGAGGCATGGCTGGGTGGACATTAGGGGAAGGGGCATGGCTGGGGTGAACATTAGGGGAAGGGGCATGGGTGGGGAAAACATTAGGGGAAGGGGCATGGCTGGGGAGAACATTAGGGGAAGGGGCATGGCTGGGGTGGACATTAGGGGAAGGGGCATGGCTGGGGTGAACATTAGGGGAAGGGGCACGGCTGGGGTGGACATTAGGGGAAGGGACATGGCTGGGGTGGCCATTAGAGGAAGAGGCATGGCTGGGTGGACATTAGGGGAAGGGGCATGGCTGGGGTGAACATTAGGGGAAGGGGCATGGCTGGGGTGAACATTAGGGGAAGGGGCATGGCTGGGGTGGACATTAGGGGAAGAGGCATGGCTGGGGTGAACATTAGGGGAAGGGGCATGGCTGGGGTGGCCATTAGAGGAAGAGGCATGGCTGGGATTAACATTAGGGGACGGGGCATGGCTGGGTGAACATTAGGGGAAGGGGCATGGCTGGGGAGAACATTAGGGGAAGGGGCATGGCTGGGGTGGACATTAGGGGAAGGGGCATGGCTGGGGTTAACATTAGGGGAAGGGGCACGGCTGGGGAGAATATTAGGGGAAGGGGCATGGCTGGGATTAATATTAGGGGAAGGGGCATGGCTGGGGTGGCCATTAGAGGAAGATGCATGGCTGGGTGGACATTAGGGGACGGGGCATGGCTGGGATGAACATTAGGGGAAAGGGCATGTCTGGGGTGAAAATTAGGGGAAGGGGCATGGCTGGGGTGGCCATTAGAGGAAGAGGCATGGCTGGGATGAACATTAGGGGAAGGGGCATGGCTGGGTGAACATTAGGGGAAGAGGCATGGCTGGGGAGAACATTAGGGGAAGGGGCATGGCTGGGGTGAACATTAGGGGAAGGGGCATGGCTGGGGAGAACATTAGGGGAAGGGACATGGCTGGGGTGGACATTAGGGGAAGGGGCATGGCTGGGGAGAACATTAGGGGAAGGGGCATGGCTGGGGTGAACATTGGGGGAAGGGGCATGGCTGGGGTGGACATTAGGGGAAGGGGCATGGCTGGGGAGAACATTAGGGGAAGGGGCATGGCTGGGGAGAACATTAGGGGAAGGGGCATGGCTGGGGTGAACATTGGGGGAAGGGGCATGGCTGGGGTGGACATTAGGGGAAGGGGCATGGCTGGGGTGGACATTAGGGGAAGGGGCATGGCTGGGGTGAACATTAGGGGAAGGGGCATGGCTGGGGAGAACATTAGGGGAAGGGGTATGGCTGGGGTGGACATTAGGGGAAGGGGCATGGCTGGGGTGAACATTAGGGGAAGGGGCATGGCTGGGGTGGCCATTAGGGGAAGGGGCATGGCTGGGGTGGACATTAGGGGAAGGGGCATGGCTGGGGTGGCCATTAGAGGAAGAGGCATGGCTGGGGAGAACATTAGGGGAATTAAGGGGCATGGCTGGGGTGGACATTAGGGGAAGGGGCATGGCTGGGATGAACATATAGGGGAAGGGGCATGGCTGGGGTGGACATTAGGGGAAGGGGCATGGCTGGGATGAACATATAGGGGAAGGGGCATGGCTGGGATGAAAATTAGGGGAAAGGGCATGTCTGGGTGAACATTAGGGGAAGGGGCATGGCTTGGGTGGCCATTAGAGGAAGAGGCATGGCTGGGGTGGACATTAGGGGAAGGGGCATGGCTGGGGTGAACATTAGGGGAAGGGGCATGGCTGGGGTGAACATTAGGGGAAGGGGCATGGCTGGGGAGAACATTGGGGGAAGGGGCATGGCTGGGGTGAACATTAGGGGAAGGGGCATGGCTGGGGAGAACATTAGGGGAAGGGGCATGGCTGGGGTGGACATTAGGGGAAGGGGCATGGCTGGGGTGGACATTAGGGGAAGGGGCATGGCTGGGGAGAACATTAGGGGAAGGGGCATGGCTGGGGAGAACATTAGGGGAAGGGGCATGGCTGGGGAGAACATTAGGGGAAGGGGCATGGCTGGGGTGGACATTAGGGGAAGGGGCATGCATGCTGGGGTGAACATTAGGGGAAGGGGCATGGCTGGGGTGGACATTAGGGGAAGGGGCATGGCTGGGGAGAACATTAGGGGAAGGGGCATGGCTGGGGTGGACATTAGGGGAAGGGGCATGGCTGGGGTGGACATTAGGGGAAGGGGCATGGCTGGGTGGACATTAGGGGAAGGGGCATGGCTGGGGTGGACATTAGGGGAAGGGGCATGGCTGGGGTGGACATTAGGGGAAGGGGCATGGCTGGGGTGAACATTAGGGGAAGGGGCATGGCTGGGGTGGACATTAGGGGAAGGGGCATGGCTGGGGTGAACATTAGGGGAAGGGGCATGGCTGGGGTGGACATTAGGGGAAGGGGCATGGCTGGGGTGAACATTAGGGGAAGGGGCATGGCTGGGGTGGACATTAGGGGAAGGGGCATGGCTGGGGTGAACATTAGGGGAAGGGGCATGGCTGGGTGGACATTAGGGGAAGGGGCATGGCTGGGGTGAACATTAGGGGAAGGGGCATGGCTGGGGTGAACATTAGGGGAAGGGGCATGGCTGGGGTGGCCATTAGAGGAAGAGGCATGGCTGGGTGGACATTAGGGGAAGGGGCATGGCAGGGGTGAACATTAAGGGAAGGGGCATGGCTGGGATGAACATATAGGGGAAGGGGCATGGCTGGGGTGGACATTAGGGGAAGGGGCATGGCTGGGGAGAACATTAGGGGAAGGGGCATGGCTGGGGTGGCCATTAGAGGAAGAGGCATGGCTGGGTGGACATTAGGGGAAGGGGCATGGCAGGGGTGAACATTAGGGGAAGGGGCATGGCTGGGGTGGCCATTAGAGGAAGAGGCATGGCTGGGTGGACATTAGGGGAAGGGGCATGGCTGGGGTGAACATTAGGGGAAGGGGCATGGCTGGGGTGGACATTAGGGGAAGGGGCATGGCTGGGGTGGACATTAGGGGAAGGGGCATGGCTGGGGTGAACATTAGGGGAAGGGGCATGTCTGGGGTGGCCATTAGAGGAAGAGGCATGGCTGGGTGGACATTAGGGGAAGGGGCATGGCTGGGGTGAACATTAGGGGAAGGGGCATGGCTGGGGAGAACATTAGGGGAAGGGGCATGGCTGGGGAGAACATTAGGGGAAGGGGCATGGCTGGGTGAACATTAGGGGAAGGGGCATGGCTGGGGAGAACATTAGGGGAAGGGGCATGGCTGGGGTGGACATTAGGGGAAGGGGCATGGCTGGGGTTAACATTAGGGGAAGGGGCACGGCTGGGGAGAACATTAGGGGAAGGGGCATGGCTGGGATTAATATTAGGGGAAGGGGCATGGCTGGGGTGGCCATTAGAGGAAGATGCATGGCTGGGTGGACATTAGGGGACGGGGCATGGCTGGGGAGAACATTAGGGGAAGGGGCATGGCTGGGGTGAACATTGGGGGAAGGGGCATGGCTGGGGTGGACATTAGGGGAAGGGGCATGGCTGGGGAGAACATTAGGGGAAGGGGCATGGCTGGGGAGAACATTAGGGGAAGGGGCATGGCTGGGGTGAACATTGGGGGAAGGGGCATGGCTGGGGTGGACATTAGGGGAAGGGGCATGGCTGGGGTGGACATTAGGGGAAGGGGCATGGCTGGGGTGAACATTAGGGGAAGGGGCATGGCTGGGGAGAACATTAGGGGAAGGGGTATGGCTGGGGTGGACATTAGGGGAAGGGGCATGGCTGGGGTGAACATTAGGGGAAGGGGCATGGCTGGGGTGGCCATTAGGGGAAGGGGCATGGCTGGGGTGGACATTAGGGGAAGGGGCATGGCTGGGATGAACATATAGGGGAAGGGGCATGGCTGGGGTGGACATTAGGGGAAGAGGCATGGCTGGGATGAACATATAGGGGAAGGGGCATGGCTGGGATGAAAATTAGGGGAAAGGGCATGTCTGGGTGAACATTAGGGGAAGGGGCATGGCTGGGGTGGCCATTAGAGGAAGAGGCATGGCTGGGGTGGACATTAGGGGAAGGGGCATGGCTGGGGTGAACATTAGGGGAAGGGGCATGGCTGGGGTGAACATTAGGGGAAGGGGAATGGCTGGGGAGAACATTGGGGGAAGGGGCATGGCTGGGGTGAACATTAGGGGAAGGGGCATGGCTGGGGAGAACATTAGGGGAAGGGGCATGGCTGGGGTGGACATTAGGGGAAGGGGCATGCATGCTGGGGTGAACATTAGGGGAAGGGGCATGGCTGGGGTGGACATTAGGGGAAGGGGCATGGCTGGGGAGAACATTAGGGGAAGGGGCATGGCTGGGGTGGATATTAGGGGAAGGGGCATGGCTGGGGTGGACATTAGGGGAAGGGGCATGGCTGGGTGGACATTAGGGGAAGGGGCATGGCTGGGGTGGACATTAGGGGAAGGGGCATGGCTGGGGTGGACATTAGGGGAAGGGGCATGGCTGGGGTGAACATTAGGGGAAGGGGCATGGCTGGGGTGGACATTAGGGGAAGGGGCATGGCTGGGGTGGCCATTAGAGGAAGAGGCATGGCTGGGTGGACATTAGGGGAAGGGGCATGGCAGGGGTGAACATTAAGGGAAGGGGCATGGCTGGGATGAACATATAGGGGAAGGGGCATGGCTGGGGTGGACATTAGGGGAAGGGGCATGGCTGGGGAGAACATTAGGGGAAGGGGCATGGCTGGGGTGGCCATTAGAGGAAGAGGCATGGCTGGGTGGACATTAGGGGAAGGGGCATGGCAGGGGTGAACATTAGGGGAAGGGGCATGGCTGGGGTGGCCATTAGAGGAAGAGGCATGGCTGGGTGGACATTAGGGGAAGGGGCATGGCTGGGGTGAACATTAGGGGAAGGGGCATGGCTGGGGTGGACATTAGGGGAAGGGGCATGGCTGGGGTGGACATTAGGGGAAGGGGCATGGCTGGGGTGAACATTAGGGGAAGGGGCATGTCTGGGGTGGCCATTAGAGGAAGAGGCATGGCTGGGTGGACATTAGGGGAAGGGGCATGGCTGGGGTGAACATTAGGGGAAGGGGCATGGCTGGGGAGAACATTAGGGGAAGGGGCATGGCTGGGGAGAACATTAGGGGAAGGGGCATGGCTGGGTGAACATTAGGGGAAGGGGCATGGCTGGGGAGAACATTAGGGGAAGGGGCATGGCTGGGGTGGACATTAGGGGAAGGGGCATGGCTGGGGTTAACATTAGGGGAAGGGGCACGGCTGGGGAGAACATTAGGGGAAGGGGCATGGCTGGGATTAATATTAGGGGAAGGGGCATGGCTGGGGTGGCCATTAGAGGAAGATGCATGGCTGGGTGGACATTAGGGGACGGGGCATGGCTGGGGAGAACATTAGGGGAAGGGGCATGGCTGGGGTGAACATTGGGGGAAGGGGCATGGCTGGGGTGGACATTAGGGGAAGGGGCATGGCTGGGGAGAACATTAGGGGAAGGGGCATGGCTGGGGAGAACATTAGGGGAAGGGGCATGGCTGGGGTGAACATTGGGGGAAGGGGCATGGCTGGGGTGGACATTAGGGGAAGGGGCATGGCTGGGGTGGACATTAGGGGAAGGGGCATGGCTGGGGTGAACATTAGGGGAAGGGGCATGGCTGGGGAGAACATTAGGGGAAGGGGTATGGCTGGGGTGGACATTAGGGGAAGGGGCATGGCTGGGGTGAACATTAGGGGAAGGGGCATGGCTGGGTGGCCATTAGGGGAAGGGGCATGGCTGGGGTGGACATTAGGGGAAGGGGCATGGCTGGGATGAACATATAGGGGAAGGGGCATGGCTGGGGTGGACATTAGGGGAAGAGGCATGGCTGGGATGAACATATAGGGGAAGGGGCATGGCTGGGATGAAAATTAGGGGAAAGGGCATGTCTGGGTGAACATTAGGGGAAGGGGCATGGCTGGGGTGGCCATTAGAGGAAGAGGCATGGCTGGGGTGGACATTAGGGGAAGGGGCATGGCTGGGGTGAACATTAGGGGAAGGGGCATGGCTGGGGTGAACATTAGGGGAAGGGGAATGGCTGGGGAGAACATTGGGGGAAGGGGCATGGCTGGGGTGAACATTAGGGGAAGGGGCATGGCTGGGGAGAACATTAGGGGAAGGGGCATGGCTGGGGTGGACATTAGGGGAAGGGGCATGCATGCTGGGGTGAACATTAGGGGAAGGGGCATGGCTGGGGTGGACATTAGGGGAAGGGGCATGGCTGGGGAGAACATTAGGGGAAGGGGCATGGCTGGGGTGGACATTAGGGGAAGGGGCATGGCTGGGGTGGACATTAGGGGAAGGGGCATGGCTGGGTGGACATTAGGGGAAGGGGCATGGCTGGGGTGGACATTAGGGGAAGGGGCATGGCTGGGGTGGACATTAGGGGAAGGGGCATGGCTGGGGTGAACATTAGGGGAAGGGGCATGGCTGGGGTGGACATTAGGGGAAGGGGCATGGCTGGGGTGAACATTAGGGGAAGGGGCATGGCTAGGGTGGACATTAGGGGAAGGGGCATGGCTGGGGTGAACATTAGGGGAAGGGGCATGGCTGGGGTGGACATTAGGGGAAGGGGCATGCCTGGGGTGAACATTAGGGGAAGGGGCATGGCTGGGTGGACATTAGGGGAAGGGGCATGGCTGGGGTGAACATTAGGGGAAGGGGCATGGCTGGGGTGAACATTAGGGGAAGGGGCATGGCTGGGGTGGCCATTAGAGGAAGAGGCATGGCTGGGTGGACATTAGGGGAAGGGGCATGGCAGGGGTGAACATTAAGGGAAGGGGCATGGCTGGGATGAACATATAGGGGAAGGGGCATGGCTGGGGTGGACATTAGGGGAAGGGGCATGGCTGGGGAGAACATTAGGGGAAGGGGCATGGCTGGGGTGGCCATTAGAGGAAGAGGCATGGCTGGGATTAACATTAGGGGACGGGGCATGGCTGGGTGAACATTAGGGGAAGGGGCATGGCTGGGGTGGACATTAGGGGAAGGGGCATGGCTGGGGTGGACATTAGGGGAAGGGGCATGGCTGGGGTGAACATTAGGGGAAGGGGCATGGCTGGGGTGGCCATTAGAGGAAGAGGCATGGCTGGGTGGACATTAGGGGAAGGGGCATGGCTGGGGTGAACATTAGGGGAAGGGGCATGGGTGGGGAAAACATTAGGGGAAGGGGCATGGCTGGGGAGAACATTAGGGGAAGGGGCATGGCTGGGGTGGACATTAGGGGAAGGGGCATGGCTGGGGTGAACATTAGGGGAAGGGGCACGGCTGGGGTGGACATTAGGGGAAGGGACATGGCTGGGGTGGCCATTAGAGGAAGAGGCATGGCTGGGTGGACATTAGGGGAAGGGGCATGGCTGGGGTGAACATTAGGGGAAGGGGCATGGCTGGGGTGAACATTAGGGGAAGGGGCATGGCTGGGGTGGACATTAGGGGAAGAGGCATGGCTGGGGTGAACATTAGGGGAAGGGGCATGGCTGGGGTGGCCATTAGAGGAAGAGGCATGGCTGGGATTAACATTAGGGGACGGGGCATGGCTGGGTGAACATTAGGGGAAGGGGCATGGCTGGGGAGAACATTAGGGGAAGGGGCATGGCTGGGGTGGACATTAGGGGAAGGGGCATGGCTGGGGTTAACATTAGGGGAAGGGGCACGGCTGGGGAGAACATTAGGGGAAGGGGCATGGCTGGGATTAATATTAGGGGAAGGGGCATGGCTTGGGTGGCCATTAGAGGAAGATGCATGGCTGGGTGGACATTAGGGGACGGGGCATGGCTGGGATGAACATTAGGGGAAAGGGCATGTCTGGGGTGAAAATTAGGGGAAGGGGCATGGCTGGGGTGGCCATTAGAGGAAGAGGCATGGCTGGGATGAACATTAGGGGAAGGGGCATGGCTGGGTGAACATTAGGGGAAGAGGCATGGCTGGGGAGAACATTAGGGGAAGGGGCATGGCTGGGGTGAACATTAGGGGAAGGGGCATGGCTGGGGAGAACATTAGGGGAAGGGACATGGCTGGGGTGGACATTAGGGGAAGGGGCATGGCTGGGGAGAACATTAGGGGAAGGGGCATGGCTGGGGTGAACATTGGGGGAAGGGGCATGGCTGGGGTGGACATTAGGGGAAGGGGCATGGCTGGGGAGAACATTAGGGGAAGGGGCATGGCTGGGGAGAACATTAGGGGAAGGGGCATGGCTGGGGTGAACATTGGGGGAAGGGGCATGGCTGGGGTGGACATTAGGGGAAGGGGCATGGCTGGGGTGGACATTAGGGGAAGGGGCATGGCTGGGGTGAACATTAGGGGAAGGGGCATGGCTGGGGAGAACATTAGGGGAAGGGGTATGGCTGGGGTGGACATTAGGGGAAGGGGCATGGCTGGGGTGAACATTAGGGGAAGGGGCATGGCTGGGGTGGCCATTAGGGGAAGGGGCATGGCTGGGGTGGACATTAGGGGAAGGGGCATGGCTGGGGTGGCCATTAGAGGAAGAGGCATGGCTGGGGAGAACATTAGGGGAATTAAGGGGCATGGCTGGGGTGGACATTAGGGGAAGGGGCATGGCTGGGATGAACATATAGGGGAAGGGGCATGGCTGGGGTGGACATTAGGGGAAGGGGCATGGCTGGGATGAACATATAGGGGAAGGGGCATGGCTGGGATGAAAATTAGGGGAAAGGGCATGTCTGGGTGAACATTAGGGGAAGGGGCATGGCTTGGGTGGCCATTAGAGGAAGAGGCATGGCTGGGGTGGACATTAGGGGAAGGGGCATGGCTGGGGTGAACATTAGGGGAAGGGGCATGGCTGGGGTGAACATTAGGGGAAGGGGCATGGCTGGGGAGAACATTGGGGGAAGGGGCATGGCTGGGGTGAACATTAGGGGAAGGGGCATGGCTGGGGAGAACATTAGGGGAAGGGGCATGGCTGGGGTGGACATTAGGGGAAGGGGCATGGCTGGGGTGGACATTAGGGGAAGGGGCATGGCTGGGGAGAACATTAGGGGAAGGGGCATGGCTGGGGAGAACATTAGGGGAAGGGGCATGGCTGGGGAGAACATTAGGGGAAGGGGCATGGCTGGGGTGGACATTAGGGGAAGGGGCATGCATGCTGGGGTGAACATTAGGGGAAGGGGCATGGCTGGGGTGGACATTAGGGGAAGGGGCATGGCTGGGGAGAACATTAGGGGAAGGGGCATGGCTGGGGTGGACATTAGGGGAAGGGGCATGGCTGGGGTGGACATTAGGGGAAGGGGCATGGCTGGGTGGACATTAGGGGAAGGGGCATGGCTGGGGTGGACATTAGGGGAAGGGGCATGGCTGGGGTGGACATTAGGGGAAGGGGCATGGCTGGGGTGAACATTAGGGGAAGGGGCATGGCTGGGGTGGACATTAGGGGAAGGGGCATGGCTGGGGTGAACATTAGGGGAAGGGGCATGGCTGGGGTGGACATTAGGGGAAGGGGCATGGCTGGGGTGAACATTAGGGGAAGGGGCATGGCTGGGGTGGACATTAGGGGAAGGGGCATGGCTGGGGTGAACATTAGGGGAAGGGGCATGGCTGGGTGGACATTAGGGGAAGGGGCATGGCTGGGGTGAACATTAGGGGAAGGGGCATGGCTGGGGTGAACATTAGGGGAAGGGGCATGGCTGGGGTGGCCATTAGAGGAAGAGGCATGGCTGGGTGGACATTAGGGGAAGGGGCATGGCAGGGGTGAACATTAAGGGAAGGGGCATGGCTGGGATGAACATATAGGGGAAGGGGCATGGCTGGGGTGGACATTAGGGGAAGGGGCATGGCTGGGGAGAACATTAGGGGAAGGGGCATGGCTGGGGTGGCCATTAGAGGAAGAGGCATGGCTGGGTGGACATTAGGGGAAGGGGCATGGCAGGGGTGAACATTAGGGGAAGGGGCATGGCTGGGGTGGCCATTAGAGGAAGAGGCATGGCTGGGTGGACATTAGGGGAAGGGGCATGGCTGGGGTGGACATTAGGGGAAGGGGCATGGCTGGGGTGGACATTAGGGGAAGGGGCATGGCTGGGGTGAACATTAGGGGAAGGGGCATGGCTGGGGTGGCCATTAGAGGAAGAGGCATGGCTGGGTGGACATTAGGGGAAGGGGCATGGCTGGGGTGAACATTAGGGGAAGGGGCATGGCTGGGGAGAACATTAGGGGAAGGGGCATGGCTGGGGAGAACATTAGGGGAAGGGGCATGGCTGGGGTGGACATTAGGGGAAGGGGCATGGCTGGGGTGAACATTAGGGGAAGGGGCATGGCTGGGGTGGACATTAGGGGAAGGGGCATGGCTGGGGTGGCCATTAGAGGAAGAGGCATGGCTGGGTGGACATTAGGGGAAGGGGCATGGCTGGGGTGAACATTAGGGGAAGGGGCATGGCTGGGGTGAACATTAGGGGAAGGGGCATGGCTGGGGTGGACATTAGGGGAAGAGGCATGGCTGGGGTGAACATTAGGGGAAGGGGCATGGCTGGGGTGGACATTAGGGGAAGGGGCATGGCTGGGGTGAACATTAGGGGAAGGGGCATGGCTGGGGTGGCCATTAGAGGAAGAGGCATGGCTGGGTGGACATTAGGGGAAGGGGCATGGCTGGGGTGAACATTAGGGGAAGGGGCATGGCTGGGGTGGACATTAGGGGAAGGGGCATGGCTGGGGAGAACATTAGGGGAAGGGGCGTGGCTGGGGTGGACATTAGGGGAAGGGGCATGGCTGGGGTGGACATTAGGGGAAGGGGCATGGCTGGGGAGAACATTAGGGGAAGGGGCATGGCTGGGGTGGCCATTAGAGGAAGAGGCATGGCTGGGTGGACATTAGGGGAAGGGGCATGGCAGGGGTGAACATTAAGGGAAGGGGCATGGCTGGGATGAACATATAGGGGAAGGGGCATGGCTGGGGTGGACATTAGGGGAAGGGGCATGGCTGGGATGAACATATAGGGGAAGGGGCATGGCTGGGATGAAAATTAGGGGAAAGGGCATGTCTGGGGTGAACATTAGGGGAAGGGGCATGGCTGGGGTGGCCATTAGAGGAAGAGGCATGGCTGGGTGGACATTAGGGGAAGGGGCATGGCTGGGGTGAACATTAGGGGAAGGGGCATGGCTGGGGTGGCCAATAGAGGAAGAGGCATGGCTGGGGTGAACATTAGGGGACGGGGCATGGGGCATATATATATAATGGACTTAAAGGGTCTGGAATAAAAACTTCCATATTATAAACTGTGCTTAATCAATTTCATCATTGGGACAGGGGGCTAAAATTAGGCCTTAAATTACTACTTGCTTTAATTTTAACTTTCAAAATGTGGCGTGTTTGTTTTTAAACAGTTAAATGCACAACCGAAATGACAAAAACAATTAATTTCAAGGTTAAATTCCGAAGAAAACATGAAATGTCTGTATCGGCTGAGACGGGCGACGGGCGACGGCAGATATGGAATTCCATTTTATAGAGCGGCAGCCAGATAGAGGTCAGTATGATAACAAGTTACCAACGATGTTTCGCGTTTCGCGGCCAACCGAAGTACGTGCTCCGACCAGTCCAACAAATCACCTGGGCTTGTGAAAACATATCAAATATAGACTTCTTGTCTTCTAGAGCGGTTTGAGAGACGTTATTGCGCGGCGAAATCGTTCAACTTGACCCCAAAGCCGCGCGTTATGAAACCTTGGACAAAATGGACGCTCATTGCACCCAACGACTGAGACAATTTTCAATAATTTATTTTATGCAAACAAGTAACGTTTTCTTATTTTTCTGTCTCTCAAAAGAAATGCTTTCATGAATTCCAGAAAAATTAAGGATTAGTCTTATATTTTTTGAGATATCGGAAGTTGAAAATTGAAGGGAAAAAAACGCCCCGTACAGCCGCTGTAGAGCCCCCCCCCCAAAAAAAAGAAGAAGTCAAACTCGCATTTTTCGACCGCCGAGTGCACCCTGTAAACATCGTTCAAACTGGTGAATATTACCCTCAAATTGAAGCCTGTATATTCCTCTTTCTTACCATACAACTTTCCAAATTAATGACGATGAAATGATATCGAATTACGCGGAAACAACATTCAGAGACATGGAACTATTACTTAGAAACGATGAAAGTACATTCAAACCGGTACCGATCGAAAGCTAATTGCATCGTACATCCAGATAATGGCCGAGGTTGAAAAGTGTAGCGCATTTTATTAGTTATGGCCGTTTTCCCTTCGCGACGTCAGAGAGGTTGTCAAGTCTAGGTCTGGTTTCCATCTCTAGGTAAAGCCTTAGCGACACTAAAGGATCAGTGGGGCCGAAACCAGACTACACACAGCATTGTACAGTAGGCCTACATCATACATGTATACTAGTATCGTACATGTACTACTAACGCGTGAGGTTGGCCCCTTAATTACATTGTGCGACTTGAATGACGACCAACGCGATTTCCGCGGCTCGTTGGCAAGGGGCAATACCGTACACAAACGCACAATGCACATGTACATTACATGTCATAGAGATTATAAAATAATAAGACTAGAGGGGACGCTCCCATTCTTTTACGTTAGTCGTTTTGAACGGCGTGCGATCGCGAGCACAGCGGCGCTGTTCTATTTATTTGACAAGCGACCACACGAAAGCGTTATATAAAGCGCACACGCCCTCCGCAGTCCAGTTCATACATGCAGGATTACTGTGGGCGTCTCATACGTGCGCGTATGCGTATGCGTCTGTGAGGTTCTAAACATGCTCCAGCGCTCCCTTCAGCGTCTCAAGCTTTTTGTCCCCTCTAGTCTCATTTGGTCACACAAACAGCAGAGGGCCGATAGAGGGCGTGTCATATTCGGCTCTCGCTTCGTGTGGTAATATTCTCTGCTTCCCGTCCTTTGCGTGTGACCAAAAGTTTGCCTCTGGTTGGTATTGTTACATAGACCGACCAGGAAAAGTTACACGGTAAGCCACTAGAATTTTTCCAGCAAATCTGGTAAGAAACTTTAGCTTCTGCCCGATTTTGGAGGGTTGAGTTGCACAGTGTTGTGTTGGCTGTTAGACGCGCGCGTCATCCTGCGTCTCGTGGAACATCTCGATCACAACCAACGCCGAGTGATCTACAGCCTACAGGGGAAAATACGTTTCGCTTGTTGCATGTGATGACATTTTGTTCTAATTATTAAACTGTCTAATTATTAAACTGCATCCGGTGGTAAGGCTCTAGTTCGGGAGATCAGGAGTTGTGGGGAATGTGGAATTACCCCTTAGTTACCATTACTCCCAGGTCTGCTCTGGCCCAGAGCAGTATACCTGTTTGGGCCCCAGTTATATGGGTTAAATAACCGTCGGGAGTAAACCCTGAAATCAAATCCGGAGCTGGAGGCGGTCTGGTGCTGTACTCAACACCTTTCTGGCAACTCCTGCGCCGTCGCTGATCCCAAACGTACTGGCTTCGCCTTTCCTTTGGTTCCATCATCGACGTGGAGAGGGGGGATTTGCTGCATGGGCTACAGCCTTTCCTCCATAGAAACCTGCCCAGGCTTGCGCCCTGGATTGCACCAGACAAAAACACAAGAATGAAAAGAAAGAAGCCAGCCCTCAGGATTGGGAGCTGGAACGTGCGGACCATGACAACTGGTCTGTCTGACGACTTGAGGAAGATTAGCGACCTCCGCAAGACAGCAGTGATCAACAACGAACTGCTGAGACTGCAAGTGGACATTGCTGCCCTCCAAGAAACCCGCCTTGCTGGCAGTGGTTCCCTGCGGGAGAAGGATTTCACCTTTTTCTGGCGGGGGAAGTCCCCTGAGGAGGTCAGAGAGGACGGTGTGGGCTTCGCCATTCGCAACACTCTTCTGTCCATGATCGAGCTTGGCGACCAAGGAACCGAGAGACTCCTCACCCTGCGCCTTCACACCACTGACGGGCCCGTCACCCTCATCAGCGCCTACGCGCCCACACTCACCTCCTCCCAAGACGCCAAAGACGCTTTCTACGAGCAACTATATACACGCCACCATCCACAGCATCCCCAGCAGTGAAGCGGTACTGCTATACTTGGTGATTTCAACGCCCGAGTGGGAGCAGACCACGACACCTGGCCTGATTGCCTCGGTCATCACGGCATCGGCAAGATGAACGACAACGGTCAGCGCCTCCTTGAGTTCTGCACACTGAACCATCTGTGCATCACCAACACCTTCTTTCAGACCAAGCCACAACACAAGGTCTCCTGGAGGCACCCAAGATCAAAGTACTGGCATCAGCTGGACCTGATTGTCACCAGACGCGTACACCTCAATAACGTTCTCACCACTAGCTCCTTCCAAAGTGCCGACTGCGACACCGATCATTCCCTTGTGTGCAGCCGGATCAAAGTCCAGCCCAAAAAGATGCACCGCGCCAAACCCCCAGGCAAGCCACGCATCGACGTCGGCCAAACCTCCAATCACCTCAGGCTGGAATCCTACACCTCCACCCTGAACGAGGCCCTCGCTGCTCACCCTCCTGAGGGAGACGCTCAACAGCAATGGAGCCAGCTGAGGGTCTCCATCTATACAGCAGCGCGTCCCTGGCTTTTGGCAAGAAGACTCACAAGAGTCAGGACTGTTTCGAAGCCAACGCCAGCGTCCTCACTCCACTACTGGATGAGAAACGCGCCGCCCTGCTTGCGCATAAGAAGAACCCCACCAACGTAACACAGCAAGCTCTCAAGACTGCACGCAGTCCGGCACAGAGGTCAGCCAGACGATGCGCCAACGATCCACTACTGGCAGGACCTCTGCTGCAAAATTCAGCATTCCGCTGACTGTGGCAACATCACAGGAGTCGAGTCTACGACGGGATCAAGAAAGCCCTTGGACCATCCAAATCCAAAAACGCCCCCCTGAAGTCAGCTACTGGTGAGATCATCAAAGACAAGGCCAAGTAGATGGACAGGTGGGTGGAGCATTACGCTGAGCTTTACGGCAAAGAGAACACCATTACTGACGCAGCATACGACGCCATCTCGACACTCCCCTGCATGCCCGAGTTGAACGATTCACCTGACGAACTCGAGCTGGGCAAGGCGATAAACTCCCTGCCCACAGGAAAGGCCCCAGGACTTGACGGCATTCCACCCGACGTCATCAAGTGCGCTAAGAGCACCCTGCTGGGCCCGCTACACACGCTACTCTGCCAGTGCTGGGAGGAAGGCGAGGTGCCACAACAAGACATGAGGGACTCCAACATTGTCACGCTCTACAAAAATAAGGGGGACAGGAGCGACTGTAACAACTACAGGGGAATATCTCTTCTGTCTATCGTCGGCAAGCTCTTCGCACGCGTGGTTCTGAACCGTCTGCATGCAGAAGCTTGCCGAGAGAGTCTACCCCGAGTCCCAGTGTGGTTTTAGAGCGCAACGATCCACAACAGTTACTGACATGGTCTTCTCCCTCAGACAGTTACAAGAGAAGTGCAGAGAACAGAGACGGCCCCTGTACATCGCCTTCATAGACCTTACGAAGGCGTTCGACCTTGTGAGCCGCGATGGTCTATTCCGCACACTCGCTAAGATCGGATGCCCTCCCAAGCTTCTGAGCATCGTCAAGTCTTTTCACACCGCCATGAAGGGAGTCGTACAGTTCGGCGGGGCTTCTTCTGAGCCCTTCAGCATCCGCAGCGGTGTGAAGCAAGGCTGTGTGCTGGCGCCGACTCTGTTTGGCATCTTCTTTGCTGTCATGTTGAAGCAGGCCTACGGCGATTCCATCGACGGCGTTTACCTCCGTACCCGTTCGGATGGAAAACTGTTCAACCTCTCCCGCCTCAAAGCTAAGACCAAGGTTCGTGAGACTCTGATCAGAGACATGCTGTTCGCTGATGACGCAGCACTCGTCTCCCACACAGAACACCAACTACAGGCACGATCATGGACGGCTTCTCGCGCGCTTGCCAAGACTTCAGGATGACCATCAGCATCAAAAAGACCAACGTCATGGGCCAGGATGTTGGGATTCAACCAAGCAACTCAGTCAACGGTAGCACGTACGCTGGACGTCGTCCACGAGTTCACCTACCTAGGCTCCACCGTCAAGGACGATCGACCTCTCACTCGACAGCGAAATCAACAGACGCATCGGCAAAGCCTCCACTACCTCCGCCAGGCTGTCAAAAAGACTGTGGGTAAACGGCAAGCTGACCACCAACACCAAGGCAGCTGTGTACAGAGCATGCGTTCTCAGCACCCTCCTCTGTGGCAGCGAGTCCTGGACTCTCTATTCCAGTCAGGAGAGACGGCTCAACTCGTTCCACCTGAGAAACATGAGACGCATACTAAACATCACATGGTCAGACCGCGTGACGAACACCGACGTCCTGCAGAGAATGGGATTCCCCAGCATGTACACACTCCTCCAGCAACGCAGAATCCGCTGGCTTGGCCACGTTCGCCGCATGGAAGACGGGTGCATCCCAAAAGATCTTCTGTACGGGGAACTCGCTTCAGGCACACGAGCCCACGGACGCCCAAAACTGCGCTTCAGGGATGTTTGCAAGTGGGAGGTTCTGGCCGCTGACAGAGTCACATGGAGACACGCACTGCACACAGGCCTCAAGACATCAGAGGAAAAACAACACCAGGCTGCAGTGGAGAAACGAGCCCATCGGAAGAACAGCCAGCGACTACCCTCCACTGACAGCCCCTTCACCTGCACCACCTGTGGCCGAGTTTGCCAGTCCCGCAACGGTCTGCACAGCCACAGCAGACGGTGCTCCAACCCAGGCGCACATCCATGATCTTGCGAGATTGGAGGAAGCCGACGAAGAGTCTTATTTATGATCTCAATGATACATTGTACATGTACATGTATGTAATGTACATGTTCATTGTACATGTACATTTACATGTACTGTACAATCGTACTGTATGTGTACTCATAGAGCTCTATGACTGTACATAATTATGAAACAGCAAATAGTCGTCGTGCGGGATATACGCCACGAGACTAAACGCTGATTGGTCGAGGCGCTAGGTTCAGATTCTGAACCTTGCGGAGACGTTGACGGGACATTTTCAGACAGTATTTGGGTGAGTTTCTGCCCGTTTTTCGGAAAATGTTTTACCCACGATGTTTTGAGTTATCTGATCACATTCAGTATACGTTTGGGATCAAATCCATGTCCTTAGATTGTGTGTGGTGATTTTCAAAAGGGTGGAAAAAGGGGGCGATCGGGACCTTAGTGTTTCAAAAATGGTGAAAACACAATATTGAATCGACTTTTGAGTTTTGTACATAGCGGTCCGTAACCCTTACCTTAGGTCTCCGACCTTCGGGAGGATGAGGGTTACGGTTACCGCAACTACTTGAACCATGGAGGTACCTCCATGCTTGAACCCTTACAACCGCCCTTTTTTCAAAATTAAAGAAAAGGGCGATTGTAAGGGTCCAAGTTACTCGGACGTACTAACTGAGACCTTAAGTTTTCGCAGTGGCTGTTGTTACGACAGTCGTCCATGTGGTTCCCTGACTTCACCTTATTTGTCAGGATGTTTAGCTCTTGGAACAAGACTATCAGCTAATACAGTAATAGACTGGCTCAACCAGCCTGCAATGCTGACGAAATACAATCAAGTCAGGGAACCACACGGACGACTGCCGTAACAACAGCCACTGCGTAAGTTTTTCGCAGTGGCTATTGTTACGGCAGCCATAACGCAGTTTCCATTTTCTATAGTTACGCCACTCCAACTGCGCAAGCGCGGGGACACATGCCAGATCGAACCACGATGCTAGCTATGCTTCTGGCCCGCCGGCCGTAACATGTGCACTGACTTACATGTATGTAGGAAGCGCGATGTTAGCTGGTGGCGCTGCCGTCCGACCGTCGTGCTTGATCTTGATTTGTTGCATTTGCATGATACATTCGTCATTATTTGTTGCCGCTGTTTGATAGTTGTTTGATTTGTATAGTTGTCTTTTAAACCTCCCTAAAATCGAATGACTTCTCGTATTTTCTGCCACCACATGCATGCACGCGAAGTCGGCATCGTAGTACAGTGCATCGCTGACGACTTTGTTAGGGACCCGTTTTTTGCCGATCTCACCCTGCGAGAGCTTCTTATATACATATACATTATTGTAAAAGACACTTTTTTCCATTCCGATATTGACGGGTATTGCTTCAAGTCAAGCAAATTATGTGCCTACAGCCAGATAATTTGCCATGTTTCTTGTGCCTGTAGTGAGCTTGAGGCGGCGCTGCCTGTGCATGTCCGTTTTATACCCCATGCAACAAAATCTGGCATGTGTCCTCGCGCTTGCACAGTTGCAGTGCCGTAACTATAGAAAATGGAAATTGCGTTACGGCTGCCGTAAAAATAGCCACTGCGTAATTTTTTTTTAATGTGAAAAACTATCCATCCCTTTACTTACATGTTAATTTCTTTTTGAGGGGGTTGGGCCCTCTCAATTAAAAAAAAGGGCGATTGTAAGGGTCCAATTTACTCGGACTAGACCTTTGGGAGCATGAGGGTTACGGTTACCGTAGTCTGAGTTACTTGGACCCGACATTGCGACAAGTCACCATTTTTTTAATCAAAATATGGAATTGGTGACTTGTCGCCTTGTCGGGTTTACGTTACTCGGACTATGGTTACCGCAACTACCTTACTTAGATGGTGGGGTTCCCAAAATATGATTCTTTGTCGAGGAGGTGGTGCGCCATATTTTTTTTCTTCAAATTGTTCAGAAGTTCCCGGTCAGTCTTTCCTTTATGTTTTGGACTTAAATTTAAAAAAGCTGCATGCATCCAATCTAGTCCGAGTAACTTTAAAAAGTTTTTATCGAAATTTGAAATTTGGAGGATCGGGTGACTGTAGGGTCCAAGCACGATGGGTAATTCTGCGCTTGAATCGGGACTTTAAAAAAAAAAAACTTCTGAAATCCCCAGATTTCCTCCCACGCGCCCTTTGAGGATTCAGTGAGAATCACAGATTCCAATACTGGTAATTTTGTTTTATTCACGTTTGGGAAAAGGGAGAGATTTCCACCCACTGCCAATTTGGGCCCACCCACTATACCAACTCAGACCCTACCATTACCAACTATATATCAGACCATACCACTAGGCACTACCAACTTGGACCCACCCACTACCAACTCAGACCCACCGACTATCAACTCGGACCCACAATATATACCAACTCAGACTCACCCACTGCCAATTTGGACCCTCCCACTACCAACTCAGACCCTCCCACTGCCAATTTGGACCCTCCCACTACCAACTCAGACCCACCCACTGCCAACTCAGAACCACCCACTACCAACTTGGACCCACCCACTACCAACTCAGACCCACCCACTGCCAACTCAGAACCACCCACTACCAACTTGGACCCACCCACTACCAACTCAGACCTACCCACTGCCAACTTGGACCCACCCACTACCATTATCAACTCAGAACCACCCACTACCAACTCAGACCCACCCACTTCCAACTTGGACCCACCCACTACCAACTCAGAACCACCCACTACCAACTCAGACCCACCCACTACCAACTCAGAACCACCCACTACCAACTCAGACCCACCCAGTACCAACTCAGACCCACCCAGTACCAACTCAGAACCACCCACTACCAACTCAGAACCACCCACTACCAACTTGGACCCACCCACTACTAAGGCTGTTGTCGACAAGGCTTTTGTCGACATTGTCGTGACAAAGAAAATATTCCGACATGTCGACAAGGTTTTTCGGTTGTCGCGACAAAAACAATAAAATACATTAGCCTATCTATAGTCATAATGGCCAATTTTTGAAAATAAGGGAATAAAAAGGGAACAAAAAATCCTAAAATTGTGCGCTGAGCATTTCATTTTTGCTTATCCACGCCACAAAATAATAGTTACTAAACATGTTGGAAGTTGGAAAGGATCGCGACGCGACCAAAGAAAATCGTTCACCGAACGCATTTTGCCATTACGATGTACAGTGTAAATACTGTCACTACTGTATAGCGCACGTTTCTACGGCCGGTCGTCAGCAGTACAGTAGCTGGTATACGTTGCTGCATCGCATGCATTTAATACACGTGCGTACGGGATACCAGTGCAATGCAGAGATCGGGAAAGATCGTGGACGTCCGAGGGAAGGATCGAGAAATGAGATCGCACGTGCGTCGCGGTCGGTACCAAGCTGAAAGTAGCCGCATGTTTGGGCCCAAAATCCCGGCGGCCGCGTATTTTATTTCGTTGAAAAACGGACCGGAAGTACATTATGTACATCGGAAAAAGGCCTCCTTTGCCGCATACGTTCTAGGTTTGTCTGAATGTATGGCTGAATACGCGGCCTCCTCCGTTTTTGGGCCCAATACGCAGCTGTTTTTGGGGTGCTCAATACCTTTAGCTAGGTTCGGACGGTGACGTCTTTTCTTTCCACTGAAACTATCTGGTTCTCCAACTGTACATGTGTACATAGCCAATTGGAAGCCACTGCAGCCGCTGTGCAGCGAATTCATAAATATTCACTATTTCTTGCAGTGAGAACGCACGCATCGCTGATCGATGACGTCATGAATAAACAATGAGCAATCGCTTTTTTATGATTTTTTAGGAAATTACGACTGTAACACCCAATATCGGCACAAAAATTATTTTGTTGTGTATAATCTTAAATACGAAAGCCATTAAATATGAAAATTTATTGAAATTAAGATTATCCATGAAAACTTATTTCACAAGTTCACAACTATGGCGGTTTGACATGCCCCATTCATTTAATATCTAAAAAAAATCCGACATTGTGACTACAGATTTTTGACTAAATCGGGTCTCTGTCGCGACAATGTCGACAGTCGGCATAAAATTCTCGCGACATGTCGACAAGAATTTTTTCTCACGACAACAGCCTTACCCACTACCAACTTGGACCCACCCACTGCCAACTTGGACCCACCCACTACCATAATCAACTCAGAACCACCCACTACCAACTCAGAACCACCCACTACCAACTCAGAACCACCCACTACCAACTCAGAACCATGCACTACCATGACTACCAACTCAGACCCACCCACTTCCAACTTAGACCCACGTCACCCACCCACTACCAACTTGCACCCACCCACTTCCAATTCAGACCTTCCCACTACCAAAAAGTATAAAGTAAACCGAATGTTGTTTTGGCAGTTTGACTGTCATTTATGTGTCAATAGGATACATGTATGAGAAATGTTTAAAAGATTTGCTTAAATTGTTTGGCTGCTCATTTGCCGAATAATTTGAACGGAAAATACAAAGTTGTTTAAAACCCTAACCTTCCCAAATCCTGCGGAATCCTAATTGCCTTCAGCAGGATTCTGCAGGATTCAGGGCACATGAGAGTTGACACATTGCAGGATTCTGCAGGCTTCAGGGCACATGAGAGTTGACACATTGCAGGATTGTGCAGGATACAGGCTACTACTATCAAAGTGCTGGAGAAGGATTTAGCAGGATTGAGGGCACATGAGAGTTGACACACTGTAGGAATGTGCAGGATTGAGGGCATGAGGTGATTTTGTCAGTAGGAAAATGCAGGATGCTGGTAACACTTCGGACGTCGTTGTGGCTTTTGTCAAGAGATTATCCGTTCGAAAAAGGGCCCATTGTTCTAAGCTGAAAAAAGTCTTTGTTTAGAATGTGGATTAAAACTCCATAAACTCAGTGCAGGATTTGGCAGGATTCAGGCAATGGTCCACAGTAGCCAGTACTGCAGGATTTGGCAGGACTCAGGTCACATGGAGCTTTGAACAAGGTAGGATAGCAGGATTTTGCAGGATTCAGGTTATATCCTACAAACAATTGGTAGGGGGTTAGGGTTAATAATGAAACCGTTAAATGTACATGTATGGAATCGTCCACACCCAGATTCGGGTCTTCCCATTCTTAAAAAATAAAAAAGGGGTGATTTGATTTCATTTCGATGGAAACAATTAAAATTCCAGTAGATCGATGAATAAACCGTGGATTGGAATAGAATTACATTTCAACATGTTTAAATTTTACGATCCCAATTCAAAAGCATTTCTGCATGCAATATTAAGAACAGGGAATAAAACCCTTTGAGTAAATTCACCCGTAGAAAGTCGAAGGGTCAAGCCGTTACCTTTAGGTTGTTTATTGGACACGCGCCAGCATGGTTGGCCAGGTAACTTTGGATAACTTTGGTAGGTACGACTTGCTACAGACAAAAGTACCACATGGCTACTTCCCGAGTCCCCGATTCCAAGGCCCGCAGTTCCTGATTCATACACCCGCAGTCACTGGAGCCGACAGCTAGCGCAAATAGCCGTGTCCCACACGTACGGTCCCAAATCCCACGCAAAACTCGAAACATCGTGCAACATCGGGGCCCCACGCGGTCTCGAATTCCGTGTAACACCGGGGCCCCATGCTGTCCCGAATCCCGTGCAACACCGGGACCCCACGCGGTCCTCAATCCCGTGCAACACCGGGGCCCCACGTGGTCCCGAATCCCGTGCAACACCGGAGCCCCACACGGGGTCCCGAATCCCGTGCAACATCGGGGCCCCATGCGGTCCAGTGTCCCATGCAATACCCTAGTCCCACCACTTCCCGATTCTCGGTTCCGGAATCATATTTCATATTTCCCAGATACATGTACAAATATGTCAAATAACTTACATACATGTCAAATAACCCACATAACATGTGACATTCATGAGCTTAACGGTCCAATTTTAAAACTGCGTGTTGCACTCTGAAGAATAACCGCCGAGTGTTTTATAGAAACATATATGCTTGAAAAAATCTTTGTGGAACATTTAACCTTTTGAAAAAAGATAAGGAGAGACAGATTGCAGAAAAGCCATGTGTTCTGTTCTCAAACAGACTCACAACCTCTAGTTTTATTCTACTTGTTTTTTTATATATGATTTGACAGTTGGAAATTGAACTAGAAATTAATGTCTGTTGGCAAACAGAACATACATGTAGGCCCCTAACGCTTTTCCGCATCTGGTTCTCTTAAAAAAAAAATTTAAAAATTAAAAAATTGATGAATTTTTTTTTGACATCAACAGGATTCGAACCCGTAACCTCAATTCTTACTCCAAAACGCACGTGCATATTTTGTGCACAAAGTGTATGGGACATCATTGTATTTAAAAAAAATCATAATAATTCTGAACAATGGTCAATTGCTTCCAAACTCAGGATTTAGAATGTCTAGCCCAATAGCTAAACGCCCACCAAATTACGGAAAGATTGACTTTTGGCAAATATGTGTTTTAAAAACACGCATTTTGATGACGTCACAATTGTGTCATGGCATTTTGGCCCCGGAGGGTGTTTCTAGACTACATGTACATCCCTAATAGATATAAACAAAACAAAAATAAAAAAACTCCGTTGGCCAAATATGCTCAATTGAATGTTAAAATCTTAAAAGTTTATGACCTCATTAATATTCATGAGATGACGTCACGATCAAATGAGGGCAATTTTTGGATACACCTTTTCCCAACTTAGATATAGTGCAAACTTGGAACAAAACAAAATTGTTTTTTTGCTTTTATTGCAGTTTGAAATTTACCCCTTTAAAGCGCTGTCACGTGACACGTGGTGACGTCATGAAGTTTTAAAGACAACTGTGCACAACTTCAGCAAGGGCTCTATGCATTTGTCAAGTTTGAAAAAAATCAAAGTTTGTTCAATGGCAAAAGTGCCCTCCGAAAAACCCTACAGGTGCTTTGTCTATGGGATTTTTTCCGACAAGAAAAAGAAGAAGAAGAAACTAGAGTTTTATGTCTGTTGGCTAACAGAACAACGCTTTTCCGTTCTGGTTCTCTTGAAAAAAAAAAAAAAAAATTGACATCAGCGGGATTCGAACCCGTAACCTCAATTCCTACCCCAAAACGCACGTGCATATTTCGTGCACAAAGTGTATATGACTTAATTAGATTTTTCAAAAAATCATAATAATTCTGAACAATGGTCAATTGCTTCCAAATTCAGGATTTTTCCGTTAAGAAGACAAAAAAAAAAAAATCAGAACAGTAACAATAGCTTTTTCGCTTCGCGGCGAAAAAGCTAAAAAAAAAAATCAGAACAACAACAATAGCTTTTTCACTTCGCGGCGAAAAAGCTAATAAACTTGTTAGTCTTTGGTAAGCGCACAGGCACTGCAGGGCTCAAATTTCAGAAACAAATTTACTAGACAGCAGGTTTACATGTAGTAACAGAAGACTCTTACTGGACCTGAACTATTTTAGACCTGTGCCATAAAATAAATTTAAAAAAATTGCATGCTGCGAAAGGAATATCATGAGAAAATGCTGTTAACTTGTACATCTCAAAGTTAAATTTATATTTGAGTGCCATTTTCTTCACGGTGCAAGAAAAATCCACTAGTCAGTGGGTGAGTTCTGAATGAAAACGGGTCTTGATTCTGTGCAGGCTAGAAAGCAGGAGTCGTGTGGTCAATTCAAATGCTGCATGAGCTGCCTGTATTGTTCAGCTGGCAAACAGGCAAAGCACTGAGCATAATTATTATACGGTATTGCTTTTTATACTGTACATACATACATTACATCAAGTAAAACTTTATTAAATTACACTCTCCTTCATGAAAAATCATGTTGTATCTACATGTATAATACGACAAATCCTCATTTGAGTAAATTTCGCCTTGATTAAATTAATACTAAGTTAATTAAGGTTACCTAATTATTTTTTCGTTTTCTTTAGTCCAACAGAATGGCAGCTAGTGGTAGCAGTTTATTAGATACTGACAGTGAAGATGAATTACCAGCAGGATGGGAAGAAAGAAGTACAATAGATGGAAGAGTGTTTTATGCCAAGTATGTACTGCTCAATACATATGTAAAGTTAGTGGCTTAATGATGTCTTAGGCATGCATGTGGATTGTGGAATGAGTCAGACTTCATGCAATGTCGTGTACATGTACCGTACATGTAAGTACATATAATATGAAACTAGTGCCAACTACTCTCCATGTTCACTCTGAATGTTGTTGGAACTGGAAGTCATCTACATGTACATGTATATTTTGTGTAGTCATTATTTTGTGCTTAAATTGTGCATTTGTGCAAGATTTTTTGCTAGCCAGAATATTGTAATTAACAAATTCATTTTATTTGCAAGGCTGATCACAATTAGTGTTCACTGTTCACCATTCCTTTGTACTGGATGCATGCTGATATTACCGTAATAACTGCTATTCTTTTCAAGGAGGGTAACACAACAGGAGGGTCGTAGAATTTGGACTCCTGTCACTCCTTACCTTGAAATGTTTTACAGACCAGACCAGACAATGAGTTCTTTATGCCTGAGTAATTTGTCATTCTATTTCTAATCACCATAATTTTTGGAATATAGTCATAGCTTATATACATGTAAGTTGATTTTACCAAGGATAAAAGTGTTTACTGGGGCTTACACACAGGGCGGCTTACGTACATGTAAGCAAGGAGGTATTATGCTGAGCCTTAAATAATAAAATTGTACAGTATGTACATGCACATGCGTACACACGACATACATTTGTACGTGTTACTGTATGTACAACACATGGGATAGTTGTTTTTGACCAAAATAGAGAAATATCAACATTACCTGAGGCAATTTATAAATGAAAAGAATAGAACAACGCCCTGCATCAGTGCTGCTTGGTAGTCAAATTGTAGCATTTGGAAGTATTATTTTTTCCAAATACTGACATATAGTACCGTCTCACTGACCCTTCCTTTTCAGGAGGAAAACTTACAAAAGACCACCAGAAATCATAGTCATTTTATATCGAAGGTCCGTTACATTAGCAGAGCATCGCAAAGAGGGGACTGAGTGTAAGAAAAATCATCCAACTTATTGGCAACTTGTCAACAGATCATGAAAAACATGCCAGAGAGTGCCAGATGGAGTACTGGCATGAAGGGCATAATGAACAATGAGTGAACATGACACTTTGATCCATGACACTTGTTCACCTTAACTAGTGTGGTTTTCGGCTCCACTGGTATTTGCATACTTAACGCTGCAATAGACTTGACATTATGGCTTCACTGAAGGCTCAGTGTTTTGCTAGAGTTGACTACCATAATTTTTGGAATATAAGCCCCAGCCATGCCAGCTTAGATACACGTGTACATGAAATACATGTACATTAATTTAGGTACATGTATAATGTATGTGTGAAGTTGCACGGTTGATGTCTTGGTCGCAGCCTTTGTATCTGAACTTAAAACCAAGTTAGTGTTCAGTAAGTTCAGTTGTTGGGTTTTTTCACCTATGACTTGGCGATCTCATGATTTTGAATCAGAATGTAAGACTTTGAAGATTTTTAAATTTTTATTATCATTATTTAACCCCTGAATAAAAAATTATGATATGCTATTGCTTTCAAGATACAACCGGTTTTTAGTAAAATTTCCTTTGAATAGCTAACTGCCCACCAAATTTTTAAGCATTGGCTAATACATGTATGTGTTTCAAAAACATGGATTTTGATGACGTCACAAATACTCACAATTGCATCATGGCATTTTGGCCCCGGAGGGTGTTTCTAAACTACATCCCCAATAGATATAAACGAACAAATAAAAAAAATCTCGCTCCGGTGGCCAAATATGCTCAATTGAATGGTGAAATCTGAAAAGTTCATGACCTCATTAATATTCATGAGATGACGTCACGATCGAATAAGGGCTATTTTTGGATACACCTCTTCCCAACTTAGATACATGTACATATGTATGTATACTGCAAAATTGAAACCAAAAGAACTTCTTCTTTTGCTAATAATGCAGTTTGAATCTTGCCCCTTTAAAGCACTGTCACGTGACCCGTGATGACGTCATGACATTTTCAAGACAACTGTGCACAACTTCAGCAAGGGTTCTATGCATTTGGCAAGTTTGAAAACAAATCAAAATTTGTTCAATGGCAAAAGTGCCGTCCGAAAAAAAACCTGTGCTTTGTCTATGGGATTTTTGACACAAGAAAAAGAAAAACTAGAGATTTATGTCTGTTGGCAAACAGAACATAACGCTTTTCCGCATCTGGTTCTCTTAAAAAAAAAAAAAAACAATTGATGAAAAAAAATTTGACATCAACGGGATTCGAACTCGGAACCTCCATTCCTAACCCAAAACGCACGTGCATATTTTGTGCACAAAGTTTATGGGACATCATTATATTTTTCAAAAAATCATATAAAATCTAAACAATGGTCGATTACTTCCAAACTCAGGATTATGAATGTCTAGCACAATAGCTACCTGCCCACCAAATCTCGAGACGATTGACCTTTGGCAAATATGCGTTTTAAAAACACGCATTTTGATGACGTCATGATTGCGTCATGGCATTTTGGCCACGGAGGGTGTTTCTAAACTACATGCCCAATAGATATAATCGAAAAAATGAAAAAAATCTTGCTCCGTTGGCCAAATATGCTCAATTGAATGTGAAAATCTTAAAAGTTTATGACCTCATTAATATTCATGAGATGACGTCACGATCAAATGAGGGCAATTTTTGGATACACCTTTTCCCAACTTAGATATAGTGCAAACTTGGAACAAAACGAAATTGCTTTTTTGCTTTTATTGCAGTTTGAAATTTGCCCCTTTAAAGCGCTGTCACGTGACACGTGGTGACGTCATGAAGTTTTAAAGACAACTGTGCACAACTTCAGCAAGGGCTCTATGCATTTGCCAAGTTTAAAAAAAAAAAAAATTGTTCAATGGCAAAAATGCCCTCCGAAAAAACCATGTGCTTTGTCTATGGGAAAATTCCGAGAAGAAAAAGAAGAAGAAGAAGAAGAAGAAGAAGAAGAAAAAAAAAAATCAGAACAACAACAATAGCTTTTCCGCTACGCGGCGGAAAAGCTAACTAGAGATTTATGTCGCTAACAGAACATAACGCTTTTCCGCATCTGGTTCTCTTAAAAAAAAAGATTGATGAAAAAGAAATTGACATCAACGGGATTCGAACCCGTAACCTCCATTCCTAACCCAAAACGCACGTGTGCATATTTTGTGCACAAAGTTTATGGGACTTCATTATATTTTTCAAAAAATCATAATAATTCTGAACAATCGTCAATTGCTTCCAAACTCAGAATTTAGAATACATGTCTAGCCCGATAGCTAAATGCCCACCAAATTTCGAGACGATTGACCTTTGACAAATATGCGTTTTAAAAACACGCATTTTGATGACGTCACGATTGCGTCATGGCATTTTGGCCCCGGAGGGTGTTTCTAAACTACATCCCCAATATATATAATCGAAAAAATTAAAAAATCTTGCTCTGTTGGCCAAATATGCTCAATTGAATGTTAAAATCTTAAAAGTTTATGACCTCATTGATATTTATGAGATGACGCCACGATCAAATTAGGGCAATTTTTGGATACACCTTTTCCCAACTTAGATATAGTGCAAACTTGGAACAAAACGAAATTCCTTTTTTGCTTTTATTGCAGTTTGAAATTTGCCCCTTTAAAGCGCTGTCACGTGACACGTGGTGACGTCATGAAGTTTTAAAGACAACTGTGCACAACTTCAGCAAGGGCTCTATGCATTTGTCAAGTTTGAAAAAAATCAAAGTTTGTTCAATGGCAAAAGTGCCCTCCGAAAAAACCCTGTGCTTTGTCTATGGGATTTGGGCGACCAGAAAGAGAAGAATTTTTTTTTTTTTAACAATAACAATATCTTTTTCGCTTCGCGTGAAAAAACTAAAAAATCAGAACAACAACAATAGCTTTTCCGCTTCGCGGCGGAAAAGCTAATTATGTATTCGGGATTTATTTAATGTTATGTTGGGAAATGTTTACTCTTCATTCCTAGTTACTTCATTGTGTACAGTTGCATATTGTGTCATGGCTGAATCAATTTGTTTTTGTGGAGGACCTCATACATGTACATGTATGACACATGCTCAGAATTTATTCTCTTATTTCCCTTAGTGTGTCTGAGTATCAATGCCATTTGTTACCTTCTTCTGGTCTCTTAATTACTACCCAGTACTCAGTTGTAGCTGAGTGAATTTCCTTCATGGACGATGCTTAGTTTGTTTGATGTTGCAGGAAGCCATAACAATGTTCTGTTATTTTTCAGCTTTCCTTTTTATTCTAAAAGGCAGTTGTAAACTGTTATTGGGCAGGAAAAAACATAAGCCAAAGGTACATTATAATTTTCTGAAAAAATATGTTACAATACATTGGTTTGTTTTGTTTTGACTCAAGTTACACTGTACTATATGGATCTTGTTTCTAGTCATCAAAACCGTAACACCCAGTGGGAACATCCTAAAACGGGCAAGAAAAAGAGAATCACAGGTGGTAAGTACCGGTAGCACTGTGCTTCTTTTACACATGATGACATGACATACATGAACATGTATGTATTGTTTTCTTTTAAATGTTGATTTTATTTAATGCAGCTAAGAGAGGTTTAATGAAGTAGCAAATGGCCTGAAAAATTTAGTAGTACCATATTGTCAGACTTAATTGTTAAACACTTCGCACCCGGACCTCCGAATCCGGAGCTCCGTTGGCTTGACTATGCCCTCCGAATCCGGTCACCATTATTGTCCACATTTTAAACAAAGACTCTTTTCAGCTCAGAACAAAGCAATATGAATCAGTACAAAGACCCTTTTTGATGCAAGTTGCCACATGAATTGCAAGATTAGCACTAGCAGTGCTGCAATTGTGCAATTGTGGGACCTTTACTGTGGAGGATTGAGGGATACCGTGCTGCCGCTGAAAGCACGTGGGGGACATTGTGTTGGCATGCCACACAGCCCAACGGTCATTGGTCGGGCAGTGGAATTCCACCCACATTCTTCACCGCAATCTGTACACTCGGTTGTGGCCGACCAACTCAAAGATTTGACTGCCTGGAGTGGAGGCTGGACTCTGCAGTCAGGGATTGACAGTACCGTACACGCACACACACACACAAGTCCGTTATGCTCCATTGACAACGCACAATGGGCCCTTTTTCGAACGGATAATCTTGAAAAAACCACAACGACGTCCAAATTGTGCCAGGTTTGACTCTCTTATACACATACATGTAGTATACCCTTATCGATTTATTTCACAGAAATATATTGTTCCGATTGTTTTAGCGAGATTTGAAAATGATGCATTGCTCAAAAACCCCCGTATGGCGGTCATTGGCGCTGTAAAACCACCCGGCGCGAAGTGGTTAAGTTACCGGGGTTGAACAGAAAATGTCTGCAACGTCTTTTGTCCTGTTAGTTTTACATGTACATCAAGGTCGCAGTAACTTCACTTACATGTATCTGGCATTCCCACATGTATGTATCTGGCATTCCAGTGAGTGGAAACATGGCTTTAGCTAAAATTCACAGTCTGCGGTCAGGGATTGACATTACCGTACATGCACAGTCCATTATGCTCCATTAACAATGCAAAATGGGCCCTTTTTCGAATAATTTTTTGGATAATCTCTTGACTATAGCCACAATGACGTCTGAATTGTGCCAGAATTTACTCTCTTGTACCCATACCCTTATCGATTTATTTCACAGAAATATATTGTTCAGATTGTTTTAGTGAAAAAAAACCCTGTATGGCGGTCATTGGCGCTGTAAAACCACCCGGCGCGAAGTGGTTAACCTAGTCAGGGTCTCTCAGCTTATCTAAATAAAACTTGTCTATCTGTATATGTACATATGTATAACAGTTTGCAAAGATATTTTCACAGGTTATGTGCAGTTTCATTACAAAAGACATGTAAAGGACATGTAAATGATGTGTGCTTCCATGATTAATGTCTCCACTGTTGCCATTGTTTTCTAAATGGGATTTGGTATCCTTGCTCAGGAAGGACAGTGTCTGAATGTGTAATGATTTGGTGTGGATATTTCTACATTTAGCTTGATGAATCCTTATCTTAGATTGTGAATTCATTTTCAAATCTGAAATTTCAATCCTTCTGTAATCGCTCTGGAGATTGTATAAGTAAAGGAATAGATAAAGATATGTTACTTTCTTTTTAAAAATAATTTTAGAACTTCCTTATGGATGGACAACAGAAAAAGATGAGCATTCAAGAAGAGTATTTGTTGAGTAAGTAAATCATAATTTTCCTGTGAATTTCACTCTGCATACATGTCCAGCTTTGAAACTCGTGTCACTCGGACTCGGACTTGAATTGTGACACACTTACTCAGACTCACTTACTCAGACTGGAATTCAGACTCAGCTTGTAATTTGATGAAAAGAAAAACTAACACAAAATTATTTTTCTTTCCTCACTGGACGCATACAGACAAAACAACAAGGACAACAAGTTGCGTTTGCGAATTTTGTTGGTGTATTTTGGCACAACAGGCATCTGCCTGACAAGATGCTGAAGTACAGTTTACAAGTTTATACAACATTAATTGATTTAAGTAATATATATAGTACTCGGTCTCATTTTGTTATGTATTTTAAAGAGGATAATGAATACCACAATGACAGTGCTGGCTACATGTAACTATTCTGGACATCATTGCTGGCTTACATGCCATGTACTGATTGTTCACCAGTGTCCACCAGATGCCCACCATAGTCT
Source organism: Luidia sarsii (assembly GCA_949987565.1). Lineage (NCBI taxonomy): Eukaryota > Metazoa > Echinodermata > Asteroidea > Paxillosida > Luidiidae > Luidia > Luidia sarsii. The sequence continues at coordinate 11,525,898 of OX465110.1, forward strand.
GTGGAGCTTGCATCAATTGGAGTTCTTTACAAAGCCCAAATTTACCTAGCCAAAAATTGAATTCCTCGCCTCCTGCAAGATGATTACGACTGATTCCCAATAGTGCAAATATTTGGTCATCACATTGGCACTTTGCGTACATGACCAAACTGCATGACATGATTTGTTTGATGTTCTTGTGTTTTTCTGACTGTGCCGAACCAACGTGAAGGGAGGCTTTAAAAGCAACAAATGATACAAATCCCACCATAATTCAATTGCCAGCTTGCAAATTGTTACAGACTTGTATTGCGGAAATGATTGTATCGCAATAATTTACTTGACCATGTCCATTGATGTACTGTCAGACTGTGGGGGGTAGTCCTATTACTTGTAAATACATGTATGATTCGAGAAAAAATATTTAAAAATTGGAAATGTGTTTCCAATACAGTTTTACATCTAGAGGTGACTTTGACTTGGACTGGAGACTTGACCTCTGTGACTCATGACATGAACATGGACTCGGCCTGGATGACTTGTGACTCGGATTCAGTATTTTGTGACTCAAATCTGCCAGCTGTATATTATTTCTACAATGTTAAGTGGTACAGTAACAGAAAACAAGACAGCATTCTGTACAGTTTGATTATCGTGCAGTATGTGCATGTACATGTGTAGTGTGTGTCATCATGTCATGGATTTTTTCAAATAATTCCCCCATGTGTAGGCCTACATGTACAGAATTGTGTACATGTACATAATTGTGTACATTAAAGAGATTGTGATACCAATATAATCCATAGATTTGGTTCATTTCAAATCCAAAGCCTACTCAAAAGATCCCTGTGATGATGTTCATATACTACCACAAACCAGCTACCTAAAGCTGTTTACCTGTACTTAGTTTTGAGGTGTTTTTTTATGTATACTTGTATAGTGATTATATATGATATTACAAATGTATTCACATACAGTATCTTGATTGACCCCATGTTTTCTCGTGAAGGTAATCCCTCATCAAGTCTTGTTCCTATTGATTATATTCTAATCCCCTTGAGCCATGATGACCATTCTGTTTCTTGCTTTGTTGTTGTTTTATTTAGCCATGTCAATAAAAGGACAACATACACAGATCCACGCCTTGCTTTTGCTCAGGAGGACAGTGGCAAGCCAGGAATTATATCCCAGAGATTTGATGCATTCAGTACAGCCCTTGGAGTTCTACAAGGCAGGGATCTGTCTAATCAATATGCCATTGTAACAGGGGCTAATTCAGGAATTGGTAAGTATAGTATTGGATTTTAGATGTTACTACAGAAGACCAGACATAATTGATATCTTGAAAACAATGTCATCTTTTATACTAGGCAATGAAGACAATTGAAGACGGTTATCTATCAAGCTTGTTATTGTGTGCAATCTCTTTCCCTCCATTCATATTTATAGAAATAGCATGCAGTACATGTACCAAGTGGAAGGTTTGCTGTAACAAATCTCTTTTGAGACAGAGTGTGGCTCTGAAAAGAGCTGGTAGGTCAACGTTTCGAGCAGTGTGTATTCATTGTGTACATCATCAGGAGACTGTTGGAATCCAACAATTTCCTGACGATGGGCAGAGTACCGGTAGACACTGCCTGAAACATTGAGTTAAAACAAAATATTTTTAAAGTATTGATATTTTTTCTTTAATTGAAAGGATTTGAAACTGCAAGATCTCTAGCACTCCATGGTGTCCACATAGTGCTAGCTTGTCAGAACCTGAAGAATGCGAATGATGCTGCAACTAAGATCAAAGAGGAACTGTCTTTAGCTGACGTGCATACAATGACTCTAGACCTCGCATCATTCACAAGTGTTAAAAACTTCTCAGATAATTACAAAATGCGTGGCTGGTAAGTGAATGGACACTTTACAGTATACAAGTTAAACAAGATCCTACTGTTAGATAACTTTTTTTCTACAATGTATATTTTAATCTTAAAATTTTGTGGGCCTGACGTTTCGATCCTAGCAGGACCTTTCTCAAAGGCAGAGGTCCTGCTAGGATCGAAACGTCAGGCCCACTAAATTTTAAGATTTACATTTTGGTAATTTTAGTCAGTAAGCAGTTTGCAACATTTTTGTATATCACCTTTAAATGCATATTTTAAGTTATGATATAATGTTTTATCAGCAAATATTACCGGGGTATGTAGTATTGGGTACTTCATGTATTTCACCTTTTCCAGAATTTCAGCCCTGACCAACAATGTCACAGGAGGTTAGATTGGTGTTGATGCCATTAAATTACCGGTAGTTGAAAAATGAGACACTGCATGCGGTTGATGTAGTGCTCTATTTTTGTCACAATGTGTTTACAATGGCAGTTGGTCAAATTTTCAAGTGATGTGCATCCTTCTATCTACAGTATGTAAACTGGTAAACATACTGGTAAACATACCAACTCTCTTTACACCCAAGTAATTCATTCCTTAGATGGTAGCCTTCCAAAACAGTCAACTACCCCGGTAATCAGTTGTGCAGATACACATTCAAAGGTTAAAATGAAACCATACTTGTTTCTTTTATGCAGGCCTTTACACATATTAATTTGCAATGCAGGAGTGTTTGGTATCAAGTGGCAGTTAACTGAAGATGGATTAGAAAAAACATTTCAAGTCAATTACCTGTCTAATTTCTATCTGCTTCAACAACTGGAGGAAGTTCTTATCAAGTCGGCGCCAGCCCGAGTTGTTTTAGTGTCATGTGAGTCACATAGGTAAGCGTGTCTACATTATTCCTTATAGTACACTCACTGCAATATAAAAGGCAAGACATTTGTCATGTTTATGTGTGTATGCGCAAACATTGCTGGTCTCATAGGTAAGACGATTTGTCATAAATACAAAGATACATACATGTACATAAAATCTTCTATGTCTGTTTGCAACAGGGCCTAGGGCTTTTCATAAACATGATTCAATCGAGGTGTTACATGTACTTAACTTGGCTTGAGCGGTTCTCTCGATCCCAACTGGAACCGCGGTTCCAAAATGGGAATTGGAACCGTGGTTCCACTTTTTTTAGGAATCGGGTACAGGTACCCGCCTTTGATGGTTCCCACTTCACAGGCACTGTTTTCTTTTTCTCTACTTGATGCTCACTCAACGAGCTCACAGTGGGCTGGCCCCAAACATAAAGAACTTTTGTACTGTGCAGTCTGCACATATAGAAACACGGGCACTATTAGCTGTGGTATACATACGTATACATACATGTGTGTACAATAGACAGCCATCGCGTTTGAACGTGGATAAACATAATTCTATACGTACTTATCGTGTATGCAATATACACAGAGCTGCGAGTAAGCCTCCCAAGCTTGTGTACTTTAGTCCGCATACACGACCAATCAAGGGCTCACTAGCCTCACTTTGCAAACCACGTGGTGATGACAATTTGACTTGGCCCTCTAACTACGAGAATATTTATCATGTCGTGTGACCGGTGTTCTCATGCATCATACTCCACGGTGCACACAAAGACATGCACGGCTCCTGCATGGTATTCGGCGATTCCAGGAGCAGGAATCAATTATTGCTCGAAAAACGAGGAACCGTATTTGGCTCTGGTACCGCGATTCCAGCTTTGGAATCGGGTATCTTGATTCCATCGCAGGGGCGATTCCAGGACAGAGCGTCGGCTCCAGCTCAGGAATCGGCTCCAGCTTCGGTACACCTGAAAATCCTGAAATTGCCCAAGCCTATACTTCACATTCTGCATTTCTGGCAATTGTTGCAGCTGTATAGTACAGTACAATGCATGACCATCACAAAAGATTACCGCAGTTTGCATGTTAAACAATTAATTCAAACAATTAGCTCAAACGAGAGAAAGGAGAAAAGGGCCAAAAACTCATGTTTTTCGTACCAACAAGAAATGAACAGATTCAGATTGGATTCGTAAATAGCACCCTCAACAACTGCTTGGTGTCCTTACTACATCTGTGGCCTTTACAATGCAACATGAAATAGCCATTGAATGTTGCTGACCCTGCAAGAAATGAGACATATAATATTATAACATAAGTAGTTGTACAAATGATCATTCCATTGGTAATATGCGTAGAGTCAGAGGAGTGTCCAGAAAAGGAGACTTCTTCCTTCTCATGGTTCTGACAGACTACGCATTTAGAATTACACTTGAAGGTTCCATGCTGGGTCGGGGGTGAAGGATCCAAAGAGGGGACCTCAGCACGAACAATCAGATCTCGTTGATTGTGAGGACGTCTGTATGCCAGGAACAGCACTGGCCAGACGTCCTCGCAATATTATACATTCAATATGTTGGTGAAACCAGAAACAGCCTCAAGAAACGACTCTATCGTCACAGATCTACCATCAACACCAAGCGAGTAGATACCCCTGTGGGCCTCCACTTCAATCTCCCTAATCATTCCATTCTTGACATGTCTGTACAGGGCATAGAGTCTCTTGGCCATCGGAAAGATGCTGTCCGCCTCAAAAGGGAAAAACTGGTTTAAGAGTCTCCACACTATACAACCTCATGGCCTTAATATTCACGAAGGGAATGACTAATCCTCACCTCATTAACATCTCTTTTCTTCATCTTCCCTGTGGCTTTCACCTTTGGTATCCCACCTCCCTCCAGTCCCTTTGATCCTCCCCACCCTTTTGTTTGTTTTCCCTAATCTACCCTCCCTTGGTGTACATCTGCATCCCTTTCCCTTCCCTTTTGTCCTTCCTCTGTCATGTGTGTCAGGGCTTTCCTTCCCCTGACATGCCCTCTAACTTTTGAGATTTATGTATTGCAGGTCATTTTAGTCAGTGAGCAGGTTGCAACATTTTTGTGTATCAACTTTTTGTATTGTTGTATTATATTTCAAGATTCCTGGATCCCTATTCCAACAAGCTGGACTTGAATAAGCTGTCCATGCCTAAGGCAGACTACCAGTCTGTATGTGCCTATGGGCGGTCCAAATTATGCATGATCCTCTTCAGTAAGCAGCTTAATGTACTCCTCAACGACAAAGGAGTGTCAGTAAATGCTGTCCATCCAGGCAACATGATCAGCACAAACCTACAGAAAAGCTGGTGGCTGTGGAGGATGCTATTTCTTCTGGTCAGACCATTTAGCAAGTCAAAAGTAAGCAACAGTTTGCATATATACATGAATATCACTATCAGGCGTATGATGTTGTGGGTTGATTGAATCTACATGTACCACCCATATGTCTTTTATCAGAATCATATTTATATCTCAGATATAACATGATGTTTTGCGTCAAGGAGAATGTAATTCAATGAGGTTTTGCTCTTGCACGACGTGATAAACACTGAATGCTCAGTGCTTTGCCTGACACCTGATGAAAAAATTCAATCCCGCCCGAGCTGTTCTGAATTTATTTCATCAGGCGTCGGGCAAAGCACTGAGCATTCAGTGTTTATCACTGTCGAGCAAGAGCAAAACCTCATCTATATCTGATACAAAAGGCAATTTTTCCATCATTTTTTAATGTACATTTCAGAATTATGAAGGAAAACAGTGAATAGAATGATGTAAATGTACATGTTTAGTACATGCACAGCCAGCACAGGGCACATGCAGAGAGACATAGACAAGCTGTACACTTTCTCTTAGGCTTCTGACTGCCAGTATGGAGTGTGTACAGTGCATGGTAGGATAAAAGAAAGTGTGCATACATCCTAATTGGAAAATAATAATATTGGAATCTGCATTTTTAACTCCGCTAATAATTTTGGTTATTGTGTCTAAACACATCAGTCTAAAGATTGATCAAAATAATAGTTTTTGTGTCTGTTTGACTGGTCCTTTATATGAAGAAGAATGCCACTCATTGGGATGGATAGCTCAGGCTGTACATTGGTGGTCTGGGGTTCACTCATTGGGATGGATAGCTCAGGCTGTACATTGGTGGACTGGGGTTCACTCATTGGGATGGATAGCTCAGGCTGTACATTGGTGGTCTGGAGTTCACTCATTGGGATGGATAGCTCAGGCTGTACATTGGTGGTCTGGAGTTCACTCATCGGGATGGATAGCTCAGGCTGTACATTGGTGGTCTGGGCTTCACTCATTGGGATGGATAGCTCAGGCTGTACATTGGTGGTCTGGGGTTCACTCATTGGGCTGGATAGCTCAGGCTGTACATTGGTGGTCTGGAGTTCACTCATTGGGATGGATAGCTCAGGCTGTACATTGGTGGTCTGGGGTTCACTCATTGGGATGGATAGCTCAGGCTGTACATTGGTGGTCTGGGGTTCACTCATTGGGATGGATAGCTCAGGCTGTACATTGGTGGTCTGGAGTTCACTGATTGGGCTAGATAGCTCAGGCTGTACATTGGTGGTCTGGGGTTCACTCATTGGGATGGATAGCTCAGGCTGTAAATTGGTGGTCTGGAGTTCACTGATTGGGCTAGATAGCTCAGGCTGTACATTGGTGGTCTGGAGTTCACTCAGTGGGATGGATAGCTCAGGCTGTACATTGGTGGTCTGGGGTTCACTCATTGGGATGGATAGCTCAGGCTGTACATTGGTGGTCTGGAGTTCACTCATTGGGATGGATAGCTCAGGCTGTACATTGGTGGTCTGGAGTTCACTGATTGGGCTAGATAGCTCAGGCTGTATATTGGTGGTCTGGGGTTCACTCATTGGGATGGATAGCTCAGGCTGTAAATTGGTGGTCTGGAGTTCACTGATTGGGCTAGATAGCTCAGGCTGTACATTGGTGGTCTGGAGTTCACTCAGTGGGATGGATAGCTCAGGCTGTACATTGGTGGTCTGGGGTTCACTCATTGGGATGGATAGCTCAGGCTGTACATTGGTGGTCTGGAGTTCACTGATTGGGCTAGATAGCTCAGGCTGTACATTGGTGGTCTGGAGTTCACTGATTGGGCTAGATAGCTCAGGCTGTATATTGGTGGTCTGGGGTTCACTCATTGGGATGGATAGCTCAGGCTGTACATTGGTGGTCTGGAGTTCACTGATTGGGCTAGATACATGTAGCTCAGGCTGTACATTGGTGGTCTGGAGTTCACTCAGTGGGATGGATAGCTCAGGCTGTACATTGGTGGTCTGGAGTTCACTCATTGGGATGGATAGCTCAGGCTGTACATTGGTGGTCTGGAGTTCACTGATTGGGCTAGATAGCTCAGGCTGTACATTGGTGGTCTGGGGTTCACTCATTGGGATGGATAGCTCAGGCTGTACATTGGTGGTCTGGAGTTCACTGATTGGGCTAGATAGCTCAGGCTGTACATTGGTGGTCTGGAGTTCACTGATTGGGCTAGATAGCTCAGGCTGTACATTGGTGGTCTGGAGTTCACTCAGTGGGATGGATAGCTCAGGCTGTACATTGGTGGTCTGGGGTTCACTCATTGGGATGGATAGCTCAGGCTGTACATTGGTGGTCTGGAGTTCACTCATTGGGATGGATAGCTCGGGCTGTACATTTGTGGTCTGGGGTTCACTCATTGGGATGGATAGCTCAGGCTGTACATTGGTGGTCTGGGCTTCACTCATTAGGCTGGGTTTACTCCCTGTTGAGTCCATTCTTTTTCAAGAAGAGGTAGCACCATTCTCTTTGTGTTTGAAGTGATTCTCTTATTAGAACCACACAAACTATAACAGGAAAAGGCACTTTTAGTGGATGATGTCACTGCGAAGTTATTTTTATAGATATAACATAATGTTTGCATTGGGGGGAATGTAAATTAATGAGGGTTTGCCTTACTTGACGTAATAAGCACTGTGTGTTCAGTGCTTTGCCCGATGCCTCATGAAAAAAATTGCGGGAGTCACGGGTTTGAATTCCGTCCAAGCTGCCTAAATTGTTTATTTAACTTGCTGCCTTCACAATGAAAAGCCATCTTCCAATTATATATCATGGTATCAATATTATCACATCTATGAGGATAAATTACTTAAATCATAATGCGTGTCTCTATTGTTGACTCAAATAATATTTATTTCTGGATACACGTATGTTGTTGATTGATTTTAGTCATGTGTGCTATAATTATGACTACTTGAGTTGTTATATTTGTCCTGTTTGTGGTTCTTATAATAGCAACAAGGAGCAGCCACAACTGTTTTCTGTGCTACAGCAAGGGAACTCGAAGGCAAAGGAGGCATGTATTTCAACCATTGCCAGCTATGTGAAGAATCTGATGAAGCACATGATGAGGAGTTGGCTTCTGCATTGTGGCAACATAGTGAAGCCATGATTAAAGAGCATCTAAGTAGATATATACTTTGAACGTTATCCAGCATGTCAGTTGAGTGATACTACATGTATAAGTTATGTTTGGGGTAGTTAATGATGCCATTTTATGATACTCAAGTATATAATGAATGTTTATTATGTATCACATGACATGCTCAGTTGAACTGACAATTTATTTTGAACAAAAACTTTGTGCTATACATGTATACATAAACCTTCTGTATTATTTTGTTATGTTTGTTGACTCCTGATCCTACACTGTATATGGCCGGGAAAAATTATTTTACATCCATGATTTTCTAATGGTCTTTAAGTACAGTATGTGTACACAATTTGACACAAAGTGGACTTGTTTATAATGTTATGAAGAGATAATGGCATTTGTTTAAGGTCTCTAGATAATTAAAACACGTTTGAAAGTCTGAAATTGTTTTTTAGGGGGTTACATGTACTTACGTTTAACCACTTTATGCCAGGACCTCCGAAAGTGAAGCATCGGTGGTGTTGCTATGTGTTGGGCCCTCCAAATCCTTACACCACTGTTATCCAAATTTTGAATAGACTCTTTCCAGCCTACCTCAAAGCAATATGTAGCATGTGAAACACCTGTTTTGGCATCAGTTGCCACATAAATTGCCAGATAAGCGGCAACAATTGTTTTATTCTGTAGCGGCCCAGCGCAAAGTGGTTGAAATAACTTGTTGCAATCATTACTGCCTACAAATTGTGTTAAAATGCTATGCATGAACATGTATGCCAAAGAGATGTGCATTGCTTCCTGAATGTTCCACTGATACTTCTACATGATAATGGAAGTGTCTGTCAATAGAGCTGTATAGATGTAGATGTGTCTGAGGATGTCCAGGTGATTGTGAGATGCTTCAAGTGATCTGTGGATAGATCTAGGGATCTGTGGATGTATCAAGGGATCTGTGGATGTATCTAGGGATCTGTGGATATATCTAGGGATCTGTGGATGTATCTAGGGATCTGTGGATACATCGAGGGATCTGTGGATATATCTAGGAATATGTGGGTGTATCTAGGGATATGTGGATGTATCTAGGGATCTGTGGATGTATCTAGGGATCTGTGGATACATCAAGGGATCTGTGGATGTATTTAGGGATCTGTGGATGTATCTAGGGATCTATGGGTGTATCTAGGGATTTGCGGATGTATCTAGGGATATGTGGATGTATTAAGGGATCTGTGGATGTATCAAGGGATCTGCGGATGTATCTATTTAGGGATCTATGGATGTATCTAGGGATCTGTGGATACATCTGGGGATCTATGGATGTATCAAGAGATCTGTGGATGTATCTACATGTATGTAGGGATCTATGGATGTATCTAGGGATCTGTGGATATATCAAGGGATCTGTTGATACATTTAGGGATCTCTGGATATATCTAGGAATATGTGGGTGTATCTAGGGATATGTGGATGTATCTAGGAATCTGTGGATGTATCTAGGGATCTGTGGATACATCAAGGGATCTGTGGATGTATTTAGGGATCTGTGGATGTATCTAGGGATCTATGGGTGTATCTAGGGATTTGCAGATGTATCTAGGGATATGTGGATGTATTAAGGGATCTGTGGATGTATCAAGGGATCTGCGGATGTATCTATATAGGGATCTATGGATGTATCTAGGGATCTGTGGATACATCTGGGGATCTATGGATGTATCAAGGGATCTGTGGATGTATCTACATGCATATAGGGATCTATAGATGTATCTAGGGATCTGTGGATATATCAAGGGATCTGTGGATACATTTAGGGATCTGTGGATGTATCTAGGGATCTATGGATGATCTAGGGATTTGTGGATATATATAGGGATCTGTGGATGTATCTAGGGACAGGCCTACAGGTATGTGGATGTATCTTGGGATATATGGATGTATCTAGGGATATGTGGATGTATCTAGGGATCTGTGGATACATCTAGGGATCGATCTGTGGATGTATCTAGGCATATGTGGTTGTATCTAGGGATCTCTGGATGAATCTAGGGATATGTAGGTGTATAATAAGGGATCTATGGATGTATCTAGGGACAGGCCTCCAGGTATTTGGATGTATCTTGGGATATCTAGGGATCTGTGGATACATCTAGGGATCTGTGGATGTATCTAGGCATATGTGGTTGTATCTATTTAGGGATCTCTGGATGAATCTGGGATATGTAGGTGTATATAGGGATTTGTGGATGTATATAGGGATTTGTGGATGTATATAGGGATCTGCAGATGTATTTTGGTCTCTTTGGAATTATGTGGATCAGATATTTCCCATGGGTGTATCAGTGGATAGGAGAGATGGAGTTATGGAGATTCATGAAATTTGTGCCTATCAACAAGATTATTAGGCATAGGCCTAAGTTTAAAGATTTTATCAAGGCATTAGTGTCAAACTTTGTGCAGTAAATAAATGCTCATTGAAGTCGACTATTTGTTTTTTACCAAATAACAATCTACTTTTGTACCCTGTGTAGCAAAGCTAGTGTAAATGCTGAACTAGTAGATATGGCAATCTATGATGAATATCTATAAGCTTGATATTCCTAAAACATGACAAGTTCTCTGCTATACATGTATCTCAGTTATAGGACTGCTCAACAAGTGAATATTGAAACCAAGAAAACAAATCTTGTATTGCTATTATGGAAAAGCTTTGTACATACATATGTATGTTCCCATCCATTAGTTAATCCAATGAAGCACATAGCCCCAGCAATGTGTGAGTCAGGAGAAATGAGAAACTATGCCTTTGTTAGCAACATGAGTAGCTGTAATAGCACATCATCAGACAAATACCAGAAGAGGACCAAGAACCAAGGTACTAGGTAGGAACCAAATTATTGCACCCAAGGACAACCTTTAACTGAAAGACACTGTCTGGAGGCTTAACAGACTTAAGTGGCTGCAATGAGGACAAACCTTTTTAAAGGCTGTAAATGTCCTAAGCCTATATTATTGTGACAATCCAATGCCCCACAGATAGCACGCCAAATATGTAATACAGTACCGTAATTTATTTTATTTGTGCATGGTTCAATGGTTTACCCTCATAAATCACAAAACCATCACCCAACATGTTACGAAAATAAAGATTTAAAGTGATATACAAAAATGACTAAAATTACCAAAATGCAAATCTCAAAATTTAGTGGGCCTGATGTTTCGATCCTAGCCGGACCTTTCTCAAAGTCGGAGTGACAAGGACAAAGCAGATACATGTACACAAAGGAAGGGGGAAGAGAGTGAATAGGACATGGATGAGAAACAAAGGACAGAGGCAAGCTGGTAGGGTAAGATCAAAGGGAAGGACAAGAAGTCGGGTAGGGATTAGTGAGAAGAGGGGGAAAGATAAAAAAGGAAAGATCAAAGAGAGAAGTGTGAAGGACTGAACACAAAAGAAGGATTATCAGAAAGCTGCATGGTGTTAGTCATTACCCTCCTTGATGTTGAGACCATGTGGTTGAATAGTCCGAAGACGCTTCATCCACATTTTCTCACGGCTAAGACGGACAGCATTACTACGGTGACCAAGGGATTCTATGCCTAGTACACTTATATCTGATATCGAATGATCAGGGAGATTGAAGTGATACCCAACAGGGGTGTCCATTTTACCGGTTTTGATTGTAGACCTATGGCTATAGATGTTTTTTGAGGGTGTTTTTGGTCTTTCCAACATACTGAACATTACAAACTCTACAAGAGATGAGGTATATGATGTTTGACATGTTTGAGGTAGTGCACGTGATAGAGCCATAGGTCATGTGGGTAGTTTCAGAAGAATGTCCATTGAAAGAGTATAACAATGCATTTCGAGGTACACTTAAATGTACCAAATTTGGTGGGAGGTAAAGTGTCCAAAGGGGGAACCTCTGCTTGGACAATCAAGTCATGCACTCATGCAGGTTACGGGGGTGCCTGAAAGCCAAGACAGGCGAGTTTGGAATGGCATCAGCCAGATGATCTGAAGTGTGGATAATATAGTGGTTTTCCTAAGTTATCTTCCTGAGAGGAGGAATAGAAGGGTGGTAGGAAGTAACTAAGGGAACCTTGGGATTGTCCCAAGGCTTTTGTTTGAATGCCGAACTCACTTCTGGGAATGGAATAGACTTTAGCAATGGAATTCTTCACTTGGCGAGAACTATAGCCTCTAGCCTCCACGGGTCAGCCGTAGTCATGGGTCGCCAAAAATACATTGATGAAGCCAATGGCCAGCTAAACAATCCCCAGTACTATGAATGTCTAAACAATGTCTGATCAATTGTAGAACTGCCAGATTTTACCTTCTCCTGAAAATTCACAAGGCCAACATCCCAGGCAGACCCAGGCAGACCCCTACATGTCAATCAAATTTTGTAGTTAGTCTCTTAATGTTTACTGTATTTGTAAATACACCATGTGGTTCCTTCCTTAGTCTTTATCAGTGCAAGGCACCCTGCTGAACTGCTGTTGCCATGGCGACACCCTTGTGTAGTGATCTGAAGTCACTCTGCAGCCAGCTCTTGACCGCTCCACACCAAGCCCAGCCAGATCAGCCATGTAGTAGGTTGTACACCAATTTCATGCGAGTAGAATTAAGTATAGACCATCATCCCTCCCCTGTATATAGCCGTGTAACAGTTTACTTTAAAAGTCATGTTAGTTCCTTACTCAGTTTTAGATTTCTTTTGTTTCCTTTGTGAGTCGTGCGTGCCACAAAGCAAAGTAATGGTTCACAGATAACTGTTTTGAGACATTGATACCGTACTCATTTTATTGCTAGAAGATTAAGACTTGATGTAGCTGGATCACTTGGATATGATGGAGCCATTTCATGTCCAGTGAAGAAGCTGTATGCTTCATGGGTATATGTCATGTACAGGCATGTCCTAGATTGAAGACCGTGATACTCTAACTTTCTGCAAAAAGTTGGAAAGTGTCAAGGATCAAATTCCGACCACTGCCATAATTGGTACCATTGACGATTTCTCTCTATACACTAACATCTCCCAGGGAGAAGGCATTCAAGCTTGCTACTCGGGCCTGGCCAAAGGAAAACAGTCTTCTCCCCCCCCCCCCATCTCTGACATAACCACCCTCATGAGGCTAGTGCTGGCCAAGAACAATTTCTCCTTTCAATAGGAATGGAGGGGTTGTTCATCGCAGTGATATAGGTAAGGAGAAAGGTGATCAAAGTCACACAATGTATCGTTGCTGGTAGCGACGTTTCGGTTGCTGTAACTGCTAACCTTCATCAGGCAACTGAAGAATGTGCGCTGTGGCGTCCATTTATATCCGCTTCATCGGTTCCTGTATGCCGGTTTGCGGATGTTGTAGTGGTGGCCATGCGGTTTGGCGCGCAGCTCTGGCACCCTCTACTGACCCTGCCCGTGGTTGGTCGGCGGTCGTGGTGTCGGATGGTGGGGAGCCAGAAACCGGGGATGTCAATAATGCTGTCCCTGTTGAGGTTGTTGTGGCGAAGTCAGATGTGGATGGCCTCCTTGATGCGCGTGGTGTACCAGTGTTGTTCACGGTCGATACACAGCGCATCGTCCCAATTAGGCCGGTGACCAGCTCCCCAAGCATGCTCAGCTACTGCTGATCCGTCCACACAGGAGAGTCTCACTCCGTGCTGATGCTCCTTGATCCTCTTACCAATGGGCCTGCCGTTTTCACCGATGTAGACTTGGTCGCACTCGCCACACGGAATCTCATAGACGACACCTCCGCGTCTTCACGAGGGGACAGAGTCCTTTGGGTGGACGAGGTGCTTCCTCAAGGTGGTGGAGGAATGAAACACAGTACGGATACCGTGCCCCTCGAGGATTCTCCTCAGCTGTCTGGAGACGACGTCCAGCGAAGGATTTGTACTCAAACGGCCTCGAAGAACACCGGATGAAGGGGGTTGGGTACCTGTTCGCTGCCAGGGCAGCGTGTACATGGCATTTCCCTGAGGCCGTACAGAGCGGTTTGGTCACCAAACGTGCTGCACGGTCAAAGAGGCACTTGGCCACTCCACGCTTCACAGACTCAGGGTGGTGGGAGTCGTAAACCAGGTACTTGTCAGTGTGCTTGGGTTTGCGGTACACGGTTGTGGTTAGGCTGCCATCGGGCTCCCTGTGGACCAAAGTGTCCAGGAAGGCGATGGTGTTGTCCTCTTTGATCTCGATAGTGAAACGTATGATGGGCTGGAGACCATTCAAGTGGGAGAGCAGCTGGCCGGTCCGGCCGCGCAGTATGAGAAAGGTGTCATCGACGTATCACTTCCATACCGTGGGGGAGCAGTCGGGAGGGCAACTCTGTAGAGCTTCCTCCTCAAATGCCTCCATGTATAGGTTGGCAATGACCGCGGACACTGCACTGCCCATAGTTGCTCCATCTGTCTGCTTGTAGAAGGTCCCTTCGTGGAGAAAATAGGTGGATCGCAAGACGAACTCCAGTAAGGTGGTGATCTTGGAGGGGGAGAGGGAAGTCTGGTCCGACAGGTTCCTGTCTCCTTCCAGGCGTTGCAGGGAGACTCTGCATGCACCTTCAATAGGGACGTTGGTAAACAACGACGTGTCACAGTAGTAATGCTGTCCGGCTTAGCCCTATTGGGTATCACTTCAATCTCCCTGATCATTCGATATCAGATATGAGTGTACTGGGCATAGAATCCCTTGGTCACCGTAGTAATGCTGTCCGTCTTAGCCGTGAGAAAATGTGGATGAAGCGTCTTCGGACTATTCAACCACATGGTCTCAACATCCAGGAGGGTAATGACTAACACCATGCATGCTTTCTGATAATCCTTCTTTTGTGTTCACTCCTCCACAATTCTCTCTTTGATATTTCTCCCTCTTCTCATTAATCCCTACCCTACTCCTTGCCCTTCCCTTTGATTTCACCCTACCAGTTTTCCTCTTTGTCCTTTGTTTCTCATCTGTTTCCTATTCACTCTCTTCCCCCTTCCTTCTTGTACATGTATCTGTTTTGTCCTTGTTACTCTGCCTTTGAGAAAGGTCCTGCTAGGATGGAAACGTCAGGCCCACTAAATTTTTGGCATTTACATTGTATACAAACAAGTAAATGAAACTGCAAATATAATGGGAATACCATTGTGCAAGTTGCATGATAAGAATGATAAACATTGAAAGGCGAATAACCTGTTATCAATGAATCTGACTGCCAATTTACACAATCATGTTAAATAAACATAAGCAAATAAACATTCACAAAAGTATACAAAATGTAATTTTATCACAATTTAAGGAAAAACAGGACTTCTTTAAAAAAAAAATGAAGAAATATTTGACACTCAAACCCAAGACCTTTGGTTTTGCTTACCCATCTGAGCTACTATATCTAGCCATTAGATGGTGGCCCACATAGTCCACTAGTCTTTGCCAGTGTCTGGGCGCCAGTCAGAAGCAATCCAACCATTAACTGCCATATATCTTCAGGGATCACGCCACCACTTTCATTCCAGTTGCTGTAAACCTGCCTACAGCAGCTTAGATCACACAAAGTGGATGCAGCTTTCTCAAAAATGCCATTTTGAAAAATGTAATTTTCCCCAAATTATTGTCAGAATAGTTCAGCTCACAAATGTTGATTACCCATTGGTAAAAAATCCGAAAAACCATCCTATAAAATGCATAATCCTATTTATATGCCCAATATAGATGGATATAGTTAGCACATCTCCGTTGAACACATCAACACTGCATTCCAATTACCCCAAGAAACAAATAAGTAAAAGTGTCTAAGGCGGTGTTGCCTACAGTTTAGGCTACCATGCACTCTTTCTGTATTCCCATCAATATCCAATTCCCAAGATCAAACCTCACAAGCATTGGCAAGGAATGTACTATCTGTATGGCTCCTAATGAATTAAGGAATATTACATCCCCCAGGTAAACATTTGTAGCCAGAAATCAGCGATTGCTTGAACACATTTCCGGCCAAATCAAATTCTCATTTTTCGGTATGGAATATGAACAAATGCAATCCTGATGTAATAGAAAGAAACTGTACTCGGTGTGTACATTCGTGATCAGTAACATTTATTATCTTCATGAAAGGTCTTATATTTGTTTAAAAAAACCTTAAAATCTACATAACAAAGGGACTAAGCTATACAGTATCTATTTAAAAGTGTTACCATTATGCTCCAAATCTAAATAAAACAATATATGGGCAGCAAAATAAGCAATTGTTTGCAAGATTTGATATTGATGAATGTGCATGCAACAAACAAGAATATTTAATCAATCTGTAGTGTAATGGAAGCCTTAATCAGTGCAAATTACAAGTACTTCATTACTCAATATGCATATCATCCAACTATAACTACCACTTGTTTAAAACTCCAATTTCAAAAGATCTAGTATAAGTGAGGGTGTATTAATTCAAATTGTTAAGGACATTGGAGTTGGTGCAAGCAAATAAGATGAACCATATAGAATTTGAAATATGTACGTGTACTCAATTGCACTCAATTGCTAGTAACTGAAGTTTTCTGGGTTTTTATATTAGCAAATGACAAAAATAAAACAAATGGTCATTTGTGAGAAAGAGAGTATGACAAACACACATGTGAATCGCTTAGTAACTTCTAACCCAGCATTAGAATTGGATCTTAGAAAGTAATCATCTCCTGGATTATATTTTAGGTAGAACCATTTCATTTTCATTCTGTTCGAAAAAAAACATGGTGACAAATCTTTAGCATTTAAATCACAACTATCTGGAATTTGGCTAGAATTTAATAATAGCTATAACAATCTAATAACAAGTTTGAACTTGTTTAAGTGGTTTAAAGTTGAATAGATACTAAAATTATGTATCTTATCATTTTAGAGAGTTAGTTTTCTTTCTTCGATTATGAAAGCCCTTCACATGCCTACACTGGGAGGGTGATTTCATTGTGAAAACATCAGATAGTCATGTAAGTGCATATACACATGTACCACTGATTTCTGTTAGGTCTTATTTCATATATCATGGACTGATTACCTGTGGCCAAGAACTTTCATTATAGTGTCTGCTACACTGTTCCTTAAAGTGTATTGTACACCATATACATGTATATTCTGAAGAAGCAATCATGTAAATCAAGTAAAATGTATGGAGCAAATTTAAGATCGTTCTTCCAAAAGTACTCCAGCTAATTCACAGCAAGAACACCCCCCCCCCCCCCCCCGCCTCCAAAAAAAAAAAAGATAGACAGATGTCCAGGCAAATTTTGATGTAAAATATATCATTTTGAAAATTGTGAAGCAAATTATGAAAGTCAATAAATCAGTCCCATATACGTATATTGGTTGTGGTATGTGTAGCGAAGAGTCCAATCCGATGAGTCTGATGAGTCCAATCTAGCATCCTATGTAGCAGAATTGTGCGCTTTGTCGATATGTGCATAAATATAGGGTTAGAGTGCTTAACAGGTTTAGTGCATGTAATGTGCAACATCTTGACAAGATAATTTGCCAGGCTTCTATGAGTGAATGCTTGAGGTGGTTAGCCTGGCTGCAGTAAGATAATTGTGGTGGAGGCAATGCATTGGTCTAGAACTCTGCCAAGGAAAAGGGAAAGGAAAGTTAGAAATGTTGGTATTCCCTGATCTACAAGAGAAGCTAACGACCTTTCCAAAAGGACAGTTGACCAACAAGGTGGGATATCTCCTGTGGTCAAACATCCCCTTCATTGGACAAGTTATAGCAATCCAGCACTCATTCTTTGGTAAATCAGATTTCAAACTGACTGTAGACCACCTTACAAGCACATGGCTCACTGAATAGAAGTCTGATATGCTGAAAAGCGTCAATGTTTTGTAGTGCCTGGGCATATACTGGTAGCTACATGTACATCATAGTATCCCAACATGTGAGAATTGAATGTAAGTGGTCCTAGGTACCCCAGCATTTAGTCATTAACCACTTCATGCCGGGACCTCGAAATTCGGAATGCAACTGATGTTACTATGTGCCAGGCCCTCTGAATCTGGGCACCACTTTTGTCAGAGTTTTAAACAAAGCAATATGAAATATGGCAAAGACCTGTTTTGATGCAGGCTGCCACATGAATTGCCAGATTAACAGCAACAGTTGTGCTATTGTGGGACTTTTACTGTGGATGATCGAGCTGCCACAGGAGACAGTGCATTAGCATGTCCCACAGCCCAACGGTCCTCGAAAAGACAGTGGAATTTCCACCCACTATCTTCACCGCAAACTGTACGCTCATTTGGGCCAACCGCCACAAAGATTTGATTGCCTGGAGTGGAGGCTAGTCTGCAGTCATGGGGTATGGACAGCATTTTAAATTCGCTAAAACTACTAAAACGCAAATTTTAAACTGCTCGCGAGGAAGGTTTAGTGCTAAAACCGATCCAGTTTAGCCGCTGAAACGCTGTTAGGACACAATTGCCTTTCGACATCCGATTTTAGGCAGCGATGTTGACCCGCCTGGCTGCACAGCTTGTGTAACAGGTGATAAAGCGCAATGTGTGTGTGTAGTGCACACTTAATGCATAGGCGGAAGGCCGCACTGGTTGAGGGGCAGAGTGCGTGACCTTTTAAATCTTAAACAGTTTTTACTGCTTGCTGTAGTATGCTGTATGAATGCACAGAGTTTTAAATTTACGACTTGCCCCCTGTGGTTAGAGAGCGTTTTAACTTGATTGGTTTTTAAACTAACTGAACTAAACTGAACATAGCCATGTTGTCAGTAGTACATGGGCTACTTGGACCCTCCATGCTTGGACGCACTGTAAAGTCAAGCAGTCAAGCTACGCTCCATTGACAACACACAATGGCCCTTTTTTCTGGCTGATAGTCCCTTGAGTGATGTACAATAATGTTGCGATCCTAGCAGGACCTTTCTCAAAGGTAATCCCTTGACAAAAGCCACACTGATTTATGCCAGGTTTGACTCACTTGTACACATAGTACATGTATACCCATATTGATTTATTTCACAGATATATACTATTCCTGATTGTTTAGTGAGTTTTAAAAATGACACGTATGGAGGTCATGGGCACTGGAAATGGGCCCCGCGTGAAGTAGTTAATTAGTATTGATATCAGCATTGTTATGCTTTTATCACTCTTAATATTTATGTGATGATTCATGTATCTTATTTCTACATAATACAGTAAACTGCTGTATTATCCAGTTAGCTGCCCTTAATCCGCATACTACATGTATAAATCCTAAGCACATTTTCCACAAACACATTCATTGTTAGGATATCCATTGGCAATACTGTTAATCCTTTTGGAGAGAGCAATTGCATGATTAAAAGCGCATACTTGTTTTATAAGTAATCCCATGAGAAACCTTCAGGAAATCCAAAATATGTGCTACTTTTATAGGATAATTTATTCTAACAGGTAAAAAGTGCTATGTGGTGCTGGTAAGTTTCACTGATTATTGTACTGCAGAAAATGTTAAGCATGTCATGCTGGTTAGGGAATGAAATCAATACACTCATACAAAACATAACAGTACAATATAAAAGACGGATTGAACAAGTTAGCATATGTTTATGACTTTATGAAATGGAGTTTAGATAGCAAGTGCATTTGATCTTTTGGTGTACTTAAGCATAAACACAACGCAGTCGACCTATAGACCATGAAGTATCATGTAATAGATTAGAATGAATGGTTTCCACTGTGAACATGTCAGTCATGTGTTTGTCTCACCGACACAACGTCATCATATGTACAGTACACATACTTTCAATCAGTTTGCCAAAAAATGAATTGAAAAAAATGAATTAAAAAAAACCTTGAGGACAAGACCTCCTGGTTCTGTCCCTGCACTTCCATCAAACCATAGTCAACTTCTCAAAAAAGTTGAAAGACACAATGCATCACTGAAAACTTTTTCTACTGTGGTTTTTGGTACTATGCTTCAACAAGAATATATTTGATCTCAGATGGACGAGTGATGGATAACATGCTCGGCTTTCTTGGGATGAGGACATGGAAGTACCACCAAAATCCACATATCTAGCTTGGTATTCTCATCGTCTTCCATGTCTTTCTACAGAAACCTACATTGTTATCACACACTTAATAAGAACATTAAAGTAATTTGAATTGGCATTATACTTCATTAACTCCAAAGATAACCTCAAATTACTCAAACTTTTAAATGAACAAACCATTAATTTTATGTTTAGGAAAGAGTGTTCAGGTGTAAATATTGAAACTATACCTGGATTGTTAGAAATAAACCTTAGGAAATCATGCTGGCATCAGAAACTTCATATAAAATCTATATGCACTTAGTTGCAAAAGTAAGGAAAATACATTACCTCAATACCGCAACATGTCTTTGTTTTCAGAAATGTTTGTTTGATAATCACACAGTAAGTCTGACATTCTCTCTTGTATCTGGTCAATACAGTGTACAGGTGAATCAAATAATTTGTTTGTGGTAACCATGCTACAAGTATATACACAATAGTTGACAACAATTTAACGTGTGAATTGGTGTGATAGCTTTTAACAATTACAAGATGTATCTATATGTAAATATTTCTACTGCATTAAAGTGTTTCCAATGCAGTGTAGCGTGACTGAAATGGCCGTATAAATGTAGTGCACTTAACACTTTGACTAAAGACATTGCATCAATGTCTCAGAGGGTCAACATTTGCAGCTAACTGGACACCAACTGGCAGTGTATCACACTAATGCATCACATTTATTGCTGATTTGAGTTTAATTTATGTTTGCGCGTAAGCCTTGTTATTTATCTGAAGACACATGAATGACACAAGGAGCAATGTCTTGAAGCGTTCTAAGAGAAGAAACCTCAGATAGATCAAAACCATCATTTAAAAAAATACTAGTGTATGCATACTGACAGTTGATATACATGTATATTAACACAACAAAATAGTCTGTTCAGTGGAAACCATGACAATATGCTCTGTTCAGTGGAAACCATGACAATATGTTCTGTTCAGTGGAAACCATGACAATATGTTCTGTTCAGTGGAATCAATTATTAACTGTTGTGTTCAATGGAATCAATCATGAAATGTGCTCTGTGGAAACCACTGTTCTGTGGTTTGTATGTTGTCTAATTTCTCATTTGTAAAATTCAAGCCCTAGAAACACACAGGCCAGAAACAAAAGACTTGTTGTTTTGGCCTTATCATGCAACTGAATGAAAATTGTTGCATTCATATCAGCTCATAAAACCTATTACCTTTTCTTACTGATTACTTCTTTTCAAACACAGACATATAGTTAAGTATTAATTGTTTGTATATTGAGAAAGAGTGTTTATATACCAGGAAATAGTATTATGCAACATATTTGAATCAGTTTTGGTCCCCAGTTGTTGAACTAGAGGAAGGAAACATTGACTGGATATAGGCGAGTCTGCTAAAGCAATATCTACAAGATAATCTTGCCAATAAGAATTCCAATGAGAATGGCGATGACAAGAGCAACAACTGATGGCATGTTGTTAACCTTAGTCTCCGTGATGGATGGTTGAATTGAAGTCATCTGTGTATCTCCTGCAGTCTTGCGCTGTCGCACACCATCCTGTCATATAAACATGGTTTAACATAATTTACTTCTATAAAAATGTGTTGGCTACCGATTTCAAAGCTCAGCTGTTAAGGTCCAACAAGTACCATAATTTTCAGAATATAAGCCGCAGCATTCCAAAAACTCCACAATAAGATCCAGGCCTTCAAGGGAGGGTAAATCATTTGGCCAATTTCTGGACATGCCAAATTAACCAAGTTACATACTCATCATAACAGACTTAGTCCAGACTTGAGTCGCAAAATCAGCGTATAAACTGCGGCTTATATTCCGAAAATTACGGCATTAATTCCATTTAAAGCATATGAACACTGATGTAATATCTTTTAACAAGTACAAGATATACATCTATGTAAATATATCTACTGCATTATAGTGTTTCCAATGCCGTGTAGCCAGGCCTCGAACTTAAGCAAAAAAGGGGCAGGCCACTTTGGCCTTGCCGTCATCAAAATTGCACAGGGCACCAAGGCCAACTCAAGGGGGCACCGAGGCCGACTCACTGTGGCATCAAAAGGCCAATCAAAAGGCCAAACCTTTATTTTACATTTTTACATGTATACAGCCAGTGTATACACATCAAATCTGTATAGTGTAGGTCACATAACACCATGTCGCCTTCCTTAATAAAATAAAAATAAAAAAATCAATTTTATTTTGAAGTGTAGAAAGATGGGTGCACCTAGGCTTTGGCGGTTTTGGAAAAATAAAAACCGAAAAAAAACGCCGGACCTTCGACTGGGTGAAACCATGGAGGAATAAGAAGAGGTGAAACCGTAGAACCGTGGGTTTTTTTTAATGAGAAACAAAATAAAATAAAAAAAAAAATATAGAAAAAAACCCACACAATTCCAATTTAGAACCCCATTATTTTCCCAATCCATGTTTTCTTTCGGTAGTAAAATAAATTGTCCTTTTTTGTAGCGTAATCGTCTTGCTAAAACGTCTGGAAGTTCCGATCAGAGTAGCGCAGCGTACTCGTAGCAGCTATGCAGCCATGCGGTCGCTGTGCACGTGCACTGTGCAGTATACAGCGTGTGTAAAGAAGTGTTGTGTCATGTCACATGTGCCGCGCGTAGGCTGGTTTCGGCCCTACTGCTCCTATAGCGTCGCTATAGCTTTACCTAGAGGCGGAAACCAAACCTAGACTTGCAAATACGCTAACGTCGCAAAGGGAAATCGGTTATAACTAAAATACGCTACTTTCATCGTTTGTCTCTGAATGTTGTTTCCGCGTAATTCAATATTATTTCCTTCGTCATTAATTTTGAAAGTGGTAAGGATAGAAAGAAGAGAATACAGGCTTCAATTTAAGGGTAAAATCGACAGATTTGGACGATGTTTACAGGGTAGACGCTTGGCGGTCGAAAAACGCGAGTTTGACTTTTTTCCGCCGTTTTGGCTTGATCTTCCGTGGCGCCACACGGAGCGATTTTGCAAAAATAATATGTAATTTTCAACTTCCGATATCTCAACAAATGAACGACAAATCCATCTAATTTTTTTTACAATTCTAGAAAATACTTTTCTTATGAGGAGTGCGTACTTCAGTTGACGGCGAAACTCGAAACATCGCTATTACAATTGTAATAAACATTAGTGTAGTTGTTAGAAAACAACTGTAAGGACTGGTGGAAGTCTGCTAATCATTGTGCACGTGCCGAGTGCACACACACTGGTTGATCGGACAGCGGTCTCGCACCATGATGATCAGCCTCAACGTAAATGTACGTGTACTGTATGCAGAGATACATAAGATGAGCGTTCGCAAATCACGGGGACGAGTACGATCCCAACAGCCGTTTTTACAGCAGATTGGTCGGCAAATGCCTAAAATGTCTGACACAAAACATTGTTGTTTTTAAATTCAAAAGAAAAAAAACATTTTTGAAATAATGTTTGTATTCACGTACGGATTTTGCACGGATGTAGAGGTATAAATACAAAAGGGCACGCTGGCCAAGTTGGCCGCGACAAGTGTATTTTTTGAAGGGGCATCGCGGCCAAGTTGGAAGGGCACGCGGCCATTGGCCGCGGTGGCCGCGGTAAAGATCTAGGCCTGCGTGTAGCATGACTGAAATGGCTGTACCATAGCTACCAACCTACCGCTATCTTAAAGGAAATCAGGAATACTTCTGCTAGAAAAGAGGAATCACAGAGCAAACTACATAGGAATACATGTTTCCAAGGCAAAAATCGAAATCTGTTGAAAAGAGCTTGTATAAAGTGATAAATTTGTACAAAAAAGGGGAATGATTCCTCCAAAATAGGAATGGTTGGCAGCTATGCTGTATGCATATGTAGTGCACATAACACTAAAGACATTGCATCAATGTCTCAGAGGGTCAACATTTGCAGCTAACTGGACACCAACTGGCAGTGTATCACACTAATGCATCACATTTATTGCAAATAGAAATTGATTTTTTTTCCAGTGTGTTTCTTATTGTGTTTTTTTCCTTCTGGAAAAAAACAGTAATGAAAGCAACTGTTTATTTGTTAACCTTCCCAAATCCTATTTGCCTTCAGCAGGATTCTGCAGGATTCAGGGCACATGAGAGTTGACACATTGCAGGATTGTGCAGGATACAGGCTACTACTATCAAAGTGCTGGAGAAGGATTTAGCAGGATTGAGGGCACATGAGAGTTGACACACTGTAGGAATGTGCAGGATTGAGGGCATGAGGTGATTTTGTCAGTAGGAAAATGCAGGATGCTGGTAACAATTCGGACGTCGTTGTGGCTTTTGTCAAGAGATTATCCGTTTGAAAAAGGGCCCATTGTTCTAAGCTGAAAAAAGTCTTTGTTTAGAATGTGGACTAAAACTCCATAAACTCAGTGCAGGATTTGGCAGGATTCAGGCAATGGTCCACAGTAGCCAGTACTGCAGGATTTGGCAGGATTCAGGTCACATGGAGCTTTGAACAAGGTAGGATAGCAGGATTTTGCAGGATTCAGGTTATATCCTACAAACAATTGGTAGGGGGTTAGGGTTATTAACGGATGCTAAGCCTACATGCATGCATAGCCATACTTACTCTTAGATTGGTGTTCTCTGTTCTTAGATTACTGATTTCTTGTCTGAGTGTCCGGCATTCTTCTAGGACTGACTCCAAGTCCTTCTCTGCAGACTTGCCTTGGCTCTCAACCTTCACTGATTTACCAGGACTGCCGCTCTCAACCTATTATAATTAACCCAAACAACACATTATCATTACACTATACATGTATATCGTGTTTTAGCTGGTGATGCATATTTTTAAGATGCCGAAATTACAAACTAAGAATGTGACGCGCAATTTATAATGGATCTAGCCAAGGGGATCAGGTCAACAAGGGTTTCCACTGTCAAGTTTTTTAGCAGACACTTACAGAAATGTACTGGATTAAATTTCTCAAACACTTGCACACTTTTATGTATCTCCCTGGCAGAATATCATCACCCTCCTATCTCCCTGGCAGAATACCATCACCCTCCTATCTCCCTGGCAGAATATCATCACCCTCTTATCTCCCTGGCAGAATATCATAACCCTCCTATCTCCCTGGCAGAATACCATCAACTTCCTATCTCCCTGGCAGAATACCATCACCCTCCTATCTCCCTGGCTGGATCCTGTCACCCTTCCATCTCCCTGGCTGGATCCTGTCACCCTTCTATCTCCCTGGTCGTATTCTGTCACCCTTCTATCTCCCTGGCAGGATCCCATCACCCTCCTATCTCCCTGGCTAGATCCTGTCACCCTCCTATTTCCCTGGCTGGATCCAGTCACCCTCATATCTCCCTAGCTGGAACCTGTCACCCTCCTATTTCCCTGACTGCATCCTGTCACCCTTTTATCTCCCTGTATGGATCCTGTCACCCTTCTATCTCCCTGTATGGATCCTGTCACCCTTCTATCTCCCTGTATGGATCCTGTCACACTTTTATCTCCCTGTATGGATCCTGTCACCCTTCTATCTCCCTGGCTAGATCCTGTCACCCTCCTATCTCCATGGCTTAATGCCAATTACCATCATATTTTCCCTTAAAAAATATCCATTTTCTGCTATGTGTACTTCCATCTACATATTAGAAGTATAGTCTAGAGCAGGGCTTTACTGAAAACAAATGGCCTTACCCGATGTGATTCAAATCACAATTGTGCAAAAGTGCAAAAAGCCAATTTTGTGCCAAGTTTTGTGGGTTAGCCACAAAAAAGGCAATAGCAATCAAGTAAGTTATTCATTACTTACCAAAAATCTAAAATATACAGGCAGTGTTTAAATAGCACAAACATGATTTCAACATACAAGTCCATGCACACAATGTAACATATTTACCATCGAAGCAGCTTGTGGAGTTTGACTGGCAGGTAGTTCAAACACACACTTCAACTTAGTATCCATAAGGGCATTACTCTCCTGAGACTTCCACTGGATGGGAATCAATGATCGTTATTAAATGTTATCTTTTCAGCATACATGTATATCCATGCTCATTGTGTATTCATCCGATATTTACACAAAATCAGAGGTCTCAGTATCAAGTCCCGTTTTCAATATTCTATTACAAATTGTTTAACCCCTTGACGGCGGGATTATTTTAGTGACCATGGTCGGCACAGTGCCATTTCAAAAGCTCGCTAAACAATCGGAGAACAATAAACCTGCAAAATAAATCAATAAGAGTACACTATTTGTATCAGTGAATCAAATGTGGCACAATAGGACGTCTGCGTGACTTTTGTCAAGGGATTATCAGCCCTCAAAGATGGGCCTTTTGCGTGTAGTCTAATGAAGCGTCGGCTGTGCGACACAAATCCGAGAACTGTGTGTGCTGCTACCCTTTGACCGCAAACATTCCTGCATTGCAGTGGACAAAGGATCCAGCTGGACGGCCTCAATAGAGCGTGCAATTTGTGGTAAAGGGCAGCGGGTGCATTCCATAGTCTGTCCGAGCGTCATTGTAACCGCTAATCTGGCAATTCATGCAGCAACTGACGTCAAAAAGGTGTTTGTCATGATAAATATTGCTGAAGAGTCTTTGTCTACAGTTTGGACAATAGCAGCGTACAAATTTCGAAACTCCCCGAGCGGCTATAGGCATCATCCGTACGCAAGGGGTTAAAACTTTAATTTAGCTTTCCTTCTATATCTCTTTGAAAATATAATTTAAAGAAGTTGGGGAAACAAGCTCCTTGAATTTCACTGACAAGTCATATCCATTGGACTTTACAATACTACATGTACAGTATGAAGGCACAAAGCAAATGATCTTGTCACTAACTGGTGCATTAAAACAAAATAATTCTCATGCATCACACACTTCAAGAACAAATTCAAATTAATGTACAGGTGCATACAAGTCATATACAAGCTTCAATCATGAATATATCCAACCTTAAGGTTGTTATTAGATAAATTATAGATTTTCCACAAATTTGGTTCGAAAGACAACAAGAAAGTTACACTCTATTAGGAGCAAATTTGGGTGCAAGACTTATATTGAAATATTTATATAATTGGAATTATTAAACTATTCTGTGAATAGAAACTGAATTTAATCAAAGTTACAATGGTCAGACCATTAGCTTTAGTTGAGACTTACAGTATAGGGATAAAGAGCTACATGCACTTTGCAAGTACAGCCGGCTCTCGTTAATACGAAATCTGCTGGACCCGGTCAATGTCTGTCATATCCAAAGTTTCATATTATCCGATAGAGTGGTTCTTGCCAATCATTCAGTATATGTACTAGCCCTATGCTACGCATGTACTGGTACTAATGTAAATAATCATACATGAGTTAAATGAATGCTTTCTAACATTATATGCAAAGGAGATGAGTTGCAAAATTTAGGTATTTTTTTTTCTCAAAAATACATGAAAATAAAGGAAACATTCCAAATGTCCTGATATTGATATTAAAATTTGATCTTGGACAAGGATGAAATTTACAGCTCAACACAGCGTGACAGCGATTCATGGATAACACGTGTAAAGTACAGTAGGTAATCGCTCCACAACGAAATGTGTCAAGCAATGATTTTTGTTTTATTTAATTTTTCAGTTTAGTCAATTTTTACATGGCCAGTCAAGGCCATTTGTGCACAAAAGGGCATTCATTGCATGGTGATGCAAGAGTTTTGTGGCGTCTTCAGAACACTCTGATGACAACCTTTTGTTTGAAACACAGCAGTGAGACTGACTACCATGCACTAGCAATGAATAAGCACCAATACCAATCTTGTTTTGGCAAAATGAAACATGTGCACACCTCAAATTTTGCCACTTTATTAGGACAGAAGAAAAAGCCGTAAGCAAGGATAAATATCTGCTGTAAAGAGGTTGCTAATAATGCTTTTTGATACAACGGGATAACCTAAACCTATCATTCAAACCATAATTTTGTAGTGTCCGATTCATTTCTCCCCATAGAAATGTGCACATTTTTGCTGGGACCAAAGACATGTTTGTTATAACCAGAATTTGTTTTCGTATAACTGAGAGCCGACTGTAGTAACAATTTGAAAGACGTGTATGTACTTTCTACTCTTTATTTAGAAAAGGCATCCAAGTAAAGTATTGTATAGTAATTTCCTAAATATCACTGCACAGTATGGACAGGAAACATTTGGTTGCAACTTACAACAGCGTCTTGATCCACTTCACCAGGTGGGGCAATAAGAGACTGCACCATGAACTTGTGTTTGTTCTTCTCACTAGGATCATACTCAAAAGGCTGCAGCATGACTGTGGATATCAACAAGAAATCATCTCACAATTTATGGTCAAACATAAAAATTGGCCACATTCTGTACAATATACCACAAAATCCTTAGTGCATTTGTTGACGGTTATGAGATTGAATTATGCTGTTAGACGCAAACAAAAGTTACATTGTTCACTTTGTTGTTGCTAGCTGCAGCAACATCACTAAAGATGAGTCCAATTGTTTTCTTTCTGAAAAAAATCAATTTGCACAGCAAACTGTCTCAAAGTGGTAAGGACCAACAGAGTACTCAGTGATCTGCTCAGTGCACTTTGAGCCAGCAAGACTTAACACCACCAATTTGGGCTCATGTACGTGTACATGTACATGTACACAGTAATAACCTTTAGATGTAATGCTTGAATATGTTTTGCAAAGCAAACCTATGAAGATGTTAGAAAGGAGATCTACAATGTATATGTTTTGATTTTCTATCAGTGTTTCCATGAATAGGATGCGATATGTTTGCACATGCCATGAAGTTTGTACAGGAAAGTAAATATGTGTTGTATGGTCAAACAATGCATGATGTACTATACACATACGTACATGTACATGCCAAGTGACGGTACACATGTACATGTAGACACTAGTGCTGCAACTGTAGGCTGCACGCTGTACCTTGTAAGTATGTTACAATGGTTCCCACAACAACATCTTGTTACCAGTTTATACTTTACAACCCCTTTGGCACACACAGCACCTGGCAATAAAATGGCTCATGATGGCGTTGTGCATGGCCTTTGAGATTACAAAATAACATTGATAGCATGGGAAATAAAATCAACTTCTGAAAGAGAAAATCGATGCTTATTTCATGTTCAACCAAGGTTCAACCATAGCAGATAATTGCAGTGGACAAAAAGACAAAAAAACAGAAGCCTGAAGGAAGCGACACAATTAAAGCCACAAAGAAACTCATGGCTTGCTACATGTATAGATTTTGGGCGAAAAGAAACACTGTTACACGTGTGTAAGCTAAATAGGTCGATATGGTCAATGTAGTGTGCGACACGTAAGCAGACACTTTACACAGCACATGTGCGATGTCATAGGCCGGATGTGAATTTTTTTCACCAAGCGTTATAATGAGTGGTACATTTCTACTGGAATAATCAACTCCGTTAAACTTCCCTGGTCACTTTTACTGGGCACAGGTGTAACAGGTAACCATTTGGCTCAGTTAAAGTAACCAAGAGGAAAGTTTACTGGACTGTTTCCACTGGACTTAAAATGGGAAGAGTAACCATAGTCTTGGTTACTTTGACCAAAATAAGTCCAGTGGAAACACAGCTTTAGTTACATCCTGCATGTTGTGCCTGTTGGGAACCAGTGTTGACTCGATAATAAGCTCTTCACTAGAATTTTGGTTTCCATATGTGCTTTGCTCGCTCTATGTGACAAAATCTGTAGAGCTAAAAGGTTACTGTTTAGAAACAACCACACCATGCCAAGGGCTTGCTGTTGTTGCTGTACACTGCCTGAGCACCATACCGTTGCATACAGCACTTGGTGCTAATGGCAAGCCTTGTGTAGGTCTAGCAGAGAAACACTAATGAAAACCCAGCTGTATGAAAGGCATTTATGCAGCAACACATGCCAGCTACCTGTAAATGTACATTTTGGCCAGGTCATAGTAATGTATACCTTATATACACGTACAGTGTACAAGTACATGTGCACGTCATGCTCCACGTGTAATGCAGATGAGTTATGTGCATGCTTCATGCTTCATCAGGCCACCGTTTCCCAATCGGTTTAAAAACAGGACCAGTTATTCAAAATCACTGAGATGACTCAGCCTTAATAAGATTAAATAGCTCTGTAGTATTTCTCAACAAACTAATTGCTATTTTGTACACTAAAAATAAAACTAGAGAACAAAACATACCAGAGACTTTGACAGAGTCTTTAGGGCTGACAATGCCACTATTGGGCCTGACACAGTACCGCCGTGGAGCAGTGGTTTTAATCTTGAAGCATACTGTCTTCTCGGATGGATTTATTAACTTCAGTTCAGAAGATACCACTTCAGTGAATGGACCTGTCGAAACAAAAGCAGTTCCAATTTTACAATGTTGTTAATAGTTCATATAATTATGCAAATTTTGAGAAACCCTGGGATGAAATATTATTGATACACAGTGACTTTACAATTTCTTTCCTAAATTTTGAGGATTTTTGACTTGAATATCACAAAAAATTATGCTTTTTCTGGCGTTAATAAAGCTCCACTCAAACTTTGTCTGATTCACTGTGTCACGTATCAAACGAAAGAGCGTGGTTTGTTTCACAAGGTGTCATCATCTTTCAAAACCTCGTCATATCTTGTGAGTATTGGCAAAAAACAAGACAGCGTCGAAGACCATCAAACCAAGATTGTCGCGCCCGGGTGTTGATGCGCCATTGAACGGTTCTGATCGGACGTAAAATTCATCAAACATTTCACCCTCAAAAAAGATACTTATAAGGGTATTTATTTTGAACTTTGAACTACACAACTGATGTCTGAAATGTTGAATTGGATACCCAAAAAGGGTAGAAACGGTTGATTGAAAATAGGCATTGTGTACATGCTTATACTTATAGACTATAGTTATACTTATACTTTAGTTGTAGAAATAAATTTCAGAAGGGTCATTACGCTGGTCTCCGTAGTAAGGGACCGGCTGAATAGCATTTGCGGGAAGAATGCCGTTGCCCGGTTAATATAACCTGCCTTTGAAAAATGCCAAAGAAAACTTTGACTGGACTGGGACATGAACCCGAGACCTCTGTTTTTGCATAAGAGCGCTCTAAACCTTACCGAAAAAGGCACAAGGGCCCAGTATCCAGATACTGAGAGTACTTATTTATTACTAGTACCTAGTCCGAGTAACTTGGACCCGACAAGTCACCCTTTTTTTATCGAATTTTAAAAATTGGAGGAACGGGTGACTGTAGGGACCAAGGATCATGGCTATGCATATGCTCCTGCATCGTCTGAAATCTCTGTAATGTCATCTTTGAAAAATACCCCCGACCGAAATGCCCAGATTTACCCCCCAAAATACCTGTGAAACCGTCCCACGCGCCCATTGAAGATTCAGTGAGAATTACAGATTCCAATACTGGTAATTTTGTTTTACTCACGTTTGGGAAAAGGGAGAAAATTTCCCTCAGTTGACCGAGAACGGGTCGACGAGCCAAGTTGGAGTGGCCATCTTGGATTTGAAACTGCATGACGTCACCAGGTCCGGGTGCGGAGTGGTCTGCGGAAGTGTGCACGCGCGCTTGCACGCGTTGAGCCCTATGACTGTTTCCTGAACAGCAGTGCAAAGCAACGTCCGGGACATCGCACAGCACGCACACACTTCCGCAGACCACTCCGCACCCGGACCTGATGACGTCATCCAGTTTTCAAATCCAAGATGGCCACCCCAACTCGGCTCGTCGACTCGTTCTCGGTCAATTGAGGGGAATTTTCTCCCTTTTCCCAAACGTGAGTAAAACAAAATGACCAGTATTGGAATCTGCAATTCTCACTAAATTCTCACTAAATCCTCGCGTGGGACGGTTTCACGGGTGTTTTGGGGGGTAAATCTGGGGATTTCGGTCGGGGGTATTTTTCAAAGATGACATTACAGAGATTTCAGACGATGCAGGAGCATATGCATAGCCATGATCCTTGGACCCTACAGTCACCCGTCCCTCCAATTTTCAAAATTCGATAAAAAAAGGGTGACTTGTCGGGTCCAACTTACTCGGACTAACTAGTACTAGTACCAAGGAATATTAGCCCTGTACTAGATCATCCGACCCCCTCAAAATTTCTTTTAAAAAAGGGCGATTGTAAGGGTCCAAGTTACTCGGACTATGTACTAAGTAGGCTGTACTGTGCTGCCTGGTGGTTCTTATAATCTAGAATTAGACACAATCACTGAATCAGTAGTCGGTAACTATAGACCCTTCTTACTGACGTCACATTGCTAATAGAAACAGCGAGATCCGCCATCTTGAAGCATGTCTTCGCAGCTAGCCGCTATACCGTACTACAGGGGACCAGACTGCCAGCTACAGAGCTGCCGTTTGAGTCTTGCAACCGAACCAGGAGGTTTTTTCATTTTGGGGGGAAATCGACACATTTTCGCCACATGGACAGTTGCACACAGGTGCGTGGTATATAAACCACATTTGCTAGAAATCTTGGGCCAAATCAAGCAGTATTTTATGAGTTATTCCGAACCTGCTGATCGCTATGCCACAGCATTAGTGAACGTTACACAGAAGCCTAAGGGATAAAAGCATAGTTATCTGTGGGGTTCCGGTTGGGAGAGCAGCGGACGACATAGAACCCTACCCCCAGAACTGTGGGGTTCTACGTCGTAAGCTGCTCTCCCGACCGGAACCCCACAGATAACTATGCTTTTTTCCCATAGGCTTCTGTGTAACGTTCACAAGTGCTGTGGCATAGGGATCAGCAGGTTCAGCATAACTCTGTAGACTGTCCATGTGGCGAAAAATGTGTCGATTTCCAAAAAAAATGGGCGAAAACCTGCCGGTTCGGTTGCAACATTCAAACGGCAGCACCGTAACTGGCAGTCTGGTCCCAGTAGTACGGTATAGCGCCTTACTGCGAAGACGTACAGGGGACCAGACTGCCAGTTGCGGCGCTGCCGTTTGGATCTTGCAACCAAACCGGGAGGTTTTCGCCCATTTTTGGGGGGAAATCAACACATTTTCGTCACATGGACAGTTGCACAGGTGCGTGGTATGTAAACCACATTTGCTAGAAATCTTGGGCCAAATGAAGCAGTATTTTATGAGTTATGCTGAACCTGCTGATCCCTATGCCACAGCACTTGTGAACGTTACACAGAAGCCTATGGGAAAAAAAGCATAGTTATCTGTGGGTTCCGGTCGGGAGAGCAGTGGACGACGTAGAACCCCACAGTTCTGGGGGTAATAGAACCCCACAGTTCTGGGGGTAATTCAATACTGTGTTCAAAAGAGAACTGTTAAGCCTGAATATGACGCATAAAACACCTTCACCCCCTTTTTTAAACTAAAAATTAAAAGCAAGCCAGTCATTTAAAAAAGTAAGCCTTATTGTACATTATTTTGTATAAGTTTTATGTAATAAACTTAAACTGAAAGTGTTTTACCTGGGGAATAATATTTTCCTTACCTCTGAACCTGAGCTCATTGGGAGGATCAATCTCGAGAATTTGTTCTAATTTTGACATTTTCGCCAGATTTTTACGACTTAATATGTAAAAACTAGGAAAAATCACACCAATGTGACTTCTAGTGGAAATAACTAGAGTAAAGCAAATCGCGAGAAAGGATTTTCAGTTTTATTTCATCGAATAAGGGCAGTACTTTTCACCAGCCACCTCAGCCTAGCCGTGTGCCATCATAGATTGCGATTGAGGTCAAGATACTTTTTAACGTCTGGTACCTTTTTCAATGATATAGACTGCCACGGTTTACGACTGCGCATGACATTGCTCCCAACTACAGTAGTTGAATAAAAGAGAACAAATGGGGGCGTGCTTCACTTCACGCGATTGGTGCACGGACGTGTATACACGTACGTCCGTGGATTGGTGTAGCAAACGTATTAATTTTGTTCCTCGTACAAAATGGTCTGGGGACTACTTTTTTTCAGTTTTGGCTGGGAGATGGTTTTCGATTTCGATTTTTGCAAAACCGTGAATGTTTAATCACCTTTGTTTTTGTTTTTTTCACATGAGTTAAAAATGCAAATAATTATGTTTTGTGTCAGAAAATTAATGCATTTATATCGACCAAATCTTCACTAAAAAAACGCCTTGTGGGTTTGTTTGTACTCGTCCTCGTGATATGATTTTGTGTACGCTGCGAGACCACCGTCCAGCGTGCATGTGGTGCACTCTGTACGTCCGCAATGATTAGTAGACTTCCACCAGTCTTTACAAACTTATTTTGTGTACACGTACAGCAGTACGACAACATGTACACATACATGCACTACATGTGTACAGTACATGTACATGGAGTACATGAACATGTACACAGTGTGTGCAAGGGAGGACGTATTGTCTTGTTACAATGCTGCGCGTAGTCTGGTTTCGGCCCAACTGATCCTTTAGTGTCGCTATGGCTTTACCTACAAAGATGGGAACCAGACCTAGACTTGACAACCTCTCTAACGTCGCGAAGGTCATAACCATAATGATTGATCTCCATAATAAAGACTGGATAGGACAACGTGTCCAATAAGCGCGCGTCCGCGTGTGCGTTTTGTCAAGAGGGTAAGAAACGAACGTGTTGTTTTGCTGCGCGCACACATTTGAATGGACATTTTGTCAGAAGTGAACGCATTTTTTTCCTTCAAATAGTTATCTTTTGAAAAAAACCATAAACATACACGAATAAAATAGGAAAATTCGAAAATAACAATGGTCAAAGCGTTTGCAGCAGTGAATTGTCCGGAGAGGGACGGAAAAGTGAGCCGTAAGAAAGGAATAACTTTTCACAAGTAAGTTGTTGGTTAGCCCAGATGGATTAGTACTGCATACTGCATTATTGATGACTGAGATTTTTAATTTATGGCATAATTATGACCTGTGTTGTTCCAGCATTGGTCAAATAATCATTAACATTAGGGCCTATAGGCCCCAAAATCATCTTCAAAGAAGGATTATTTTCCGGGAGAAGGCCAAGCCTATCCCCCTCCCCGCATAGCCATAGGCCTACCCATTTACTTAGGCTACGGTTGTTATCACCATTTACCAACTTCGGATGAAGGATAATGACTGAACAACTTTGAGTAATCATTGACAACCGGCTGTTATTTGGGTCACCCAAAAGCTGAATCCACCCCTTTAAAAAAGAATGATCTGGTAACAGTATCCAAATAAGTTTGAAATACTACTACAAGATTGTACTAATACTTAATAGCCTGGTACTAATAAATTTTCCTTTTATGATTTCCACAGATATTTTTCTGGAATTGACAGGAAGCCAGGATTATCTCAACAAGGTTCCAAACATCCAAGGCTCCAAGGTTCAAGATTATGATGATAAAATTTATAAATTCTCCACAATTACGTTAGATGATAATGCATTCGGAAGTTTGTTGAGTGCGATCATTCGACCAATCCAGAAGAGGGTTGGCTTTGTTGATCTAGGTAAAACCATTGTGGTAATGGTTGTTGGTATTTTGGTAGGTGGAAAGAACTCCCTCGATACCTTGGATAACACTGGTGACTAGCCTTATAACCATGTGCAAAACAATTACAAGAAATAAATCTGCAGTGCTTTTTGTCAAATTGCAATAAATTGCGCAAGGCGTTGAATGAATGAAAAAATGTTCCTCCGGCAGTATTTTGTTCTTTAATTTAGTTCCTGAAGTTGCTCAGAAAAGTTAAGATAAACACCAGCAAACCAATGTGTAGCCGTGGCCGATCAAAATGCGGATTCAATGGGCTATTTGATAATTATCCACTATGCAGAGATAGTTATAGGCTAAACAAATATTCGAGATATTGAATTTGTTGAGTGCGTCATGCTCCTTCCTAGGCAAGGTTAAAAGCACCGTGAATTATTCATACTTAGGCCTAAATGAAGAGGATATAAAAATTATTTCCGGCAACTTAATTACTCGTTCCTACAACTACAAGGTAGGCCAAATTCATCCACGGCCAAGCGAATGAACTCTAACTATAGAGCAAGATGCTCTAGTCTAACCAACACACACAACTCTACCCTCCTGAAGCGTTACGCGCCGCCATTGTTCGACCGCGTATTTTGTGCACGAGCAACGCGCGCTGTCCTATCCAGTCTTTATTATGGAGATGAATGGTCATAACTAATCAAACGCGCTACACTTTTTAACCTCGGCCATTATCTAGATGCACGATGCAGTTAGCTTTCGATCGATACCGGTTTGAATGTACTTTCATCGTTTCTAAGTTATAGTTCCATGTCTCTGAATGTTATTTCCGCGTAATTTGATATTATTCCTTCGTCATTAATTTTGAAAGTGGTATGGAAAGAAAGAGGAATATACAGGCTTCAATTTGAGGGTAATATTCACCAATCTAAAATTTAGTGGGCCTGACGTTTCGATCCTAGCAGGACCTTTCTCAAAGGCAGAGTGACAAGGACAAAACAGATACATGTACACGAAGGCAGGGGGAGAGAGTGAATAGGACACGGATGAGAAACAGAGGACAAAGAGTGAAGCTGGTAGGGAGAGATCAAAGGGAAGGGCAAGGGGTAGGGTAGGGATTAGTGAGAGGAGGGGGAAAGATCAAAGAGAAGGGCAAGGAGTGGGGTAGGGATTAGTGACAATAGGGGGAAAAGATCAAAGAGAGAAGTGTGAAAGACTGAACACAAAAGAAGGATTATCAGAAAGCTGCATGGTGTTAGTCATTACCCTCCTGGATGTTGAGACCATGTGGTTGAATAGTCCGAAGACGCTTCATCCACATTTTCTCACGGCTAAGACGGACAGCATTACTACGGTGACCAAGTGATTCTATGCCCAGTACACTCATATCTGATATCGAATGATCAGGGAGATTGAAGTGATACCCAACAGGGGTGTCCATTTTACCGGTTTTGATGGTAGACCTATGGCCATAGATTCGTTTTTTGAGGGTGTTTTTTGTCTCGCCAACATACTGAATATTACAAACTCTACAAGAGATGAGGTATATGATGTTTGAGGTAGTGCACGTGATAGAGCCATAGGTCGTGTGGGTAGTTCCAGAAGAATGTCCATTGAAAGAGTCTATTTCCTTGACATGTGTCTTGCAAACAATGCATTTCGAGGTACACTTAAATGTACCAAATTTGGTTGGAGGTGAAGAGTCCAAAGGGGGAACCTCTGCTCGGACAATTAAGTCACGCAGGTTACGGGGGCGCCTGAAAGCCAAAACAGGCGAATTAGGAATGGCTTCAGCCAGACGATCTGAAGTGTGGAGAATATGGTGGTTTTCCTTAGTTATCTTCCTGAGAGGAGGAAGAGAAGGGTGGTAGGAAGTAACTAAGGGAACTTTGGGCTTGTCCTTGGGACCTGGAGGCTTTTGTTTTAGTGCCGAACTTCTGGGAATGGAATAGACTTTAGCAATGGAGTTCTTCACTTGGCGAGAACTATAGCCTCTAGCAACCAAGTTACTGGCCAATACACGTGTATGGCGGCGAAAGTCGGACTCATTGGAACATAATTATACGCCTCAATCTGAGGGCCTGGCTGTAAGCTATACCAGTCTTACAGTGTCTAGGGTGACAACTGGAGGAATGGAGATATTGATGAGTGTCGGTGGGCTTAGAATACAAGTCAGTGGTTAGTGTATTGAGGTCTTTCCGGACGGTGACGTCCAGAAAGTGGGTCTGTTGAAGAGACTGCTCCCAAGTGAATTTGATGGTCCTATGGAAGGAATTGATGTGGTCAAAGAACGCATTCAAGCTGCTACCGTCCCTAGTCCAAATGAAGAACACGTCATCTATGTATCTCCACCAAATCCAGGGACGGCATGGAGCCTCACTGAGCATGCGTTCCTCAAGGTCACCCATGAAGAGGCATGCAAAGGAAGGAGCCATGCGCGTGCCCATGGCAGTGCCATGCACTTGAAGATAGTGCTTGCCAAGAAA
This sequence comes from Luidia sarsii, assembly GCA_949987565.1. Taxonomy (NCBI): domain Eukaryota; kingdom Metazoa; phylum Echinodermata; class Asteroidea; order Paxillosida; family Luidiidae; genus Luidia; species Luidia sarsii. The sequence goes on from OX465110.1 coordinate 11,564,083, forward strand.
GGAGAAATTATTCTTGGCCAGCACTAACCTCATGAGGGTGGTTATGTCGGAGATGGGTGGAGAAGACTGTTTTCCCTTGGCCAGGGCCGAGGAGCAAGCTTGAATGCCTTCTTCCTGGGGGATGTTAGTGTATAGAGGGGAGACGTCAATAGTACCAATTATGGCAGTGGCAGGGATTTGATCCTTGACACTTTCCAACTTTCGCAGAAAGTCGGGAGTGTCATGGACGTATGAGGGGATTTGGGGAACCAGGGGTTTGAGAAAAGAGTCAATGAAAAGAGATATGTGTTCCGTAGGTGAACCATTGCCAGAGATGATGGGTCTACCTGGGTTGTTGGCCTTGTGAATTTTCGGGAGAAGGTAGAATCTGGCAGTTCTACAATTGATAGGTGATAGAAATCTGTGAGCTTTTTTACTCAAATGATCACGTGATCGCATGTCATCCAAAACTTCCTGAATTTGCTCTGAAAATTTGCCAGTGGGGTTAGAGTCCAGACATTTATAGTGCTGGGGATTGTTGAGTTGGCGATTGGCTTCATCAATATATTTTTGGCGATCCATGATAACTACGGCTGACCCTTTATCTGCTGGCTTGATAATGATGTCACCGCGGGAACGTAGAGTGTTGAGAGCAAGACGTTCTTCCCTAGGGAGATTGTCGTGGGGCTTACGGGTAAGATGAGAGGAGTTGGAAACTTGAGAACTGACTGCTTGCACATACGTTTCAAGGGCTGGAACACGGTTCTTGGGGGGGACCCAGGTGCTTTTTACACGGAAAGGTTCTTCTTTACTGGAGCCACAATCAAAGAAGAACTCAGTCAGACGAAGTCTGCGGTAATACTCAGTGAGATCTTGACTGAGCATTACTTGGTCAACTTTGGGGGGAGTAGGACAAAAGTTCAAGCCCTTGGAAAGTAACGTATGCTCTGCGTCAGTTAGAGAAGAAGAGGAAAGGTTGACAACAGTGTTAGTGGGGGGTAAAGGTGTAGACTGGGGACTGCGTCTGAAGCGGTTGTGTCTGCGTTGTTTGGCAACAAGGCCACCAATCTTCTTGTTTCTCCTGTCGGTGAGAACAGAATTGAGGTTAGAGAGACCTTTCTCAATCTCATCACTGAGATCCTTGTACTGGCTTTCAGAACAGCTGGCGCGTAGTTTTGAGTCCAGATTAGCAATGTCCTGGTGGACAGCCTGAAGGGTGATTTCACATTGCTCAGAGAGGACCTTGATGAGCTGAATGGAAGCACTATAAAGAATTTGATTCCATTTTTTCTGTAGGTTGGGGGAGAGTTTTCCAATTTGGGGGGTGTGAGATATCTGTAATCCAGTAGGGATCAGGCGAGAGACTGAGAAAAAGTTGTAGTTGTCTTGATGGAAAGTGTACCGAAGAGCCTTTTCTTGCAGTTTCCTAAGTTGAAAGAAACAGGTAGGGTTATTCATGTTAGTAAGAGCAAAAAACAAGAGACAAACACAGAACGTAGACTTACATACCAACGGACGGACAGACTTACATACACACGTAGACAGGTCAGCAAGGAGGATCACCACGAGGGGATACAGCAACATAAGGAATGACTTAAGGTGATATACAAAAATGTTGCAAACTGCTTACTGACTAAAATTACCAAAAAGTAAATCTAAAATTTAGTGGGCCTGACGTTTCGATCCTAGCAGGACCTTTCTCAAAGGCAGAGTATCTGTTTTGTCCTTGTCACTCTGCCTTTGAGAAAGGTCCTGCTAGGATCGAAACGTCAGGCCCACTAAATTTTAGATTTACTTTTTGGTAATTTTAGTCAGTAAGCAGTTTGCAACATTTTTGTATATCACCGTAATATTCACCAGTTTGGAAATGTATATATTTTTTCATTTGAGAAACAAGAAAAAGAAATTGTTTTACATAAAACAAATTATGTACATGTTCATACAGTACACGTACATGTAGCCTACACGTACATGTACATGTACACTGTACATGTACATACAGTACACTGTACATGTGTACTGCACAGTGCATGCACAGCGGCCGCATGGCTGCATACGTACGTACGTACATGTACGTGTATATACGCTTCACTACTCAAGCCTCTCTTGCTTGATCAGCGCTCAGCGGGCCTTTTCACACTGTCCAAAATCGCCGGGTCGGAACCGGTTCCGACCCGGCGATTTTTTTCAACCCTTTTCACACTACTAAAATTTCAACCCGGTTCCGAACCGGGTAGCATGCTCTATAGCCGGATCGAAACCAACCCTGGCAGGGACCAGGGTTGAAAATCTCGATCCGGATTGAAAATGCATTTTTCAGCTTGAACCAGTTCGAAAACGATAGTGTGAACCGCCCTGGGTTGAGATCACTACCGCCGATCCGGGTTGAGTTGTGTGGCGCGAAACTCTGTGGAAGAACCATTGATCTCCATAATAAAGTTGAGTGCGACCATTCGACATTTGACCAAGCTATAGATGACAAGATGATTGGCTTTGTTGATCTGGGTGAAATTATTGTGATAATGGTTGTTGGTATTTTGGTAGGTGGGGCCTTGGATATCACCGTTGACTATAGCATTATAATCATGTGCAAAACTTTTACAAGAAATAAATCTGCATTGTTTTTTGTCAATTTGCAATAAATTGTGCAAGCGTTGAATGAATGAAAAAATGTTCCTCCGGCAGTATTTTGGTTTTTTGTTATTCCCGAAGTTGCTCAGAAAAGTTAAAATAAACACCAGCAAACCAATGTGTAGCCGTGACCGATTCAAATGCGGATTCGATGAGCTAATTGAGAATTACCTATTATGCAGATGCATAGACAGTTATAGGCTCAACAAAATAATAGGGCTATTCAAGAAAAAAAATATATATATTTTTTTAAACCGTTCGAGTGCGTCATGCTCGTTCCTATAGGCAAGGTTAAAAGCACCGTGAATTATTCATACTTCGGCCTAAATTAAGAGGATATACAAATTATTTCCGGAACCTTAATTACTCGTTCCTACAACTACAAGGCCACTGAATACATCCAAAGCCAAGCGAGTGAACTTCAACCATAGAGCAAGATGCTCTAACCAACACACACAACTCTACCCTCCTGAAGCGTTGCGCGCCGCCATTGTTCGACCGCGTATTTTGTGCACGAGCAACGCGCGGTGTCCTATCCAGTCTTTATTATGGAGATCAATGGGAAGAACGCGTCGTCGCGTCGTGTGCGCCCACGGACGAAAAGTTCATTGACACCCACACAGTACGTACCGTTGTGCACAGAATGCGCATTGTTTCACAGCAGTCTGGATTGCTAACCGCCGCGCAAACTTTGACAGCTCTTTCTATGATTCTACTTTCGCATGCAACCCAACCACGTGTGGTTGCGAAATAATCTAATAATTAAACGAGATTTAAATGAAATTTACAGCGAAGTTTAATTGTGATTCTACGAGTAGAAGCACAATGTGAGGAGTCAGTATGGACGCACATCTGTTGCGACCGAAATACCACAAATACTTTACAGACACAAAAGTCTGAATAGAAATGCAAATGAGTGAAGGTACGGTCTATAAAAGCCAGAGGCTTGGACGAGAAAACCCCAGTGTTCAAAGAAAGCTGCTCACCTAACTCTCCAATAGGGGAGGGCTGTAACCACAAAACAGGGTGGGAAACTGACTCCTCACATTGTGCTTCTACTCGTAGAATCACAATTAAACTTCGCTTTAAATTTCATTTAAATCTGGTTTAATGATTAGATTCTACTTCGCAGAAACACAATTGTCCAGAGTCAGTATGTACCTTCAGAGTTGGGTGAGCTAACGAAAGAGCAGGGGTAAAGAAGTACCCTCAGAGCTGACAGTGACACACGCAATCAACAATAGGAAGCAGTGCATTATCTCTGTACCATGTAACTTATAATTTGTTTCAAAGACAACAAAATTATAATATCAATTTCTGTTTCCTCACAAACGATACAGTTCTGTTGAGTCAACCTCCGTTTCAGGTAAAGCTCGTAGGTTAAGAAGCACCGTCGAGTAATGCTAACGCAAACGAGTCCTGGGCGTTGTCTATTGGCCTATCATAAAAGGCAGCAAAAGTTCGTGACGAGGCCCATCCCGCAGTTGCTAGGATATCGTTGATGGAGGCTCCGTTACCTAAAGCCGCGCTCGATGATGCAACCCTGGTGCTATGTCCTTTAAAACATAGTCGTGTCTATGCCAGCCTGCGATAGCACAGTCTTAAGCCATCTGCTAATCGTCTGGGACGTTACACTATAATATGGCTTGTTGAGCGAGACGAACAAAAACCTGCAACATGGCCTATATCTTGATGTTCGTTGAACGTACTCGTGAAGAGTCTGGAGAATGCAGAGGCGGTCGTCCTTGGGATATGCGCCCAGACGTATAACTGGCGGCGGCTTCCCAGGCCGGCTCGTCTTCGTTAGCTTCTTGATGTAGAAGACGGCCGTCGACTGGCTAATCACCGCCTCATCAGGCTGCATGGAAGAAATGGTCTACGCTCGTTGGCCCGTAGTCAGTGCGACGAGTGCTACTAGCTTCAACGTTAGATTCTCCATTGAGACTTCCTGTGGTGGGTGGATTGTCCGAAGGAAGCGAAGGACTACGCTAACGTCCCACGTGCGCTGGTACCGGGGTAACGAAGGCCTGACGTTGAAAACTCCTTTCAAGAAACGCACGATGAGGGGATGACGACCAATGGCATGTCTGTGTACGGGCGGCAGAAAAGAAGATAAAGCGTCCTGCTTGTATTCATGGTTGCGTATGATGCGCCCGACTTGAACTCGTTAGTTAGAAAATTAAGGACCAAATTTACATTCGATGAAAGCGGATGACTTTTCCGCGCAGAACAAAACAAAAGCCACTTCCTGATAACAGACCCGTAGCAGCGTCGGGTAGATTCTCTCCATGACTGGATGATAATGGGGATAGCCTCCTCTGGTACGCCTTGCACCTTGAGACTTTCCCCGAAATGTGGCAGGCCACTAACCGTAGCCTCGTCCGAAGTGGGTGACATCTGTCTGAAAAGGGGACATAAAGCAGATCAACGGGTAAAGCAACGGGGCTGTCTACCAGCATATCAAATAGTTTTGGAAACCAGGGCTGGGTATCCCACAGTGGGGCAATAATCAAAGCTTCTGCCTGATCCAAACATATCTTATATGCAGCACTCGACTGAGGAGAGAAAAAGGGCGGGAACATGTAACCTTTGTACTCGCCCCAGTCATGCAAGAAGGGTTGCAAATGGATGGGGACCCCATGATATATAACAATCGACCTGCTTATTTAGGCGAGATGCGAACAAATCTATGTCCGGAACAAAAAACATGGGTGTCAGTCTTCTGAAAATGGATTTTTTCAGAGTCCATTCGGTATTGTGGTCGAGAGAAAACTCTCGCGAAAACCTGTCCGCTGTTAAGTTTTGCGTGCCAGGTATGTGAACAGAAGTGAGCCAGTGCACACCAGATACTCCTGGCAATGGAATGCAACGACTCTGAATGACAAGTGCCAAATCTATTTATGCAAGCTACTGTGCATGAATTGTCTGATTCTATCCGAATGTGTCTCTTATTGAGGTCATGACACAGGGTACGAAGCGCGAAAAGAACTGCGGTAAGTTCCAACGCATTTATATGCAATGTTCTTTCCTCAGAGCTCCATCGACCCTGTGATCTAGATTTGTTCGAGGGACAGAAGGCCCCCCAGCCGTCAAGAGACGCATCTGTTTGGATCACCAAATCAATTGGTCTGTGGAACGGAGCGTAAGCGGCCCTTGTCTGGTTGCTCCACCAGGACAATGCGAACTTAGCAGTGTCAGAGATAGGCATATCCCTGTCAAAGTTATTGTTTGCCCGCAACGCGGCATTCTACTCTTTCTCCAAGTCGCGCCTGAATAAGGCTCCGTATGGAACTGCTCTTTCAGCAGCGAGAAGCATTCCAATCACGCTGGCCACTTGCCGAACTTTGGCAATGTCTCGAAGCTTAATACAAGCCTGCGCAATAGTCTCGGCTCTGTTCACAGGAAGGGATATTGACATGTCCTTGGAGTCCAAAACGAATCCAAGGAATTCGATCCTGTTGCTGGGCAATAGGACCGATTTGTTGTAGTTGACAATAAACCCCAAATTGTTAGTCAAATCGAGCGAGCATGGACATTCTTCTCAGATTCGTCAAAATCCCTCCCAATAAGGAGAGCATCGTCAATGTCATTGCATGACAAGTACCCCAAGCTGAATCATTCAGCCCCTTCAAATTAATCACGGGACGAAAAGTGCCGTCTTTTTTCGGCGTAATGAAAATATTCGAAATAATTTGTTTTCCTCGTGATTACACCTCTCTATGGCCCTCTTTTCAAGGAGCTTTTCAACTTCCAGACCAATTAATTCTAGTTCCTTTTGAGTAAAATTAATGAGGGTAGGTGTATGGAACTGAACGAGAAATGAATCAAATTCAATGTGGTAATGTGCCACCGTGTCCAGCACCCAATTATCTGATCAATGTAATGCGCTTCCATGAAGAAATAAACTGAGCCAAACGACCACCAGTAAAATAATGGTGACGCTGTGCGAGGACAATGACTCACCATCTGCATGGTGCTTTAGGCCTGCTTTTTCTGCAGTGGCGGGGGGGGGGGCGTTGAGCCCCGCTCTCTCCCCTCCGGTACCTCTGTCGTGGTCTGTAGGGACGGCGCGGGTAACAATCCTGATTTCGCCGGTAGGGAGTGGGGCGAGAAAAAGATGCTGGCGATCGGACCGGACATGCCGAAGGTACGACGACCAGAACGTGGTGAACTTCCAGCACTCAGACCTAGCCGATGAGTTTCGCGTAACTCTTTGCACCTCAGGGCCAAATTGTCTCCGAACAGGAGGGTGGAGGAAGAATCGACAGCTTCCGAGGAGCACAGTGATCTGAAAGTAGCACTGAGCTGGGGCCTCATGACCTCTGTGCTTAATGTTAAGTTCGGAATTAGCGGCTCCGATGAGTGAGACCGCATCCAGTAAGCGCTTCACTGCAACCTGACGGTTGTCGACGTGCGCGGGAGGGTTCAATAGCCCCTCAACCGCCAAGGCGATGGGCACGATGGCCCTCAGCAAAATGTGCTGAATATTCTGAAGGTTGTTATCCGCAATCTTCGTTGTCTTGCAACAGCGTGTCACAGTTTTTAGGTCTAGGGTAGGTTTCCAATTTGTCCTTCAAGTTCAAGGCCTTTTCGCTGGTCTTCTGCCGAGCGAGTTTGTTGATAATACTTGCCAACTTGTCAGTCAAGGGTTCACCAATAGTCTCTTCAGACTGAGTAATCGCATCAGCATATGCCCCCAAAATGGCATGATCGGGATTGATAAGATTTTGAACGTCGTTTTCGATCTCAGGCGAATCGTCGACGTCCCCACAAGTGCCAGGGGCAGGTGCCTGTGCCTGGAGAGGAGGGTGCTCACTTCGTTGTGTAACTAGCGTCGTTACCACCGATTGAAGGCTAGCCACCATCTCCGCTAAAGAGGCTACGTCCGGCGAGTTCCCGGCAGTACCCTGCCGGCTTGACCGGTCACCCTCTCCCCAGGCCCCTGACGGGACATAGCGGGGGCAGCTGTGAAGTCGGTTGTTGGCTGGTGTGATGTCCTCTCTGTCCCCGGGACCCTGCCGGGCCACCGGAGGATATTGCCGCCGCCGTAGGTGTGAAAATCGCTGAGGCGGATTTCTGCCTCTTCTTGGGAGGGTCCGGTGCCTGCTGGAACTCATCATCTTCCATCTCCAGAAGCTTTTCCAGGCTGAGGTCGTTTAGGTCCGCGTTGGAGAGCATGGTTGTGGTGGTATTCCGGCTACACAAATCTACACTGGGGTTTTCTCGTCCAAGCCTCTGGCTTTTATAGACCGTACCTTCACTCATTTGCATTTCTATTCAGACTTTTGTGTCTGTAAAGTATTTGTGGTATTTCGGCCGCAACAGATTTGCGTCCATACTGACTCTGAACAATTGTGTTTCTGCGAAGTAGAATCTATCGTGCAACCAATGTTGTTCACAGAATGCGCAGTATGTTTCACAGCAGTCTGGATTCTATTTCATGCGCGCTGTGCTAACGGCCGTGTGGCGGCCGGTAGTCCAATCTACCCAACTATCCCGTCGGCCGAAAGGCAAAAGGGCACGGCGGCACTGTGCGGGTATAATACGGAAATTCATTGCTGTGAAAATCATCCAAATTTGAGGGCACTGCAGCAATTACGTGGTGCTATACAATGTTTCGTCGTTATTTCATTTAGGGGAGTTGCTTCTTGCCTTCTTCACGAATGCTTCGAGAAAGCTTTTCGTGAAACGCGCAAATTAGGGGGGCCTACCAACATTTTTAAATTGCGCATGCTTCACGAAAATATGTTCGCCAAAGCGTGTGGAGTCTTCTTATTTTTGACTGGTACATCCGGCCGCTTGGCGCGTCGCAAGGCATTGTGGGAGCGAGAAAATCACCACAGCGCGCAGGCGCCGCACATGATCCGTGTTGAGAGTTCGTAGTGTGAATACGCACGGCCGGCTGTATCAGGTGTGACAGTCTAAAATTGGTGGCGTGATCAAATGGGTGGGCTGCCATATATGGGCAATCAGGTTAGCTTAAAGGAAGCCCGCACGCCCTCAGTTCACCCACCCATCTTAGCACGCCGCCTATTTCACCTATTTCAGCAGGTTGTCGCTGCGTGCTCAGATGGGTGGTGACGTCACCCACCCATTTTAGCACGGCCACCCACTTGAGAGCGTGACACCGGATTGAAAGTTACCCGGTTCACGCCGCGGCCGGTTTGTGTCATGAACAGTGTGAACGTTGCGTCTCTGTGAACCGGGTCGAAAACAGCCAAGGCTAACCCGGAGCGGAACCGGGTAGGTTTCAACCCGGTTCGAAGCGAAGATAGTGTGAAAAGACCTCTTTTTACTACCGAAAAAACATGGATTGGGGAAATAATGGGGTTCATAGAAAAAAAAACTGAAATCCCAGTGGGGGCGAGTGGGGGGGGGGCGAGTGGGAGGGGGCGGGGCGACGATTTTCCATGTGCTGTTTCGGGAAGGCAACGATAATGGCTGAATAGCTCATGGCCGGCGAGCGATGGTACGACCATACTATGCCGGTTAAATCACAGATATAGATTATGGTTCCGTACCGGTTGAGTTAAAGTTTCTTTGCTATAATTATATTTCAATCAAGAAAATTAATGAAAATCTGACAGTGACAGCAGGGAAGTGAAGGAACTTTTCAACAATTTTGAAAAAAGCACAGTGCATGTGTAACCAAGAAAATCTACACAGTGTGGGGAAAACTATAATAGCAAACACCAAACAGACTCTAATAAAAAGAAAAACATCCAGCGATGGGAGAAGGAGAAGACGCAGGGTATTCTGAAAAAAATCAATTGTCACACTATTTTTGCTGATGAAAAAAAACTGTTAGCTACTTTATTCGACTTATTCGAAAAAATACAAGTTGAAAAATAAATGAAATGATGCAACCAAACACGAACCAACTAATTTAGTTCAACCTAAAAAAACCTATTGAAACAAAATCCAACTTGACACGTTCCATGACCAAAACAACCAATGACCAAGAACCTTAGACTCAGACCTTTTGAAACCAAATTAATGACCAAATCCAGACTACAAAATCAAAGTGACCCAACCAAGAGATAGACTTCACGAAAAGAAGCACAAAGAGTATACAGTAAACGAGCCACACAGCAGACCAAACTTTCGGGGCAGATCTCGAGAACTCGAAAATGGGCCTTCACCCTCCTGTGCCAGTCTGCACTCTGCATACTGAAGGACCTACGTCATGTACTGTACATGGCACTACTGAAAGGGGCCTTTAATTGTTTATTACTCACACCTTAATTCAGGAAGTTTTGGATGACAAGCGATCACGTGATCAATTGAGCAAAAAAGCTCACAAATTTCTATCACCGATCAATTGTACAACTGCCAGATTCTACCTTCTCCCGAAAATTCACAAGACCAACAACCCAGACAGACCCATCATCTCTGGCAATGGTTCACCTACGGAACACATATCTCTTTTCATTGACTCTTTTCTCAGACCCTTGGTTCCCCCAAATCCCCGCATACGTCCACATGACACTCCCGACTTTCTGCGAAAATTGGAAAGTCAAATTCCGACTACTGCCATGATGGTACCATTGACGTTTCCTCTTTAGGCCTATACACTAACATCCCCCAGGAAGAAGGCATTCAAGCTTGCTCCTCGGCCCTGGCTAAAGGAAAACAGTCTTCTCCCCCATCTCTGACATAACCACCCTCATGAGGCTAGTGCTGGCCAAGAACAATTTCTCCTTTCTTGGCAAGCACTATCTCCAAGTACATTGCACTGCTATGGGCACGCGCATGGCTCCTTTCTTTGCTTGCCTCTTCATGGGTGGCCTTGAGGAACGCATGCTCAGTGAGGCTCCATGCATGCCGTCTCTGGATTTGGTGGAGATAGATGACGTTTTCTTCATTTGGACCAGGGACGGTAGCAGCTTGAATGCCTTCTTTGACCACATCGATTCCTTCCACAGCACTATCAAAATCACATGGGAGCAGTCTCTCCAGCAGACCCACTTTCGGGATATCACCGTCCGGAAAGACCTCAATACACTTACTACTGACTTGTATTCTAAGCCCACCGACACTTATCAATATCCCCATGCCTCCAGTTGTCACCCTAGACACTGTAAGACTGGTATAGCTTACAGCCAGGCCCTCAGAATGAGTCTGACTTTCGCCGCCATACACGTGTATTGGCTAGTAACATGGTTGCTAGAGGATATAGTTCTCGCCAAGTGAAGACTTCCATTGCCAAAGTCAATTCCATTCCCAGAAGTTCGGCACTCAAACAAAAGCCACCAGGTCCAAGGACAATCCCAAGGTTCCCTAACTTACTTCCTACCTTCCTTCTCTTCCTCCTCTCAGGAAGATAACTAAGGAAAACCACCGTAATATTCTCCACACTCCAGATCTTCTGGCTGATGCCATTCCAAACTCGCCTGTTTTGGCTTTCAGGCACCCCCGTAACCTGCGTGACTTAATAAATTGTCCGAGCAGAGGTTCCCATCCCCTTTGAACACGTACTTCACCTCCCACTAAATTTGGAACATTTAAGTGTACCTCGAAATGCATTGTTTGCAAGGCACATGTCAAGGAAACAGACTCTTTCAATGGACATTCCTCTGGAACTACCCGCACGACCGGCTCTACCACGTGCACTACCTCAAACATAATTATATACTTCAACTTACTCTTGTAGAGTTTGTAATGTTCAGTATGTTGGTGAGACCAAAAACACCCTCAAAAAACGTATCAATGGCCATAGGTCTACAATCAAAACCGGTCAAATGGACACCCCTGTTGGGTATCACTTCAATCTCCCTGATATCAGATATGAGTGTACTGGGCATAGAATCCCTTGGTCACCGTAGTAATGCTGTCCGTCTTAGCCGTGAGAAAATGTGGATGTAGCGTCTCTGGACTATTCAACCACATGGTCTCAACATCCAGGAGGGTAATGACTAACGCCTTGCGTGCTTTCTGATAATCCTTCTTTTGTGTTCAGTCCTTCACACTTCTCTCTTTGATCTTTCCCCCTCTTCTCACTAATCCCTACCTTTGATCTCACACTACCAGCTTTCCTCTTTGTCCTTTGTTTCTCATCCGTGTCCTATTCACTCTATCCCCCCCCACGTACAAGAAGGAAGGGCCTTCTTGTACGTGTATCTATTATACTTTAAACACTTGATACAAATAAAGCAACACAACTCCCAGATTTGAAAGACTGCGGGCTGCAGCAACCGGGTCAACTGACCCCACTTTAATTACAGTACTTCTGATCACTTCTTTTTCAATTCTTTCTTTCTTTGGGTGATATACAAAAATGTTGCAAACTGCTTACTGACTAAAATTACCAAAATGTAAATCTTAAAATTTAGTGGGCCTGACGTTTCAATCCTAGCAGGACCTTTCTCAAAGGCAGAGTGACAAGGACAAAACAGATACATGTACACGAAGGAAGGGGGGAGTGAATAGGACACGGATGAGAAACAGAGGACAAAGATTGAAGCTGGTAGGGAGAGATCAAAGGGAAGGGCAAGGAGTAGGGTAGGGATTAGTGAGAGGAGGGGGAAAGATCAAAGAGAAGGGCAAGGAGTAGGATAGGGATTAGTGAGAAGAGGGGGAAAGATCAAAGAGAAAAGTGTGAAGGACTGAACACAAAAGAAGGATTATCAGAAAGCTGCATGGTGTTAGTCATTACCCTCCTGGATGTTGAGACCATGTGGTTGAATAGTCCGAAGACGCTTCATCCACATTTTCTCACGGCTAACACGGACAGCATTACTACAATGACCAAGTGATTCTATGCCCAGGACACTCATATCTGATATCGAATGATCAGGGAGATTGAAGTGATACCCAACAGGGGTGTCCATTTTACCGGTTTTGATAGTAGACCTATGGCCATAGATCCGTTTTTTGAGGGTGTTTTTGGTCTCGCCAACATACTGAATATTACAAACTCTACAAGAGATGAGGTACATGATGTTGGAGGTAGTGCACGTGTACAGCCATAGGTCGTGTGGGTAGTTCCAGAAGAATGTCCATTGAAAGAGTCTATTTCCTTGACATGTGCCTTGCAAACAATGCATTTCGAGGTACACTTAAATGTTCCAAATTTAGTTGGAGGTGAAGAGTCCAAAGGGGGAACCTCTGCTCGGACAATTAAGTCACGCAGGTTACGGAGGCGCCTGAAAGCCAAAACAGGCGAATTTCGAATGGCATCAGCCAGACGATCTGAAGTGTGGAGAATATGGTGGTTTTCCTTAGTTATCTTCCTGAGAGGAGGAAGAGAAGGGTGGTAGGAAGTAACTAAGGGAACCTTGGGCTTGTCCTTGGGACCTGGTGGCTTTTGTTTTAGTGCCGAACTTCTGGGAATGGAATAGACTTTAGCAATGGAGTTCTTCACTTGGCGAGAACTATAGCCTCTAGCAACCAAGTTACTGGCCAATACACGTGTATGGCGGCGAAAGTCAGACTCATTGGAACATATGTCTTTATATGTCTTTATGTCTTTCTTTCAGTTCTTTCTTTCTTTCTTTCTTTCTTTCTTTCAATTCTTTCGTTTATTTACAATAATAACAAGGTTATGAACCTTTCAGAAACTATGGATGCTGTGTTGGCGGCGAGATACGAAAACCCACACAAACCGTATAGGAAAATTGTGGGAACGTATACCTGATCTATAATTATATGCGGGCAAACGCTTAAGGCTATAAGCTATAGCAATCCGACTAATAAGAATTTACTGACGCGCAAACGGCTCTCCGAAAAAGGGACAAAAAATCAATCCTTTTTCATAGAATGTGTAGAAACAGTAGTACATTAAGCTTTAAAATATAAGTGATATACAAAAATGTTGCAAACTACTTACTTACTGAAATTACCAAAATGCAAATTTTAAAATTTAGTGGGCCTGACGTTTCGATCCTAGCAGGGCCTTTCTTTTTAAAATATAAAGTAAATCTGCCATCGTAACATCCTTATTGATTATTCGAATGTAATGAGTACATGTAAAATTACCATAAATACCATTTGTGAAACGCTCCTTTACTTGCTTCAATGGCATATGATACTTTTTACATAATTCCTTTCACTGTATCATTTTTTAACGATAATACACTACTCGTATTTCAACGTGTGTCCTTCGCTGCAGTCTTGCCTGAAGTGATTTCTCCCGCTCCGCTAGCCACACCTTATTCAAATTAGGCGCTAAACCAGTGAACCATGCATCCATTACGTAACAAGTATAATGTAGATTTATTCTAATTCGAAGATTTTATTATATCATAAAATCTTTGAATAATTCTGTTGCTTCAAAGGCCCTTTACAACATTGGTAAATGTTAAAAATTAGTGGGCCTGACGTTTTGATCCTAGCAGGACCTTTCTCAAAGGCAGAGAAAGGTCCTGCTAGGATCGAAACGTCAGGCCCACTAAGTCATCTCTGCCAAGTTACGCGGCGCATGTTTCGCATTTATACCCGGATCTCCCAAACATGCGCCGTCCACGGCGCATAGTCGCGTCGTGCCGTCGCATAGTCGCGTCGTGCCGTCGCGTCGTGCCGTCGCCCCTTTTTGCACTGTGTGTATAGGGCCGTTTCGGCGTCGCGTCGTGCCGTCGCATAGTTGCGTCGTGCCGTCGCATAGTCGCGTCGTGCCGTCGCATCGTCGCATTTTGTTTTTCAGGGTCTCTAGCCGTTTACGCCGTCGACGGCGCATAGTCGCGTCGTGCCGTCGCATAGTCGCGTCGTGCCGTCGCATCGTCGCATCGTCGCACAGTTGCGTCGCATCGTCGCATCGTCGCATCGTCGCATCGTCGCATCGTCGCATCGTCGCATAGTCGCATCGTCGCATCGTCGCATCGTCGCCTAGTCACATCGTCGCATCGTCGCATCGTCCCATCGTCGCATAGTCGCATCGTCGGATAGTCGCATCGTCGCATTTTGATAAAGGTCTGTCTTTATTTTCGCCGAGTGAGGGCGCACAAGTTTGTTACTTCAGGTTGTTGGAAAATTATCAAAAACATGAATAGGCGTACGTTTTCCAATTACACCTTGCTGGATCCCTCTCTGCGCTGCCAAGAAGATAGTATCCTTTTGAATTGCACCAGCTACTGCCAGTACTGACCTAATATTTAATAATTATGCCTACTTGCAGAACATTATATTGCAATTCGATTTCATTTAAGTGAATAACTCAAGCAGTGAAATTGTAGCATTCAACACGAGGTCAAAGTGAAATATTATATCACTTGCCCTAAATGTACCCATAATATGTTTATGTTCTTACAAAAATTCCTTTTTTTATTAAACCCACATACATTTTAAGCATTATGGAATAATGATATTTAAACAATGAAAAAATTCTGAAAAGTGAAAACTTATTTTCTTTGGGTAGGTCTAACTACCATAAAATGAAATTATAGGTCATGCAGAAATTATGTGTTCATCAAAATGCAATGTGTTATGTTAAACAATACTATTACTATAGACAGGGGAGCAGGATTAAATTTCAGGAAATTGAAGTAGGGTGAACCGTGTTCAATCATTGGTAAATCAACAGTTTGTGGTATCTTTCTATCTTCATTTAGTCTGAGTGACCACTTAATTGTATACAAAAATGAAGCGGCTTTATTATTTAGTATTTAATTTTGGTAGTGGTTTATACATGGAGGTAGAAACGGGTCAGTACTGGCAGTAGCTGGTGCAATTCAAAAGGATACTATCTTCTTGGCAGCGCAGAGAGGGATCCAGCAAGGTGTAATTGGAAAACGTACGCCTATTCATGTTTTTGATAATTTTCCAACAACCTGAAGTAACAAACTTGTGCGCCCTCACTCGGCGAAAATAAAGACAGACCTTTATCAAAATGCGACGATGCGACGATGCGACTATGCGACGATGCGACGATGCGACGATGCGACGATGCGACGATGCGACGATGCGACTATGCGACGATGCGACGATGCGACGATGCGACGATGCGACGCAACTATGCGACGATGCGACGATGCGACGGCACGACGCGACTATGCGACGGCACGACGCGACTATGCGCCGTCGACGGCGTAAACGGCTAGAGACCCTGAAAAACAAAATGCGACGATGCGACGATGCGACGGCACGACGCGACTATGCGACGGCACGACGCAACTGTGCGACGGCACGACGCGACGCCGAAACGGCCCTATACACACAGTGCAAAAAGGGGCGACGGCACGACGCGACGGCACGACGCGACTATGCGATGGCACGACGCGACTATGCGCCGTGGACGGAACGACGAAACATGCCCCGCGTAACTTGGCAGAGATGGAATTCCATATTAAGTAGACAATGCCCAGCTGCTGCGTTGGGCACCAACGCAGGTTGCAGTGTTCCTCCCAAAAAAGATAATCCACTTATCTCTACTCTCTAGTGGGGAACAGTCAAGGGAAGGGCATAATTTATAAAAATTAATTTTGACAAGACTTACAAGGAGTATCATGGCCCATGCGTGATGATAATAGGGACCGGGCCGCGGCCTTTCAGGCCTCGGTCTTTTACCTGAAAATTTCGGTGAATATTGAAATCAGGGTGAGATTGTCAAACCAAGTCTCTATGGGCTAGCCTAATACAAAAGGCGAGAAAACAGACTTTGAAAAAATCTGACTTTGCTGGGAAGTGTAGGCACGTAAATATCACTTAATAATAGGCCCTAACCAACTTAATATAACCAACAAGTCCCTATGTGTATGTCATAATCAAGTTAATTTTGGTGAATAAACCCTGAAAGTAGGCCTATAAGCATTGAAGATATTATTTCTGAAGGATTGTTTTACAAAAAATTACTGAAAATTCCAACCTCTCAACATTGAGCAGGCTATTGCGTGCAAATGCATATAAATGTAGCGCGACATAATTATTTTGTCAAACTACCGACGTCCCTGTCAAGTAGTATACCGTGATGTAAAAAGAGCATGTCATCCATACGGGATGGCATATCCGACTCGCCGTTGACTCTGTTGACGTCGGCGAAGTATTGAGGGGGAAATTTAGGAGCAGATGAAAAAGCACTGGCAAAATCAGTCTGCCCATGGCCTCCACGACGACCGGACGCCGGTCCGCTTGATTTCGATGCCGGTGCCGTCGCATTACAGTCGCGTCGCGCGTGGCGTCGCATATTCGCGTCGTGCCGTCGCATAGTTTCGTCTTGCCGTCGCATCGTCGCATCTTCGCATCGTCACATCGTCGCATCGTCGCATCGTCGCATTTTGATAAAGGCCTTGAGGGCCAACTTGAGGGCGCACAAGCTTCTGAGTTCATGTTAATGCATTGGCCTATACGTCCTCAAATGATACGTTCTGAAATCTGCGCTGCCAAGAGGAAAGTGTCCTTTTGAAATGTACCAGCTACTGGTTGTCGAACATTATTGCAGTTCGAAAGAGTTGGACGGCAGCTTCTATCCCCTGTTTCTATCTCCATGTATAAACCACTGACAAAATTAAATACTAAATAATACAGCCGCTCCAATTGTTAAGTGGTCACTTAGATTAAATGTCCATAGCAAGAGTTCACTTGATACAAATCTACAAGTTGATTTTCCAATGATTGAACACGGTCCACCCAACTTCGATTTCCTGAACTAGAGGTCTCCATACAGTCCATGGCCAGGTCCAGTCAAAGTTGGCTTTGCCATTTTCCAGAATTTTGAAAGATATGATACTTAAAAACTTGAATTGAACTCAGTGTTGAACAAAAAACAACTGTATAAAATGCCAATGACTGCATGAGACCCAACCATGAGAAGAAACAACGAATAAGATGGCAATTGGTCTCACGTTTTGAGAGAGAGCGCGAGTGGGCGTATTTTAGTTCTGATAACCTCCATGTTCTGATGCTCTATTGCGGATAGGCCTACCATGCAGTATCGCTATGCCAGTGTATATACACAGTCATACACATCGCTATTATATATATAGTCATCACGGTCACTACCACACTTGTTGTAGAAGTTAGTGTCCAAATAGACCTATAGCAGGTGGATAAGAATGAAAAGGCCAAACTCTATCACCTGTTCACTTTCCGCTTGATTCCACAAGATTTGTATTGTGCTTTGTTTTGGATTCCTCGTTACAAGGCACGCGGGCAACTACTTTCTTATTAGTGGGTAGCACCTGCCAATTGCCTGTATGTGGAACACAGCGGGGACAAAGGCACCCAGTCCCGCGCGCTCATACCACGCTACGTCCCTGTTAGATTTCCTTACAATCTTGATTACACATCAAATAGAGTTATCCATACATAACAAAGGACAACATCCACGCCTGATTATTACGTTCAGGGACAGGTGCTTGCTAATATGAAAGCCCGTGGCGTCAGCATTCAGTGAATGCCGGTACACTGCTGACTAATAATTATTTGCTCGTTTTTATTCCATAAGAAGATCGGCGGAGTGTTCCATACATGGACAAAATGCTAGTTTATAGGAATGGTATACTATTTTTACGAGATTACTTTAATCGATTTTTGGTATCTTATGCATTTTCGCCCCATCAAACAAGCCTATAAAGCCACTCTATGTTAAAGACCACAGTTTGTGTGTTAAGCCATTAAACATTTCAAAAATGCAATGCTGCGAAGGTTTTTGCTCAAAACAATAGTTCTACTTTTCGTGAAGTTTCTGATGTGTTTGAGCCACAAAATAATTGTATGAACGTTTTTACTGTTGTGTAAGACACCAATTTTATATCATTTCTTTGTATCACATCATCATATCTTTAAATTTATGTCGCCCGAATTACTCATCACTGAATCGTGCATTACCTGCCTTAAATTTTCCAACAATGTATCTCAGACAATATAACTACCCATCCCCTATAAACACAGTTTAAAAATAGAAACAAATGGACAATGCATTACCTTTACTAGTACTGCAGTATTACTCATTTTGTATTAGGCAAAGGTATTATCAAAATTCACATGGGCATGTACAGTACACTGTATGAGCATACATGTACTGTACATCGTACTGTATGTGTGCACATGTACATGTACATGTACATGTACATGTACTGTACATGTACATGTACAAGTCATGTACTGTATACTGTACATGTGCATCGGTGTACACGTTCGATCGTGTGCACATGTGCACACAATCATGTACATGTACATGTGTACTCACGTACACCGTACAGTGTACACATGTGTACATGTACATGTACATGTACATGTACATGTACAGTGTACGTACTGCACACGTACATGTACGTACTGTACATGTACGGTGTACAGTACATGTACATGTACATGTACATGTAGTACATGTACAGTACATGTACAGTACATGTACAGTACATGTACTGTACTGTACATGTACATGTACTGTACATGCATGCACAGGACTTGTGTACATGTACAACACTTTTTTGGGGAGGAGCCAGAACGGCTGGCACGCGCTGCACAGAGAGCTAGGCGGAGGCATGGTACGCGGTGGGCGTGGCCAATGTTTAGACTGTTTGGCGCGCGTAACTTGCGGTAGACTACACGTGCCAACTGTGTTAGTACTGTACACATACATGTACATGTAATGTACTACTTACATGTAATGTATAACTTCACATGTACAGTACATGTACTACACTAGTGCTACATGTAGTATTAGTAATGTACATGTACGAACATGTACATGTACATACACTAACAGTACTAACAGTACTCAGTAGTAGTAGTACGTGAACTTATTATACAGTGTGTACTTTATAGATTTACACTGCACATGTGTATAAATTATCGTCAACACTGTACATTACGTACCGTACCCGTGCAAAGCTTGCAAGCACGATTTCGGACTTGTTAGTTGGCAGTATTACTTAGTACTTCAATACTTGTTAGCAAAGGTCGAGGTCGAAACTTGAACATCTGACAAAATGCCGAGATCATTTTTGGTAAAAAAACACCTAAGCAATGTTTACGCCTACAGGAAACTTCAGAGTGGAATAGCACGGACAGGTAGGTCTTAATTTTTCAAACATTAATTAATCAATTTACTATGATTCGGCAGATTGGGCAGATATTATGATTGGGCATAGTGCTTAGCAAGATTGTGACTGCGGTGTGACAACTTCTAAAAATGCAGAGGGCCTTTATTATTTCATAATCATAGTCACATGCACGAGTTCTTGCCCCTATGGATTCATTGGGGAAATGTAAAACTTTCTTCTTTGGAACTTACCCAACGATCTTCTGTATGTAGTGTTTGAACAGACTTTAACGTATAGAATTAATGTAACTTAAGGTAGGGCCTTGAAATTGTCTATACTTTCGCTTCGCCCAAAATGTACCATTGGCTAGTATATAACAATTAAGTGACATACGTTTTAAAGAAATAGGTTGATCAATTACTCTTACTCTTCTTAGTCTTACTCTTACTTCTTAGTACTCTTACTCTTAGTCTTACTCTTAGCTTACTCTTACTCTTAGTACTCTTAGTTATACTTTATAGTAAGTTACTACAATCATGCACAAAAGTGACATGCACATGTACATGTACATGTACATGTACATGTACATGTACACATGCTACCGGCCATAGTGCTACGTATACTACGTACTACTACTACTAGTAGTAGTAGTACTACTACAGTACTAGTACTATAGTAGTACTAGTAGTACTAGCACTAGCAGTACTAGTACCGTACTAGTTAAGTACTAGTACTAGTAGTAGTACTATACTACTACTAAAGTACTACTGTACTAGTACTAGCAGTACTAGTACTGCTAGTACTACTACTGAGTAGTACTATTTCTTAGTACTAGTACTAGTAGTAGTAGTACTAGTACTAGTACTAGTAGTACTAGTAGTAGTACTCAAGTACTTAGTACATGTACTACTGAAGAGTAAAGTACTTTTATATTTATGTAGTACTATAGTTTTTATAGTAATATACTACTGAGTACTGACTTACTGTAGTACATGTACATTACTGTACATGTACAGTACACATGTACTCACTAGTACTAGTACTATACTAGTGCCAAATACTAACTGTACTACTACTTTAGTACATGTACTGTAGTACATGTAGTACTAGTACTCATTAAGTATATGTACATGAAGCATGTACAGCTAGTACATGTATCCTCCAATAACCGGTTTTCGACGATATAAGGACTTTTCTTCAAACTGAACAATGTGGACGAAAGTATCACACTAAAAGAGGTCTCAGTCACTTTGTCCACACCACAGACTATTAGAATAATCATAGAGAAGGTTGATCAAGCCTGTCACTTCCGTAAGATTACCCGGTTTTGTTGACGTCCGCGGCGCACCGCGCAGTAAGCATCGTCACCTATTTTCGTCAGTGGTGTTTAGTAAGGTGTCCCAGTGTAGCCAAACGCAAAATAAATTCTTAAATTAATTCAAAATACTGTGTGGCACTATTAAATTCTTCCCTGTATGTTTTTTTGTGTTCATCGTTGTTTTTGTTTTTCCACACTGCTTCTAACACTTTCCTCAAATCATTCATAATTTATGCTTAAAACGTATTGGTCTTGTTGATGTCTTCTTTTGTGACGTTTAAAAAAAATCCACAATCCTCTTTCTCACTGCTTCTTCAGTTATAACCTTTCCAAATTTCACTCAAGAGACACATTTCCTCCTTCTTGGTACTTTCTCTAGCTGCTCTTTTATTTTTTTCATTTTTTTAAAAAGCCTATTGGGCAATGTTACTTTTTGTCTTTAAACAATAATAAAAAAAAAAAATTAAATTATATAAGCGAGACGCCCTATAGTAGCCTCCATAGTTTTTACCCTGAACGGACTGCCTCAAGTTGCGTGATATATTTTTTTTCTACGAATGTTGGGGTTTGTTATGGTACACTCAGATTTTTTTAGGACCAACAATAAAGAAAACTGGAGCTTCGAAGCAACTGCCAATTTTGTACCTAGGAAAATAGACCCCTAAAGAGCAACTTTTTGAATAACACGAGTTTGGCCTACTGGAAAAGCCTTAAATTTCCACATTTTCGGTGACGGACAAGAGCAGGAAACCAACTGTAAGATATGAAGTCTGAGATCGTTATACGGAGTTGTTTTCATAGTGCGATGTGAGTTAGAAGGCTAAGCGTCGAAAACGTGTAGCGTCGAAAACGGGGGTTCCCACGATACAGTACATGTGCATGTACATAAATTATATCGTGGGAACCCCCGTGGGAACAACTTCGTATAACGATCTCAGACTTCGTATCTTACAGTTGGTTTCCTGCTCTTGTCCGTCACCGAAAATGTGGAAATTTAAGGCTTTTCCAGTAGGCCAAACTCGTGTTATTCAAAAAGTTGCTATTTTGGGGTCTATTTTCCTAGATACAAAATTGGCAGTTGCTTCGAAGCTCCAGTTTTCTTTATTGTTGGTCCTAAAAAAAATCTTAGTGTACCATAACAAACCCCAACATCCGTAGAAAAGAAATATATCACGCAACTTGAGGCAGTCCGTTCAGGGTAAAAACTATGGAGGCTCCTATAGGGCGTCTCGCTTATATATTTGTTTTAATTTATTTTTTATTATTATTTAAAGACAAAAAGTAACATGGCCCAATAGGCTTTTGTATTAAATGAAAAAAATAAAAGGGCAGCTAGAGAAAGTACCAAGAAGGAGGAAATGTGTCTCTGGAGTGACATTGGGAAAGGTCATAACTGAAGAAGCAGCGAGAAAGAGGATTGTGGAGTTTTTTTTAAACGTCACAAAAGAAGACATCAACCAGACCAATACGTTTTAAGCATAAATTATGAATGATTTAAAGGCCCTATACAACATTGGTAAAGGTCAAAAGATTACCACAGTTTGTGTGTTAAACCATTAAACATTCTAAAAAAGCCATCCTGCGAAGGTTTTAGCTCAAATGGTTTTCTGAGAAAGGAGAAAAAGGCAAAAAACCGTCACGGTTTTCTCACCGGTCTGTAAGAAACAAGAAGATTCCACTTAATTTTTGAACAGCGCCCTCAATATTATCGATGACTGATCTGTGTTGATTATGTCTTCATCAGTACCTATGCACGTACGATCGAATGGCCGTCTGCGTGCATAGTGTTACCGTAGAGGTTGTTACGTGAATGATTATGGAAACTCGTTGGAGTAGACACTGGGCGTAATGTTCGTTGCGTAGTGTGACCGTTTGACCGTATTTCAGCTAGTTTCAATCTGGTACACATGTAAGCTGTTAGTGGCCATAGGTTATCTGGCTTGCCATCAACGGTTTTTTTCTTTCAGCCAGCTAGCAAATTCAACCGTATGATTCGACACAGCTGTGTGTACGTGTACTGTACTGTGTACTGTACTGTACATGTCCATGTAAAGTAAACTCAAGGACGCGAGGCTAATGCTAATGCCTATGGTCAATGCATAGAGGTCCATGGGTAAAGTGTGCGTCGTTTGAGGCTCAGCACGGCTACGTTTGGCGTTATCCATTTTGCTTTTTCTTGTACAGGCACATGTAATGTACATGTACATTGTTGTTAGAATTGTACTATTTCAAGAGTTGACTCAAAGTTCCATGGTTGACTCGTCTATGTCCCATACACAGCCGGGGTTTGGTTCAATGGTTCTTGCTATTACCGGTAGTGAGCCCGATCTGACGATGAGGGAAATTAATAAATGACGTTATCCTCGTATTTTATTGATACTCATGCAGGTTCATTAGCAACTTCTAAACCGATAACTCCCTGCCCTGATACCTATATTAGAGAAAATACTTCCATAAATTTGGTAAAAAGTGCACAGTCTTCTCTGAAACTGAGCGCACCGAGTTACATTTACATCTAAAGAGCCAAAGGCCTCAGAAATGACATCGACGCCGGTAAAATTATTATTACCAAACCAACCATTGAAAAATATTACCCTACGTTAGTTCATATTAGCCTATATATGTTAGTTCTTCCATGGTTAGTTTTGACTTGCGTGCATAAACAAAATCTATTCAGGTTCAGATGAGGGCTTTTTTTCGAACCCAGCTAGGACCAGAACACCCATTAATTTATCCGTCCTGTTCGAACTCCAACTGCAGCTTACGGCTATGACATTTCGAAATAGAAAATTCTCAGGTCCTCGATCAATAGATACGACTTCTTCGATTCGCGAACAGCTTTCAGTGCCACGTTCTTCACCAATCATCCCCGGCAAAAGTGTGATGTGTCAATGACGTTATTTTTTCCACCCCCGCCCCCCCCCCCAAAAAAAAAGTCGGAAAGGATCGAAATCAACTAATGGCTCACGCGTGGATTATAGCTAGTGGAACGTATAATCAAGTGACATGAAAATTCAATTGCATAGCATAATCGAGAGCGATGATCGAGTCTGTTTACAAAAGTCGGAACGTCTTCCTATCGGTCACGCCCGCGAAAATGGCTTCCAGCGATAGAATTAGAAGAGCTACCGACTAAAGAGAAAGAGTCGGGTACTTTCCTGCCCCCCCCTTCCTGTTACGTGTAGCCATCTAAATGTACATGTACATACTATCTAGCATAGCACGTATTGATGTGAAGTATTATGTACAGTGTACATGTGTGTACATGCACATGTACATGTACATGTACATGTACATGTACATGTACATGTACTGTACATTGTACATGCGCAAAGGAATGGGTTGCGGTTGCGGAGTGAGTGTCCCGTGAAAATCATGTTCGTCCATGGCCAGCTTCGTACCCTCCTGCCAGTACTGCTACTGGCTGGTGTTTTTGAAGTTAATGCAATTTCCAACAAATTTCCCTGGATTTCAAGCTCCAGTTTCAGGACATAAAAATGACAATGTTTTACAAATAAACATTCAATTACAATTGCTTAGCGTGTCGCTCCTAGTTGCTTCCATTGAAAGATAAAAATGGGTCTCGTTTAGATTTATCGATGTCCATACCATTGGAAAGATTTCTAAAAAAAATGTGCAAGTACTTCAGTACAGAGGTTGTAAAATGATGAGCCGAGGAAGACTGGTGGCTACTCCCGCAAAGTTTACGCCGGGGCAGAGGGGAACACGCAGGCACTGGAACTTGGAAGGGCAAGGACACGAAATAGGGGGTGGGAAGAGTTCGAAGAAGAGGCAGAGGTAGGGGATCATTATTGGCTCCTCAGCAACAGGGGGTTAATCTTCTACGTGAGCAGTGGCAGCAACGTTTACAGCAACTGTATCTCTATATTTCGCTGGGAAGGTGAACAATTGAGAGATAATGTCTCATTGTATGAAAACAAAACAATTTTTAATTTTCAAAATTTCATAAAATTACATGTACATGTAGTATGGAATAATACGCGTGAAAGCTTAAGAACAGTAACATTTAATTATTTTCCTAATTCATAACAAAATGTCCATGAAATTAAAGGTAAATCTTACAAGCAACATTACAATGTTTTGTTAGGCCCTAATCCTTTACACCCAAGTATGTTTACTTTTATGTACAAATTATGGTCTACTGCCCGTCACTGTTGATGGAACACTCACTCTCATAAATCCTGTTTTCTGTTTATTTAATATACTTGACTTTATAAGATGGGGAAAATAATGTAAGTACATTACCATTAATAGTACAGTATCAACAACCTGAGGCAAAGTAAGGGCATACTGATTGTTCAATATGGAATACTTGTTTCCGTGATGTCAATTGCAGCATCTGCCAGAGTCAACAAATGACACTGCTTGTGGGCAATAACATTGTTCTCAACAGAAAACAAAACTGTTTACAAAAATATAAGAAAAATAAGTGCAAACTGCTTTAAGACTAAAACTACCAGCTTTCCATCTTAGTCATTTTTGATCATCAATATCCAGTGGCCTCTACCCCTTCCTATCTGTTTTGCCACTTTCATTTTCCCTTCAAAGGTGAAACCTGCTAAAATAAAAAATATCACATTGTTTTTTTGAATTTAGGAAAACAATCCAGAAATGGAAAACCGAAAACTCAAACTAAAAAAATACAATACCCCCAAGACTTAAACCCGTTATCAAATAACAATTGCACAAATAGTGTTCGGTTACATGATAAATTACAGCTCAATGATTTCTTAATTTATTTTAAGCTTCTGTTCATCACTAAGTTTCTTGCAGTAGTTGATGTCTAATTGATCCGTACATTGCAGAGTCAAAAAAAAAAAAAAATCTTAGGAGAAAACTGTTTAGAAAAAAACCCACTTATAGTAATGATCTAATTAGAGAAAGCTGCAGTCATCAATCAGAATCATGCTTAATTATTAATTGTCAAAATAACTAGGTTTAGTAAGCCTGTCTGTCTGCAGAAGGTACTGTTACCTTAGTGTTCCCCTTTTGTACCCCTGACTTGGCCACACTTGAGTGCCTCCACACTGCAGTGGTTTCTGCCTTGAGACTTTGTTTCATTCTTATTCACCCCTTCAACTGAATGAAACACACACCAAACCAATTATCACACACAATTATGAACTCATTTGGATCATTGCCATATCTGCTGCAAAAGTGAAAGTCATCTGAGATAAATCTGCATTTCTGGTTATTTCATGGCCTAGTCACTTCTCTTGCCAATCATGTCATGTTTCAACTGCTAATGAGGTGTCAACATTATAGAAGATCCCTTGTGCAACATCGATAGGCTCTGCAAAGATCGCTCACACGCTGTTCTTGTTGGAAAAGGCTGGCTTGGAAGCTCCGTAATACTTGTTGAACGTATTGTCACTTTGAGATGCTAATAGGTGGGGGACATCTGGCTCCTCTCTTCAATTGTCTCTTTTTTCAAAGCATCCACTATGATCCTCTCGTTAGATACCTGTACAAGAAATGTATTTTTTGAATGAACATACTCTTATTCTCTTATAAAGGGATAACCTGACATTATCAAATTTGATTTGTTTAGTCTGCATTGTTTATTGATTTAGAATCGACATCTCAAGTAATCAGAGTGAATTTCAGAGTGTTCTCTGAGGAAACCCAGCTTTTGTGGCCAGTTTCAGTATTTACCTCAGATTGTAGCAATACTGCACTAACTCTGATGAAGTCTTGTCCGGGAGGGAATCAATCTGCTTACAATCATCTGGCCAGCTTTGACTGAAGCTTCAAATGACTCCTGACATCAAATGCTGAAAAAAAAGTTTGGAATGTGTGATTAAATTTGCGGCAAGTAATACTGTACTTGTATACATGCATTGTATCAGGGGCCCTTTGCGCACAATAAGTGATAATATTTTCACTGTGTGAATTTCAAATTATTGTCCTGTTTAATCCACTTACATCAAATGGAATGTTGATTTTTTTTAATCCATGTATAATTTTAGACAAACGAATAAGGGAAAAGTGACTTGGAACTTTAGCACACTTTTGAAAAATGACAAAGAAAACTTTGTCTTGACGGGGACTTGAATCTGAGACCTCTGGTTTTGCACACCAGTGCTCTTCACATCTCAGCTGTCCAGTCCTTAGAGGGTTACGGTTACCGCAACTATATTACTAATTATACTGAGTAATACTATATACTAGTTACCGTAAACTTTATAAGTAACTGTACCAGTATTACAGTATTGGATATACCAAACAGGACCTTTCTAAGCTACTAATACTATATGTCTTCAACACCGGTGCAGGTCCTGCTATCTAAACTGACTAAAGTGCCAAGTGCTAGGGTCAAATCACCACGTTTGATTAACAAAATTATTAAGTTTTTCTTCCATGTTTACTCAATAAACTCAATTTAAAAAATGTACTCCTACTGTACTACTAAAGTACTATTAGTTACTAGTACTATGACATATGAGTATGAGTAGTAGTACTACTAGTACTAGTACTACTAGTACTAGTACTTTTTAGTAGTACTAGTAGTTTACTGTACTAGAGTAGTACCTTGTTTCATGCACTTTTCTGTATGCAACTCTTGCCGAAATGAATATACATGATGTAGAATTATTACTATATTATTAGAAATATTTTTAATCTACATTTTTAAAGTATATATATTTACTCACATTCCTGTACTTGTGCTGGGTTGGTTGGGGCTGAGGCTAGCAGTCGAAGGCCTGGTCGTCTTTTCTAGGCCATCCAGCATGATTTCGGCCAGCTTTGCATTGGATACTCCAAGCTCTTTTGCCTTGGACCTCCAGCGTTTCAACAAGGATGGCGTAAGACTAAGAGTAAGACTAAGACTAGAGTAGACAGAGTGTCGTCGTATCGTGCGATGCACGGAACTTCCGATTAGCCTCCGCTTTCTACCTTTTCTTGATGCTTTCTGACATGTGCTTCTTCGGCCTTCCACGATTTCCTTTCGAAATTTTCTCCATTTTGAAAGGTCAAAAGATTATTAACCTTCCAAAATAAGTTTCAGAAGTTGAGTATAAGTTATAAGCGTGATATAAACAGAATGAATACGCGTAACGATGCACTTCACGAACTGTACACAGTGTGCACTACATGTGTGTGTACAGTACATGTATAATGCACGTGTGTGTACCGTACCCGTGTGTGTGCACTAGCATATTTTTTCGGACAAACTGCGGCCGTTGACCAAGTAAGAATGACAATCTTTTAACGGTCGTGTGAGGGCAGCATTCAACGAATCGCCCGAAAAACGGATTTATTGACTTATTGAGATCAAAAATAATTTCGGTGTTTGAGTAACGATTTCTCAAAAACTACAGCATCCCAGACCGTAAGATTTCAACATGAGGATTCTATCATGACCATCTACAAACTGTGTAAATTAGAAGGAAATCTGTGGACATCGATTTTTTCCGATCTTCCCAATATAAATGTTGTATAGGGCCTTTAAGGAAAGTGTTAGAAGCAGTGTGGAAAAACAAAAGCAAAGATGAACACAAAAAAACATACAGGGAAGAATTTTACAGTGCCACACAGCATTTTGAGTTATTTTAAGAATTTATTTTGCGTTTGGCTGCACTGGGACACCTTACTAAACACCACTGACGAAAATAGTTGACGATGCTTGCTGCGCGGTGCATGCGCCGCGGACGTCAACAAAACAGGGGTAATCTTACGGAAGTGACAGGCTTGATCAACCTCCTCTATGATTATTCTAATACTTGAGTCTGTGGTGTGGAGAAAGTGACTGGGACCTCTTTTAGTGTGAAACTTTCGTCCACATTGTTCAGTTTGAAGAAAAGTCCTTATATCGTCGAAAACCGGTTATTGGAGGATATACATGTACTACGTAGTTGTACAGTACTACATGTACATGTACTACTGCGTAACTAGTAGTACTGCTACTACTACTACTACGTACGAGTACTAGTTACAGTACTTCTACTTGTGGAAGGTTAAGGCTCTTCCAGTAGGCCAAACTCGTGTGATTAAAAAAGTTGCTCTTTTGGGGTCTATTTTCCGAGGTACAAAATTGGCAGTTGCTTCGTAGTTCCAGTTTTCTTTATTGTTTGTCCTAAAACAAAATCCGAGTGTACCATAACAAACCCCAACATACGTAGAAAAAAATGTCACGCAACTTGAGGCAGTCCGTTCTGGGTAAAAACTATGGAGGCTCCAAAAGGGCGTCTCGCTTATATAATTTGTTTTATTATTATTTAAAGGCGTAAAGTAACGTGGCCTAATAGGCTTTAAAAATAAAAAATAAAAGGGCAGCTAGAGAAAGTACCAAGAAGGAGGAAATGTGACTCTTGAGTGACATTGGGAAAGGTCATAACTGAAGAAGCAGTGAGAAAGAGGATTTTGGATTTTTTTTTAAACGTCACAGAAGAAGACATCAAGAAAATCAACCAGATAAAAAAATACAACCCCACCAAAAGAGCAAAGTAAACAGAATCTGCTTCCATGGCTGAATGACAATTAGCTTAATTGGACCAAGCCGAACAATCACATACTACCTCGATGTATCTTCTGATGTGGAAATTAACAAGGATGAGGAATGCTGCGTGTGTCACTTAAAGATACCGCCCTACCGTATTTCACCTCTATGGTTTACTTGAAGATCCAAATTCAAAAAAGCCTAAAAAAGAAGTTCTTTTCACATTTTAAAGAAAATTATTCTCAATTTGAATGATTCATTATGGTGATTAAATTTATTTCCTTACTATTATGAGGACAGTTTTGATGATTTGTAAAAGGATGGGAAAGTGGCTCAGGGCAATGGAACAAAATTAATGCAAACAAGTTAAGCATAAATTATGAATGTTTTGAGGAAAGTGTTAGAAGCATTGTCGAAAACCCCCCCAAAAATTAACAAACTAAAAACCATAAAGGGAAGAATTTTACACTGCCACACAGTTTGCGTTTGGCTACACTGGGTGGGACACCTTACTAAACACCACCGTCGAAACTAGGTCACGATGCTTACTGTGCGGTGCGCAGTGGACATCAACAAAACCGGGTAATCTTACGGAAATGACAGGCTTGATCAACCTTCTCCATTATTAATCTAATAGTCTGTTGTGTGGAAAAGGTGACTGAGACATCTTTAAGTGTGATACTTTCGTTCACATTGGTCAGCTTGAAGAAAAGGCCGTCGTCGAAAACTGGTCACTAGTACACGTCACGTACTATAGTCACATGTACGTACGTACACGTACAATGTACAGCGTACATCATCTACATGTACATGTACTGTACATGTACATGTACATGATACATCTCGCCACGAGGCGACGCGATTTGAGCGAACCGCAGAGCTCAGCGAACTCAACTACATGTCATGTACATGTACATGTACGGTGCATAGAGATTATAAATAAGACAAGAGGGGACAAAAAGTTTGAGACGCTGAAAGGAGCGCTCGAGCATGTTTAGAACCTCGCAGACGCATACGCATGCGCGCACGTGTGAGACGCTGTACGTATGACTATGATTGAACTGGACTGGGGAGAGCGTGAGCGCTTTATATAAGTTATTATAACGCTTGCGCGTCGAATAAATCCAACAGCACCGCTGTGTTCGCACGCCGTTCAAAACGACTAACGCAAAAGAATGGGAGCGTCACCTCTATAGTCTTATTTATAATCTCTATGGTACAGTGTACAGTACATACATGTACGCAGTACATGTACACGACGTACAGTACATGTACATGTACATACATGTACATGTACATTATATTATGTACAGTATAGTAATGTACATGTACTGTACATTGTGCATGTACAGTAGGCCTACATGTATACACTGTATATAATTAGCTTTTCCGCCGCTTCCAGCTATATCTTTTGTTAGGCTTTTTTAGCTTTTCCGTTCCATACGGAAAAGCTATTGTTCTTGTTCTGATTTTTAGCTTTTCCGTTCCATACGGAAAAGCTATTGTTCTTGTTCTGATTTTTAGCTTTTCCGTTCCATACGGAAAAGCTATTGTTCTTGTTCTGATTTTTTAGCTTTTCCGCCGCGTAGCGGAAAAGCTATTGTTCTTGTTCTGATTTTTAGCTTTTCCGCCGCGTAGCGGAAAAGCTATTGTTCTTGTTCTGATTTTTTTTTTTTTCTTTTTCTGGTCGGAATTTTCCCATAGACAAAGCGCAGGGTTTTTCTCCACGGCACTTTTGCCATTGAACACATTTGGATTTTTTTCAAACTTTGCAATTGCATAGAGCCTATGTTGAGCTAGTGCACAGTTGTCTCAAAATTGTCATGACGTCATCACGTGTCACGTGACAGTGCTTTAAAGTGGCAAATGTCAAACTCCATTTTAAGCAATAATGTAATTTCGTTTGGTTTCAATTTTGCAGTATATCTAAGTTGGGAAAAGGTGTATCCAAAAATTGCCCTCATTTGATCGTGACGTCATCTCATGAATATTAATGAGGTCATAAACTTTTAAGATTTTAAAATTTAATTGAGCATATTTGGCCAACGGAGCAAGATTTTTTTCATTTTTTCGATTATATCTATTGGGGATGTAGTTTATAAACACCCTACGGGGCCAAAATGCCATGACGCAATCGTGACGTCATCAAAACGCGTGTTTTTAAAACGCATATTTGCCAAAGGTCAATCGTCTCGAAATTTGCTAGGCATCTAGCTATTGGACTAGACATTCTGAATCCTGAGTTTGGAAACAATCGACCATTGTTCAGAATTATTATGATTTTTTGAATGTTATAATGAAGTCCCATACACTTTGTGCACGAAATGTGCACGTGCGTTTTGGGGTAGAAATTGAGGTTCCGAGTTCGAATCCCGCTGATGTCAATATTTTTTTTTATTTTTTTTAAGAGAACCAGATGCGGAAAAGCGTTATGTTCTGTTAGCCAACAGACATAAATCTCTAGTTTTTTTTTGTCTTCTTCTTCTTCTTTTTCTGGTCGGAATTTTCCCATAGACTTTGTACAGGGTTTTTCTCCACGGCACTTTTGCCATTGAACACACTTGGATTTTTTTCAAACTTTGCAAATGCATAGAGCTTATGTTGAGCTAGTGCACAGTTGTCTTAGAATTGCCATGACGTCACCACGTGTCACGTGACAGCGCTTTAAAGGGGCAAATTTCAAACTCCATTATATGCAAAAGTTTAAGGTCGTTTGGTTTCAAATTTGCACAAATTTGCACTGGGAAAAGGTGTATCCAAAAATTGCCCTCATTTGATCGTGACGTCATCTCATGAATATAAATGAGGTCATAAACTTTTACGATTTTAACATTCAATTGAACATATTTGGCCAACGGAGCAAGATTTTTTTCATTTTTTCGATTATATCTATTGGGGATGTAGTTTATAAACACCCTCCTGGGCCAAAATGCCATGACGCAATCGTGACGTCATCAAAACGCGTGTTTTTAAAACGCATATTTGCCAAAGATCAATCGTCTTGAAATTTGCTAGGCATCTAGCTATTGGGCTAGACATTCTGAATCCTGAGTTTGGAAACAATCGACCATTGTTCAGAATTATTATGATTTTGTTAATGTTATAATGAAGTCCCATACACTTTGTGCACGAAATATGCACGTGCGTTTTGGGGTAGAAATTGAGGTTCCGAGTTCGAATCCCGCTGATGTCAATATTTTTTTTTTTTTTTTTTTTAAGAGAGGCAGATGCGGAAAAGCGTTATGTTCTGTTAGCCAACAGACATAAATCTCTAGTTTTTTAGCTTTTCCGTTCCATACGGAAAAGCTATTGTTCTTGTTCTGATTTTTAGCTTTTCCGTTCCATACGGAAAAGCTATTGTTCTTGTTCTGATTTTTTTTTTTTGTCTTCTTCTTCTTCTTCTTCTTCTTCTTCTTCTTCTTCTTTTTCTGGTCGGAATAATCCCATAGACTTTGTACAGGGTTTTAGTAAGCGCCACTTTGGCCATTGAACACACTTGGATTTTTTTGAAACTTTGCAAATGTATAGAGCCCATGCTGAAGTTGTGCACAGTTGTCTTTAAAACTTCATGACGTCACCACGTGTCACGTGACAGCGCTTTAAAGGGGCAAATTTCAAACTGCAATAAAAGCAAAAAAGCAATTTCGTTTTGTTCCAAGTTTGCACTATATCTAAGTTGGGAAAAGGTGTATCCGAAAATTGCCCTCATTTGATCGTGACGTCATCTCATGAATATTAATGAGGTCATAAACTTTTAAGATTTTAACATTCAATTGAGCATATTTGGCCAACGGAGCAAGATTTTTTTATTGTTTTTGTTTATATCTATTAGGGATGTAGTCTAGAAACACCCTCTGGGGCCAAAATGCCATGACGCAATCGTGACGTCATCAAAATGCGTGTTTTTAAAACGCATATTTGCCAAAGGTCAATCGTCTCGAAACTTGGTGTACAGGTAGCTATTGTGCTAGACGTTAATAATCCTGAGTTTGGAAGCAATCGATCATTGTTCAGAATTATTATGATTTTTTGAAAAATATAATGAAGTGCCATAGACTTTGTGCACAAAATATGCACATGCGTTTTGGGTTAGGAATGGAGGTTACGGGTTCGAACCCCGCTCATGTCAATTTTTTTTTCCAATTTTTTTTTTTTTTTTTAAGAGAACCAGATGCGGAAAAGCGTTATGTTCTGTTTGCCAACAGACATAAATTTCTAGTTTTTTTTTGTCTTCTTCTTCTTCTTCTTCTTCTTCTTCTTCTTCTTCTTCTGGTCGGAATAATCCCATAGACTTTGTACAGGGTTTTAGTAAGCGCCACTTTGGTCATTGAACACACTTGGATTTTTTTGAAACTTTGCAAATGTATAGAGCCCATGCTGAAGTTGTGCACAGTTGTCTTTAAAACTTAATGACGTCACCACGTGTCACGTGACAGCGCTTTAAAGGGACAAATTTCAAACTCCAATAAAAGCAAAAGTACAAGTTCGTTTGGTTTCAATTTTGCAGTATATTTAAGTTGGGAAAAGGTGTATCCAAAAATTGCCCTCATATGATCGTGACGTCATCTCATGAATATTAATGAGGTCATAAACTTTTAAGATTTTAACATTCAATTGAGCATATTTGGCCAACGGAGCAAGATTTTTTTATTGTTTTTGTTTATATCTATTAGGGATGTAGTCTAGAAACACCCTCTGGGGCCAAAATGCCATGACGCAATCGTGACGTCATCAAAATGCGTGTTTTTAAAACACATATTTGCCAAAGGTCAATCTTCTCGTAATTTGATGTGCAGGTAGCTTTTGGGCTAGACATTCATAATCCTGAGTTTGGAAGCAATCGATCATTGTTCAGAATTATTATGATTTTTTGAAAAATATAATGAGGTCCAATACACTTTGTGCACAAAATATGCACGTGCGTATTGTGTTAGGAATGGAGGTTAGGGGTTCGAATCCCGTTGATGTCAATTTTTTTTTCATCAATTTTTTAGCTTTTCCGCCGCGTAGCGGAAAAGCTATTGTTCTTGTTCTGATTTTTTTTTTTTTTCTTCTTCTTTTTCTGGTCGGAATAATCCCATAGACTTTGTACAGGGTTTTAGTAAGCGCCACTTTGGCCATTGAACACACTTTGATTTTTTTCAAACTTGGCAAATGCATAGAGCCAATGCTGAAGTTGTGCACAGTTGTCTTTAAAACTTCATGACGTCACCACGTGTCACGTGACAGCGCTTTAAAGGGGCAAATTTCAAACTGCAATAAAAGCAAAAAAGCAATTTCGTTTTGTTCCAAGTTTGCACTATATCTAAGTTGGGAAAAGGTGTATCCAAAAATTGCCCTCATTTGATCGTGACGTCATCTCATGAATATTAATGAGGTCATAAACTTTAAAGATTTTAACATTCAATTGAGCATATTTGGCAAACGGAGCAAGATTTTTTTCATTTTTTTGATTATATCTATCGGGTATGTAGTCTAGAAACACCCTCCGGGGCCAAAATGCCATGACGCAATCGTGACGTCATCAAAATGCGTGTTTTTAAAACGCATATTTGCCAAAGGTCAATCGTCTCGAAATTTGGTGTGCAGGTAGCTATTAAGCTAGACATTCTAAATCCTGAGTTTCGAAGCAATTGACCATTGTTCAGAATTATTATGATTATTTGAATGTTATAATGAAGTCCCATACACTTTGTGCACGAAATATGCACGTGCGTTTTGGGGTAGAAATTGAGGTTACGAGTTCGAATCCCGCTGATGTCAATTTTTTTTTTTTTTTTTTTTTTAAAGAGCCAGATGCGGAAAAGCGTTATGATCTGTTAGCCAACAGACATAAATCTCTAGTTTTTTTTTTTCTTCTTCTTTTTCTGGTCGGAATAATCCCATAGACTTTGTACAGGGTTTTAGTAAGCGCCACTTTGGTCATTGAACACACTTGGATTTTTTTGGAACTTTGCAAATGTATAGAGCCCATGCTGAAGTTGTGCACAGTTGTCTTTAATACTTCATGACGTCACCACGTGTCACGTGACAGCGCTTTAAAGGGACAAATTTCAAACTCCAAGAAAAGCAAAAGTACAAGTTCGTTTGGTTTCAATTTTGCAGTATATCTAAGTTGGGAAAAGGTGTATCCAAAAATTGCCCTCATTTGATCGTGACGTCATCTCATGAATATTAATGAGGTCATAAACTTTTAAGATTTTAACATTCAATTGAGCATATTTGGCCAACGGAGCAAGATTTTTTTCATTTTTTCGATTATATCTATTGGGGATGTAGTTTAGAAACACCCTCCGGGGCCAAAATGCCATGACGCAATCGTGACGTCATCAAAATGCGTGTTTTTAAAACGCATATTTGCTAAAGGTCAATCGCCTCGAAATTTGGTGGGCATTCAGCTATTGGGCTAGACATTCTAAATCCTGAGTTTGGAAGCAATTGACCATTGTTCAGAATTATTATGATTTTTTGAAAAATATAATGATGTCCCATACACTTTGTGCACGAAATATGCACGTGCGTTTTGGGGTAGAAGTTGAGGTTCCAAGTTCGAATCCCGCTGATGTCAATATTTTTTTTTTTTTTTTTTTTTTCAAGAGAGGCAGATGCGGAAAAGCGTTATGTTCTGTTAGCCAACAGACATAAATCTCTAGTTTTAAATTTTTTTTATTAAAGAGAACCAGATGCGGAAAAGCGTTATGTTCTGTTTGCCAACAGACATAAATTTCTAGTTAGCTTTTCCGTTCCATACGGAAAAGCTATTGTTCTTGTTCTGATTTTTTTTTTTTTTCTTCTTCTTTTTCTGGTCGGAATAATCCCATAGACTTTGTACAGGGTTTTAGTAAGCACCACTTTGGACATTGAACACACTTGGATTTTTTTTAAACTTTGCAAATATATAGAGCCCATGCTGAAGTTGTGCACAGTTGTCTTTAAAACTTCATGACGTCACCACGTGTCACGTGACAGCGCTTTAAAGGGACAAATTTCAAACTCCAATAAAAGCAAAAGTACAAGTTCGTTTGGTTTCAATTTTGCAGTATATCTAAGTTGGGAAAAGGTGTATCCAAAAATTGCCCTCATTTGATCGTGACGTCATCTCATGAATATTAATGAGGTCATAAACTTTTAAGATTTTAACATTCAATTGAGCATATTTGGCCAACGGAGCAAGATTTTTTTCATTTTTTCGATTATATCTATTGGGGATGTAGTTTATAAACACCCTCCGGAGCCAAAATGCCATGACGCAATCGTGACGTCATCAAAATGCTTGTTTTTAAAACGCATATTTGCCAAAGGTCAATCGTCTCGAAATTTGGTATGCATTTAGCTATTGGGCTAGACATTCTAAATCTTGAGTTTGGAAGCAATTGACTATTGTTCAGAATTATTATGATTTTTTGAATGTTATAATGAAGTCCCATACACTTTGTGCACGAAATATGCACGTGCGTTTTGGGGTAGAAATTGAGGTTACGAGTTCGAATCCCGCTGATGTCAATTTTTTTTTTTTTTTTTTGAAGAGAGCCAGATGCGGAAAAGCGTTATGTTCTGTTAGCCAACAGACATAAATCTCTAGTTTGTCTTCTTCTTCTTCTTCTTCTTCTTCTTCTTCTTCTTCTTCTTTTTCTGGTCGGAATAATCCCATAGACTTTGTACAGGGTTTTAGTAAGCGCCACTTTGGCCATTAAACACACTTGGATTTTTTTGAAACTTTGCAAATGTATGGAACCCTTGCTGAAGTTATGCACAGTTGTCTTTAAAACTTCATGACGTCACCACGTGTCACGTGACAGCACTTTAAAGGGGCAAATTTCAAACTCAAATAAAAGCAAAAATGCAAATTCGTTTGGTTCCAATTTTGCACTATATCTAAGTTGGGAAAAGGTGTATCCAAAAATTGCCGTCATTTCATAGTGACGTCATCTCATGAATATTAATGAGCTCATAAACTTTTAAGATTTTAACATTCAATTGAGCATATTTGGCCAACGGAGCAACATTTTTAAAAAAATTTTGTTGATATCTATTCCGGATGTAGTTTAGAAACACCCACATGGGCCAAAATGTCATGACGCAATCGTGACGTCATCAAAATGCGTGTTTTCAAATCACATATTTGCCATTGGACAATCTTCTGGAAATTTGTTGGGCCGTTAGCTATTGGGCTAGACATTCTAAATCTTGAGTTTGGAATTTATTAACCATTGTTCAGAATTGTTATGATTTTTTTAATATTATAATGTAGTCCCATACACTTTGTGCACATAATATGCACGTGCTTTAAAGGGGCAACTTGTACACTACACTGTAGTCATTAATTATGGCTTCACGTAGGTAGATCTAAACTTCAGACGAAGATTACTACCTGAACGAAGAAAAAATCGTATTTTTATTTTGTCTTCAACCGACTCAACATATACCCCGGATTGAAAATATCAAAACATATTTCAGGAATTTCCTTTGTTTTTCATTGTTTAGGTTTTTTATACTAAGGGCCATAGGTTTGTGTACAAATTAGCTGTGAAATCCATTAAGGGCCTAATATCAAATACAAATGGCTTCAAACTTGGCACATACTTAGGTTAGTAGATGGAGATTCATTGCAAAAAGTGAGATCATCATGACGTCATCAGGGGGTCACGTGACAGGTCATTAAAATGTCAAACTTCAAACTTAATTCTTAGCAAAAGTATCGGTTAGTTTGGTTTCAATTTTGCAGCATATCTAAGTTGGGAAAAGATGTATCCAAAAATAGCCCTCATTCGATCGTGACGTAATCTCATGAATATTAATGAGGTCATGAACTTTTTGATTTTAACATTCAATTGAGCATATTTGGCCAACGGAGCAAGATTTTTTTCATTTGTTCGTTTATATCTAATGGGGATGTAGTTTAGAAACACCCTCCGGGAACAAAATGTCATGACGCAATCGTGACGTCATCAAAATGCGTGATTTTAAAGCACATAATAGCCAATGGTCAATCTTCTCGAAATTTGGTGGCCAGTTAGCTATTAGGCTAGATATCTTAAATCCTGAGTTTGGAACCGATTAAACATTCTTTTGAATTATTATGATTTGTTAAATATCATTTCTTAGTCCCATAGACTTTGTGCACGATACGTTTGTGTGCCTTTTGGGGTAGGAATGGATGGTACACTGTACAGGTTCGAAACAGAGTTGCCACCTTCATGAACTCAATCAAAACGATGCTAAAAGGGGTTTACACCAATATACAGTAAAACTGTGTTTTTTTTCGTTTGTTTGTGCTTGAGTTGTCACGTGACCGCCCTTTAAAGGGCCAACATGGCATGTGCAATCACGCCACGATCTTAGATCCCGCAGGATCAATATTTAGCATATACAGTGTGTATCTAAGTTGGGTAACAGTGTATCCAAATATTGCAATAATTATGATGATGAGGTCATCTCATGAATATTAATGAGGTAATAAAAAACCGATATTAAATCAATGGTTAACTCCCTTGTTGTGCTGTTGCTAGCGCATATAGCATGTGAGAGGAGTTTCAGGGACCAATTAGGTTTCATGACCTTCCTCATGTCATGTGACCCTTTCCTCCGGTCCAGACCGGAAGTACTTTAGTAATCATGCATGTGCTACTGGTTTTCAGATTTTCAACTTGGTCTTTCTTCGGGGAAAAAAAAGGAAAAGCTACACGTTCTGTTACAACAGACGTATGTTTCTAGTTTTTTTAGCTTTTCCGTTCCATACGGAAAAGCTATTGTTCTTGTTCTGATTTTTTTTTTTTGTCTTCTTCTTCTTCTTCTTCTTCTTCTTCTTCTTCTTCTTCTTCTTCTTTTTCTGGTCGGAATAATCCCATAGACTTTGTACAGGGTTTTAGTAAGCGCCACTTTGGCCATTGAACACACTTGGATTTTTTTGAAACTTTGCAAATGTATGGAACCCTTGCTGAAGTTGTGCACAGTTGTCTTTAAAACTTCATGACGTCACCACGTGTCACGTGACAGCACTTTAAAGGGGCAAATTTCAAACTCAAATAAAAGCAAAAATGCAAATTCGTTTGGTTCCAATTTTGCACTATATCTAAGTTGGGAAAAGGTGTATCCAAAAATTGCCGTCATTTCATAGTGACGTCATCTCATGAATATTAATGAGCTCATAAACTTTTAAGATTTTAACATTCAATTGAGCATATTTGGCCAACGGAGCAACATTTTTAAAAAAATTTTGTTGATATCTATTCCGGATGTAGTTTAGAAACACCCACATGGGCCAAAATGTCATGACGCAATCGTGACGTCATCAAAATGCGTGTTTTCAAATCACATATTTGCCATTGGACAATCTTCTGGAAATTTGTTGGGCCGTTAGCTATTGGGCTAGACATTCTAAATCTTGAGTTTGGAATTTATTAACCATTGTTCAGAATTGTTATGATTTTTTTAATATTATAATGTAGTCCCATACACTTTGTGCACATAATATGCACGTGCTTTAAAGGGGCAACTTGTACACTACACTGTAGTCATTAATTATGGCTTCACGTAGGTAGATCTAAACTTCAGACGAAGATTACTACCTGAACGAAGAAAAAATCGTATTTTTATTTTGTCTTCAACCGACTCAACATATACCCCGGATTGAAAATATCAAAACATATTTCAGGAATTTCCTTTGTTTTTCATTGTTTAGGTTTTTTATACTAAGGGCCATAGGTTTGTGTACAAATTAGCTGTGAAATCCATTAAGGGCCTAATATCAAATACAAATGGCTTCAAACTTGGCACATACTTAGGTTAGTAGATGGAGATTCATTGCAAAAAGTGAGATCATCATGACGTCATCAGGGGGTCACGTGACAGGTCATTAAAATGTCAAACTTCAAACTTAATTCTTAGCAAAAGTATCGGTTAGTTTGGTTTCAATTTTGCAGCATATCTAAGTTGGGAAAAGATGTATCCAAAAATAGCCCTCATTCGATCGTGACGTAATCTCATGAATATTAATGAGGTCATGAACTTTTTGATTTTAACATTCAATTGAGCATATTTGGCCAACGGAGCAAGATTTTTTTCATTTGTTCGTTTATATCTAATGGGGATGTAGTTTAGAAACACCCTCCGGGAACAAAATGTCATGACGCAATCGTGACGTCATCAAAATGCGTGATTTTAAAGCACATAATAGCCAATGGTCAATCTTCTCGAAATTTGGTGGCCAGTTAGCTATTAGGCTAGATATCTTAAATCCTGAGTTTGGAACCGATTAAACATTCTTTTGAATTATTATGATTTGTTAAATATCATTTCTTAGTCCCATAGACTTTGTGCACGATACGTTTGTGTGCCTTTTGGGGTAGGAATGGATGGTACACTGTACAGGTTCGAAACAGAGTTGCCACCTTCATGAACTCAATCAAAACGATGCTAAAAGGGGTTTACACCAATATACAGTAAAACTGTGTTTTTTTTCGTTTGTTTGTGCTTGAGTTGTCACGTGACCGCCCTTTAAAGGGCCAACATGGCA
Source organism: Luidia sarsii (assembly GCA_949987565.1). Classification (NCBI taxonomy): domain Eukaryota; kingdom Metazoa; phylum Echinodermata; class Asteroidea; order Paxillosida; family Luidiidae; genus Luidia; species Luidia sarsii. Next base: position 11,604,906 of record OX465110.1, read on the forward strand.
TGTGCAATCACGCCACGATCTTAGATCCCGCAGGATCAATATTTAGCATATACAGTGTGTATCTAAGTTGGGTAACAGTGTATCCAAATATTGCAATAATTATGATGATGAGGTCATCTCATGAATATTAATGAGGTAATAAAAAACCGATATTAAATCAATGGTTAACTCCCTTGTTGTGCTGTTGCTAGCGCATATAGCATGTGAGAGGAGTTTCAGGGACCAATTAGGTTTCATGACCTTCCTCATGTCATGTGACCCTTTCCTCCGGTCCAGACCGGAAGTACTTTAGTAATCATGCATGTGCTACTGGTTTTCAGATTTTCAACTTGGTCTTTCTTCGGGGAAAAAAAAGGAAAAGCTACACGTTCTGTTACAACAGACGTATGTTTCTAGTTTTTTTAGCTTTTCCGTTCCATACGGAAAAGCTATTGTTCTTGTTCTGATTTTTTTTTTGTCTTCTTCTTCTTCTTCTTCTTCTTCTTCTTCTTCTTCTTCTTCTTCTTTTTCTGGTCGGAATAATCCCATAGACTTTGTACAGGGTTTTAGTAAGCGCCACTTTGGCCATTGAACACACTTGGATTTTTTTGAAACTTTGCAAATGTATGGAACCCTTGCTGAAGTTGTGCACAGTTGTCTTTAAAACTTCATGACGTCACCACGTGTCACGTGACAGCACTTTAAAGGGGCAAATTTCAAACTCAAATAAAAGCAAAAATGCAAATTCGTTTGGTTCCAATTTTGCACTATATCTAAGTTGGGAAAAGGTGTATCCAAAAATTGCCGTCATTTCATAGTGACGTCATCTCATGAATATTAATGAGCTCATAAACTTTTAAGATTTTAACATTCAATTGAGCATATTTGGCCAACGGAGCAATATTTTTAAATTTTTTTTGTTGATATCTATTCCGGATGTAGTTTAGAAACACCCACATGGGCCAAAATGTCATGACGCAATCGTGACGTCATCAAAATGCGTGTTTTCAAATCACATATTTGCCATTGGACAATCTTCTGGAAATTTGTTGGGCAGTTAGCTATTGGGCTAGACATTCTAAATCTTGAGTTTGGAATTTATTAACCATTGTTCAGAATTGTTATGATTTTTTTAATATTATAATGTAGTCCCATACACTTTGTGCACATAATATGCACGTGCTTTAAAGGGGCAACTTGTACACTACACTGTAGTCATTAATTATGGCTTCACGTAGGTAGATCTAAACTTCAGACGAAGATTACTACCTGAACGAAGAAAAAATCGTATTTTTATTTTGTCTTCAACCGACTCAACATATACCCCGGATTGAAAATATCAAAACATATTTCAGGAATTTCCTTTGTTTTTCATTGTTTAGGTTTTTTATACTAAGGGCCATAGGTTTGTGTACAAATTAGCTGTGAAATCCATTAAGGGCCTAATATCAAATACAAATGGCTTCAAACTTGGCACATACTTAGGTTAGTAGATGGAGATTCATTGCAAAAAGTGAGATCATCATGACGTCATCAGGGGGTCACGTGACAGGTCATTAAAATGTCAAACTTCAAACTTAATTCTTAGCAAAAGTATCGGTTAGTTTGGTTTCAATTTTGCAGCATATCTAAGTTGGGAAAAGATGTATCCAAAAATAGCCCTCATTCGATCGTGACGTAATCTCATGAATATTAATGAGGTCATGAACTTTTTGATTTTAACATTCAATTGAGCATATTTGGCCAACGGAGCAAGATTTTTTTCATTTGTTCGTTTATATCTAATGGGGATGTAGTTTAGAAACACCCTCCGGGAACAAAATGTCATGACGCAATCGTGACGTCATCAAAATGCGTGATTTTAAAGCACATAATAGCCAATGGTCAATCTTCTCGAAATTTGGTGGCCAGTTAGCTATTAGGCTAGATATCTTAAATCCTGAGTTTGGAACCGATTAAACATTCTTTTGAATTATTATGATTTGTTAAATATCATTTCTTAGTCCCATAGACTTTGTGCACGATACGTTTGTGTGCCTTTTGGGGTAGGAATGGATGGTACACTGTACAGGTTCGAAACAGAGTTGCCACCTTCATGAACTCAATCAAAACGATGCTAAAAGGGGTTTACACCAATATACAGTAAAACTGTGTTTTTTTTCGTTTGTTTGTGCTTGAGTTGTCACGTGACCGCCCTTTAAAGGGCCAACATGGCATGTGCAATCACGCCACGATCTTAGATCCCGCAGGATCAATATTTAGCATATACAGTGTGTATCTAAGTTGGGTAACAGTGTATCCAAATATTGCAATAATTATGATGATGAGGTCATCTCATGAATATTAATGAGGTAATAAAAAACCGATATTAAATCAATGGTTAACTCCCTTGTTGTGCTGTTGCTAGCGCATATAGCATGTGAGAGGAGTTTCAGGGACCAATTAGGTTTCATGACCTTCCTCATGTCATGTGACCCTTTCCTCCGGTCCAGACCGGAAGTACTTTAGTAATCATGCATGTGCTACTGGTTTTCAGATTTTCAACTTGGTCTTTCTTCGGGGAAAAAAAAGGAAAAGCTACACGTTCTGTTACAACAGACGTATGTTTCTAGTTTTTTTAGCTTTTCCGTTCCATACGGAAAAGCTATTGTTCTTGTTCTGATATTTTTTTAGCTTTTCCGCCGCGTAGCGGAAAAGCTATTGTTCTTGTTCTGATTTTTTTTTTTTTAGCTTTTCCGCCGCGTAGCGGAAAAGCTATTGTTCTTGTTCTGATTAGCTTTTTTTTTTTTTTTTTCTTCTTTTTCTGGTCGGAATTTTCCCATAGACAAAGCGCAGGGTTTTTCTCCACGGCACTTTTGCCATTGAACACATTTGGATTTTTTTCAAACTTTGCAATTGCATAGAGCCTATGTAGAGCTAGTGCACAGTTGTCTCAAAATTGTCATGACGTCATCATGTGTCACGTGACAGTGCTTTAAAGTGGCAAATTTCAAACTCCATTTTAAGCAAAAATGCAATTTCGTTTGGTTTCAATTTTGCAGTATATCTAAGTTGGGAAAAGGTGTATCCAAAAATTGCCCTCATTTGATCGTGACGTCATCTCATGAATATTAATGAGGTCATAAACTTTTAAGATTTTAACATTCAATTGACCATATTTGGCCAACGGAGCAAGATTTTTTTCATTTTTTCGATTATATCTATTGGGGATGTAGTTTATAAACACCCTCCGGGGCCAAAATGCCATGACGCAATCGTGACGTCATCAAAACGCGTGTTTTTAAAACGCATATTTGCCAAAGGTCAATCGTCTCGAAATTTGCTAGGCATCTAGCTATTGGGCTAGACATTCTGAATCCTGAGTTTGGAAACAATCGACCATTGTTCAGAATTATTATGATTTTTTTAATGTTATAATGAAGTGCCATACACTTTGTGCACGAAATATGCACGTGCGTTTTGGGGTAGAAATTGAGGTTCCGAGTTCGAATCCCGCTGATGTCAATATTTTTTTTATTTTTTTTAAGAGAGGCAGATGCGGAAAAGCGTTATGTTCTGTTAGCCAACAGACATAAATCTCTAGTTAGCTTTTCCGCCGCGTAGCGGAAAAGCTATTGTTCTTGTTCTGATTTTTTTAGCTTTTCCGCCGCGTAGCGGAAAAGCTATTGTTCTTGTTCTGATTTTTTTTTTTTTCTTCTTTTTCTGGTCGGAATTTTCCCATAGACAAAGCGCAGGGTTTTTCTCCACGGCACTTTTGCCATTGAACACATTTGGATTTTTTTCAAACTTTGCAATTGCATAGAGCCTATGTAGAGCTAGTGCACAGTTGTCTCAAAATTGTCATGACGTCATCATGTGTCACGTGACAGTGCTTTAAAGTGGCAAATTTCAAACTCCATTTTAAGCAAAAATGCAATTTCGTTTGGTTTCAATTTTGCAGTATATCTAAGTTGGGAAAAGGTGTATCAAAAAATTGCCCTCATTTGATCGTGACGTCATCTCATGAATATTAATGAGGTCATAAACTTTTAAGATTTTAACATTCAATTGACCATATTTGGCCAACGGAGCAAGATTTTTTTCATTTTTTCGATTATATCTATTGGGGATGTAGTTTATAAACACCCTCCGGGGCCAAAATGCCATGACGCAATCGTGACGTCATCAAAACGCGTGTTTTTAAAACGCATATTTGCCAAAGATCAATCGTCTCGAAATTTGCTAGGCATCTAGCTATTGGGCTAGACATTCTGAATCCTGAGTTTGGAAACAATCAACCATTGTTCAGAATTATTATGATTTTTTTAATGTTATAATGAAGTCCCATACACTTTGTGCACGAAATATGCACGTGCGTTTTGGGGTAGAAATTGAGGTTCCGAGTTCGAATCCCGCTGATGTGAATATTTTTTTTTTTTTTTTTTTTAAGAGAACCAGATGCGGAAAAGCGTTATGTTCTGTTAGCCAACAGACATAAATCTCTAGTTAGCTTTTCCGCCGCGTAGCGGAAAAGCTATTGTTCTTGTTCTGATTTTTTTTTTTTTTCTTCTTTTTCTGGTCGGAATTTTCCCATAGACTTTGTACAGGGTTTTTCTCCACGGCACTTTTGCCATTGAACACACTTGGATTTTTTTCAAACTTTGCAAATGCATAGAGCTTATGTTGAGCTAGTGCACAGTTGTCTTAGAATTGCCATGACGTCACCACGTGTCACGTGACAGCGCTTTAAAGGGGCAAATTTCAAACTCCATTATATGCAAAAGTTTAAGGTCGTTTGGTTTCAATTTTGCACTATATCTAAGTTGGGAAAAGGTGTATCCAAAAATTGCCCTCATTTGATCGTGACGTCATCTCATGAATATTAATGAGGTCATAAACTTTCAAGATTTTAACATTCAATTGAGCATATTTGGCCAACGGAGCAAGATTTTTTTCATTTTTTCGATTATATCTATTGGGGATGTAGTTTATAAACACACTCCGGGGCCAAAATGCCATGACGCAATCGTGACGTCATCAAAACGCGTGTTTTTAAAACGCATATTTGCCAAAGGTCAATCGTCTCGGAATTTGCTAGGCATCTAGCTATTGGGCTAGACATTCTGAATCCTGAGTTTGGAAACAATTGACCATTGTTCAGAATTATTATGATTTTTTTAATGTTATAATGAAGTCCCTTACACTTTGTGCACGAAATATGCACGTGCGTTTTGGGGTAGAAATTGAGGTTCCGAGTTCGAATCCCGCTGATGTCAATATTTTTTTTTTTTTTTTTTTTTTAAGAGAACCAGTGCGGAAAAGCGTTTTGTTCTGTTTGCCAACAGACATAAATCTCTAGTTTTCTTCTTTTTCTGGTCGGAATTTTCCCATAGACAAAGCGCAGGTTTTTTCTCCACGGCACTTTTGCCATTGAACACATTTGGATTTTTTTCAAACTTTGCAATTGCATAGAGCCTATGTAGAGCTAGTGCACAGTTGTCTCAAAATTGTCATGACGTCATCATGTGTCACGTGACAGTGCTTTAAAGTGGCAAATTTCAAACTCCATTTTAAGCAAAAATGCAATTTCGTTTGGTTTCAATTTTGCAGTATATCTAAGTTGGGAAAAGGTGTATCCAAAAATTGCCCTCATTTGATCGTGACGTCATCTCATGAATATTAATGAGGTCATAAACTTTTCACATTTTAACATTCAATTGACCATATTTGGCCAACGGAGCAAGATTTTTTTCATTTTTTCGATTATATCTATTGGGGATGTAGTTTAGAAACACCCTCCGGGGCCAAAATGCCATGACGCAATCGTGACGTCATCAAAACGCGTGTTTTTAAAACGCATATTTGCCAAAGGTCAATCGTCTCGAAATTTGCTAGGCATCTAGCTATTGGGCTAGACATTCTGAATCCTGAGTTTGGAAACAATCGACCATTGTTCAGAATTATTATGATTTTTTTAATGTTATAATGAAGTCCCATACACTTTGTGCACGAAATATGCACGTGCGTTTTGGGGTAGAAATTGAGGTTCCGAGTTCGAATCCCGCTGATGTCAATATTTTTTTTATTTTTTTTAAGAGAGGCAGATGCGGAAAAGCGTTATGTTCTGTTAGCCAACAGACATAAATCTCTAGTTTTTTTTTCTTCTTTTTCTGGTCGGAATTTTCCCATAGACAAAGCGCAGGGTTTTTCTCCACGGCACTTTTGCCATTGAACACATTTGGATTTTTTTCAAACTTTGCAATTGCATAGAGCTTATGTTGAGCTAGTGCACAGTTGTCTCAAAATTGTCATGACGTCATCATGTGTCACGTGACAGTGCTTTAAAGTGGCAAATTTCAAACTCCATTTTAAGCAAAAATGCAATTTCGTTTGGTTTCAATTTTGCAGTATATCTAAGTTGGGAAAAGGTGTATCCAAAAATTGCCCTCATTTGATCGTGACGTCATCTCATGAATATTAATGAGGTCATAAACTTTTAAGATTTTAACATTCAATTGAGCATATTTGGCCAACGGAGCAAGATTTTTTTTTTTTTTTTGTTGATATCAATTGGAGATGTAGTCTAGAAACACCCTCCGGGGCCAAAATGCCATGACGCAATCGTGACGTCATCAAAATGCGTGTTTTTAAAACACATATTTGCCAAAGGTCAATCGTCTCGAAATTTGGTGTGCAGGTAGCTATTGGGCTAGACATTCGAAATCCTGAATTTGGAAACAATCGACCATTGTTCAGAATAATTATGATTTTTTGAATGTTATAATGAAGTCCCATACACTTTGTGCACGAAATATGCACGTGCGTTTTGGGGTAGAAATTGAGGTTCCGAGTTCGAATCCCGCTGATGTCAATATTTTTTTATTTTTTTTTTTAAGAGAGGCAGATGCGGAAAAGCGTTATGTTCTGTTAGCCAACAGACATAAATCTCTAGTTTCTTCTTCTTCTTCTTCTTCTTCTTCTTCTTTTTCTGGTCGGAATTTTCCCATAGACTTTGTACAGGGTTTTTCTCCACGGCACTTTTGCCATTGAACACACTTGGATTTTTTTCAAACTTTGCAAATGCATAGAGCTTATGTTGAGCTAGTGCACAGTTGTCTTAGAATTGTCATGACGTCATCATGTGTCACGTGACAGCGCTTTAAAGGTGCAAAATTCAAACTCCATTTTAAGCAAAAATGCAATTTCGTTGGGTTTCAATTTTGCACTATATCTAAGTTGGGAAAAGGTGTATCCGAAAATTGCCCTCATTTGATCGTGACGTCATCTCATGAATATTAATGAGGTCATGAACTTTTGCTATTTCAACATTCAATTGAGCATATTTGGCCAACGGAGCAAGATTTTTTTCATTTTTTCGATTATATCTATTGGGGATGTAGTTTATAAACACCGTCCGGGGCCAAAATGCCATGACGCAATCGTGACGTCATCAAAATGCGTGTTTTTAAAACGCATATTTGCCAAAGGTCAATCGTCTCGAAACTTGGTGTGCAGGTAGCTATTGTGCTAGACATTCTGAATCCTGAGTTTGGAAACAATCGACCATTGTTCAGAATTATTATGATTTTGTTAATGTTATAATGAAGTCCCTTACACTTTGTGCACGAAATATGCACGTGCGTTTTGGGGTAGAAATTGAGGTTCCGAGTTCGAATCCCGCTGATGTCAATATTTTTTTTTTTTTTTTTTTTAGAGAGGCAGATGCGGAAAAGCGTTATGTTCTGTTAGCCAACAGACATAAATCTCTAGTTAGCTTTTCCGTTCCATACGGAAAAGCTATTGTTCTTGTTCTGATTTTTTTTTTTTTTCTTCTTCTTTTTCTGGTCGGAATAATCCCATAGACTTTGTACAGGGTTTTAGTAAGCGCCACTTTGGCCATTGAACACACTTGGATTTTTTTGAAACTTTGCAAATGTATAGAGCCCTTGCTGAAGTCGTGCACAGTTGTCTTTAAAACTTCATGACGTCACCACGTGTCACGTGATAGCGCCTTAAAGGGACAAATTTCAAACTCCAATAAAAGCAAAAGTACAAGTTCGTTTGGTTTCAATTTTGCAGTATATCTAAGTTGGGAAAAGGTGTATCCAAAAATTGCCCTCATTTGATCGTGACGTCATCTTATGAATATTAATGAGGTCATAAACTTTTAAGATTTTAACATTCAATTGAGCATATTTGGCCAACGGAGCAAGATTTTTTTCATTTTTTCGATTATATCTATTGGGGATGTAGTTTATAAACACCCTCCGGAGCCAAAATGCCATGACGCAATCGTGACGTCATCAAAATGCTTGTTTTTAAAACGCATATTTGCCAAAAGTCAATCGTCTCGAAATTTGGTATGCATTTAGCTATTGGGCTAGACATTCTAAATCTTGAGTTTGGAAGCAATTGACCATTGTTCAGAATTATTATGATTTTTTGAATGTTATAATGAAGTCCCATACACTTTGTGCACCAAATATGCACGTGCGTTTTGGGGTAGAAATTGAGGTTACGAGTTCGAATCCCGCTGATGTCAATTTTTTTTTTTTTTTTTTTGAAGAGAGCCAGATGCGGAAAAGCGTTATGTTCTGTTAGCCAACAGACATAAATCTCTAGTTAGCTTTTCCGTTCCATACGGAAAAGCTATTGTTCTTGTTCTGATTTTTTTTTTTTTTCTTCTTCTTTTTCTGGTCGGAATTTTCCCATAGACAAAGCACAGGGTTTTAGTAAGCACCACTTTGGACATTGAACACACTTGGATTTTTTTGAAACTTTGCAAATGTATAGAGCCCATGCTAAAGTTGTGCACAGTTGTCTTTAAAACTTCATGACGTCACCACGTGTCACGTGACAGCGCTTTAAAGGGGCAAATTTCAAACTCCATTATATGCAAAAGAACAAGTTCGTTTGGTTTCAATTTTGCAGTATATCTAAGTTGGGAAAAGGTGTATCCAAAAATTGCCCTCATTTGATCGTGACGTCATCTCATGAATATTAATGAGGTCATAAACTTTTAAGATTTTAACATTCAATTGAGCATATTTGGCCAACGGAGCAAGATTTTTTTCATTTTTTCGTTTATATCTATTGGGGATGTAGTTAAGAAACACCCTCCGGGCCCAAAATGCCATGACGCAATCGTGACGTCATCAAAATGCGTGTTTTTAAAACGCATATTTGCCAAAGGTCAATCGTCTCGAAATTTGGTGGGCATTTAGCTATTGGGCTAGACATTCTAAATCCTGAGTTTCAAAGCAATTGACCATTGTTCAGAATTATTATGATTTTTTGAATGTTATAATGAAGTCCCATACACTTTGTGCACGAAATATGCACGTGCGTTTTGGGGTAGAAATTGAGGTTACGAGTTCGAATCCCGCTGATGTCAATTTTTTTTATTTTTTTTATTTATTTTTTTAAAGAGAGCCAGATGCGGAAAAGCGTTATGTTCTGTTAGCCAACAGACATAAATCTCTAGTTAGCTTTTCCGTTCCATACGGAAAAGCTATTGTTCTTGTTCTGATTTTTTTTTTTTTTCTTCTTCTTTTTCTGGTCGGAATTTTCCCATAGACAAAGCACAGGGTTTTAGTAAGCACCACTTTGGACATTGAACACACTTGGATTTTTTTGAAACTTTGCAAATGTATAGAGCCCATGCTAAAGTTGTGCACAGTTGTCTTTAAAACTTCATGACGTCACCACGTGTCACGTGACAGCGCTTTAAAGGGGCAAATTTCAAACTCCATTATATGTATAAGAACAAGTTCGTTTGGTTTCAATTTTGCAGTATATCTAAGTTGGGAAAAGGTGTATCCAAAAATTGCCCTCATTTGATCGTGACGTCATCTCATGAATATTAATGAGGTCATAAACTTTTAAGATTTTAACATTCAATTGAGCATATTTGGCCAACGGAGCAAGATTTTTTTCATTTTTTCGTTTATATCTATTGGGGATGTAGTTAAGAAACACCCTCCGGGCCCAAAATGCCATGACGCAATCGTGACGTCATCAAAATGCGTGTTTTTAAAACGCATATTTGCCAAAGGTCAATCGTCTCAAAATTTGGTGGGCATTTAGCTATTGGGCTAGACATTCTAAATCCTGAGTTTCAAAGCAATTGACCATTGTTCAGAATTATTATGATTTTTTGAATGTTATAATGAAGTCCCATACACTTTGTGCACGAAATATGCACGTGCGTTTTGGGGTAGAAATTGAGGTTACGAGTTCGAATCCCGCTGATGTCAATTTTTTTTTTTTTTTTTTTTTTTTTTAAAGAGAGCCAGATGCGGAAAAGCGTTATGTTCTGTTAGCCAACAGACATAAATCTCTAGTTTCTTCTTCTTTTTCTGGTCGGAATAATCCCATAGACTTTGTACAGGGTTTTAGTAAGCGCCACTTTGGCCATTGAACACACTTGGATTTTTTTGAAACTTTGCAAATGTATGGAACCCTTGCTGAAGTTGTGCACAGTTGTCTTTAAAACTTCATGACGTCACCACGTGTCACGTGACAGTGCTTTAAAGGGGCAAATTTCAAACTGCAATAAAAGCAAAAAAGCAATTTCGTTTTGTTCCAAGTTTGCACTATATCTAAGTTGGGAAAAGGTGTATCCAAAAATTGCCCTCATTTGATCGTGACGTCATCTCATGAATATTAATGAGGTCATAAACTTTTAAGATTTTAACATTCAATTTAGCATATTTGGCCAACGGAGCAAGATTTTTTTCATTTTTTCAATTATATCTATTGGGGATGTAGTTTAGAAACACCATCCGGGGCCAAAATGCCATGACGCAATCGTGACGTCATCAAAATGCGTGTTTTTAAAACGCATATTTGCCAAAGGTCAATCGCCTCGAAATTTGGTGGGCATTTAGCTATTGGGCTAGACATTCTAAATCCTGAGTTTGGAAGCAATTGACCATTGTTCAGAATTATTATGATTTTTTGAAAAATATAATGATGTCCCATACACTTTGTGCACGAAATATGCACGTGCGTTTTGGGGTAGAAATTGAGGTTCCGAGTTCGAATCCCGCTGATGTAAATATTTTTTTTTTTTTTTTTTTTTTAAGAGAGGCAGATGCGGAAAAGCGTTATGTTCTGTTAGCCAACAGACATAAATCTCTAGTTTTGTCTTCTTCTTCTTCTTCTTCTTCTTCTTCTTCTTCTTCTTCTTCTTCTTCTTCTTCTTTTTCTGGTCGGAATAATCCCATAGACTTTGTACAGGGTTTTAGTAAGCGCCACTTTGGCCATTGAACACACTTGGATTTTTTTGAAACTTTGCAAATGTATAGAGCCCATGCTGAAGTTGTGCACAGTTGTCTTTAAAACTTCATGACGTCACCATGTGTCACGTGACAGCGGTTTAAAGGGGCAAATTTCAAATTGCAATAAAAGCAAAAAAATAATTTTGTTTTGTTCCAAGTTTGCACTATATCTAAGTTGGGAAAAGGTGTATCCAAAAATTGCCCTCATTTGATCGTGACGTCATCTCATGAATATTAATGAGGTCATAAACTTTTCAGATTTTAACATTTAAATGAGCATATTTGGCCAACGGAGCAAGATTTTTTTATTGTTTTTGTTTATATCTATTAGGGATGTAGTCTAGAAACACCCTCCGGGGCCAAAATGCCATGACGCAATCGTGACGTCATCAAAATGCGTGTTTTTAAAACACATATTCGCCATTGGACAATCTTCTCGAAATTTGTTGGGCAGTTAGCTATTGGGCTAGACATTCTAAATCTTGAGTTGGGAATTAATAAACCATTGTTCAGAATTGTTATGATTTTGTTCATATTATAATGTAGTCCCATACACTTTGTGCGCATAATATGCACGTGCTTTAAAGGGGCAACTTGTACACTACACTGTAGTGTAGTCATTAATTATGGATTCACGTAGGTAGATCTAAACTTCAGACGAAGATTACTACCTGAACGAAGAAAAAATCGTATTTTTATTTTGTCTTCAACCGACTCAACATAAACCCCGGATTGAAAATATCAAAACATATTTCCGGAATTTCCTTTGTTTTTCATTGTTTAGGTTTTTTTATAATAAGGGCCATAGGTTTGTGTACAAATTGGCTGTGAAATCCATTAAGGGCCTAATATCAAATACAAATGGCTTCAAACTTGGCACATACTTAGGTTAGTAGATGGAGATTCATTGCAAAAAGTGATATCTTCATGACGTCACCACGTGTCACGTGACAGCCCTTTAAAGGGGCAAATTTCAAACTCAAATAAAAGCAAAAATGCAAATTCGTTTGGTTTCAATTTTGCAGCATATCTAAGTTGGGAAAAGATGTATCCAAAAATTGCCCTCATTTGATCGTGACGTCATCTCATGAATATTAATGAGGTCATAAACTTTTAAGATTTTAACATTAAATTGAGCATATTTGGCCAACGGAGCAAGATTTTTTTCATTTTTTCGTTTATATCTAATGGGGATGTAGTTTAGAAACATCCTCCGGGAACAAAATGTCATGACGCAATCGTGACGTCATCAAAATGCGTGATTTTAAAGCACATATTAGCCAATGGTCAATCTTCTCGAAATTTGGTGGCCAGTTAGCTATTGGGCTAGACATCTTAAATCCTGAGTATGGAACCGATTAAACATTGTTTTGAATTATTATGATTTGTTAAATATCATTTCTTAGTCCCATAGACTTTGTGCACGATACGTTGGTGTGCCTTTTGGGGTAGGAATGGATGGTACAGGTTCGAAACAGAGTTGCCACCTTCATGAACTCAATCAAAACGATGCTAAAAGGGGTTTACACCAATATACAGTAAAACTGTTTTTTTTTCGTTTGTTTGTGCTTGAGTTGTCACGTGACCACCCTTTAAAGGGCCAACCTGGCATGTGCAATCACGCCACGATCTTAGATCCCGCAGGATCGATATTTAGCATATATCTAAGTTGGGCAACAATGTATCCAAATATTGCAATAATTATGATGATGAGGTCATCTTATTAAATCAATGGTTAACTCCCTTGTTGTGCTGTTGCTAGCGCATATAGCATGTGAGAGGAGTTTCAGGGACCAATTAGGTTTCATGACCTTCCTCATGTCATGTGACCCTTTCCTCCGGTCCAGACCGGAAGTACTGTAGTAATCATGCATGTGCTACTGGTTTTCAGATTTTCAACTTGGTCTTTCTTCGGGAAAAAAAAGGAAAAGCTACACGTTCTGTTACAACAGACGTATGTTTCTAGTCTTAGTCTTCTTCTTCTTCTCCCCCAAAGCCCATAGACAATGCACAGGGGTTTTGTAAGCACGACTTTGGTCATTGAACAGACTTGGATTTTTTTCAAACGTGGCAAATGCATAAAGCCCATGCTGAAATTGATCCTAAACACCTTGATGTCATCATGACGTCATCACGTGTCACGTGACCTTGCTTTGAAGGGGCAAATTTCAAAATCCATTAAAAGCAAAAGTGCAAGTTCGTTTGGTTTCAACTTTGCACTGTATCTAAGTTGGGAAAAGGTGTATCCAAAAATTGCCATCGATTGACCGTGACGTCATCTCATGAATATTTATGAGGTCATGAACTTTTCAGATTTTCACATTGAAATGAGCATATTTGGCCAACGGAGAGAGATTTGTTTCATTTTTTCTTTGATATCTATTGGGGACATGGTTTAGAAACACCTTCCGGAGCCAAAATGTCGTTACGCAATCATGACGTCATCAAAATGTGTGATTTTAAAACACATATAAGGCATTGGCCGATCATCTCGAAATTTGGTATGTAGTTAGCTATCGTGCTAGACATTCCAAATCTAAAGTTTGGAACCGAAGGACCATTGTTTATATTTTTTATGAATTTCTGAATACCACACTCGAGTCCCATAGGCTTTGTGCACAAAATATGTACATGCGTTTTGGAGTAGGAATGGGGCTATTCTATGACTTGTTACAAACAGAAGCGGAAAAGCTCTATGCTCTGTTTCACAACAGACATATATTTCTCGTTTATTATGAGTTTGGTCCAAGCTTATTACAATGAAATATATATACATTGTATAACTTGATGGCGCATCATAATTATAATTATGTACATGTACAGTAAAGCTTGATCGCTTTTCTAAAGACGGGACCACCTTTAGACTGTACATGTGTACATGTTATGGAATTCCATATCTGCCGTCGCCCGTTGCGCGTCGCCGGCCCGTCGGCGATTATTTTTTCCGTATTACTAACGCGTCAAGCAAGTTGGCCAATTAATTGCAACTGTGCGACTTGAATGTAGACCAACGCGATTTCCGCGGCCCCTTGCCAACTCGCCCACTTGTCTTCTTGACCCTTGCCATCTCGCCCACTGTACTAGTCTACTTGGCCCTTGCCAATTAAACGAGCCGCGGAAATCGCGTTGGTCTTCATTCAAGTCGCACAATTGCAATTAAGAGCCCAACCTGACGCGTTAGTAGTACGGGGGGAAAAAGGCCCGTCGCCCCTTTTTTTTTTTTTTCCCTCGATCATGTGGATGTCACGTGACTGCATTTTTTGCCCTGCAGCGCGCAGACGGAGGTAGAGCTACAGACAGCTTTCCAGGCCTTATACCACTCGGCCGATACAGACATTTCATCTTTTCCTCGGAATTTAACCTTGAATTTCCATTTCCACATGATCGAGGCACAAAAAAAGGGCTGGCAAATGGCAGAATTGGGACACAACAAAAATTAAGAGGCGACGGCAGATATGGAATTGCATAACATGTAGTTCGATCCCTGATACAATGACGACGTGCACCAGATGATGGAAGATGGTTTTTGAAAGTAGCTGAATAAATCGTCCATCGTGCATGATTGTAGCCTATCCATTTGTAATTTATTTCGTTTCGTTTTGTCCGAAATTACATTTGACAGATATTGAGTTACTCCTAATTCAGTAATTGTCTAGTTCGGTGCGACCTTTGAATGTCCTTCTGAAGGGGGAGTTTGTTTTAGTTCTACTGTGCCTTTGGAAAGTGGAAGCGCATCATGAATTTTCGTTACCATTTGATGTTGAAAATGATACTCTGAATTGTTTGAAAATCCAGATACTCTGACAATTCGCCTCTTTGTTGGTCTTGTCCTGCTATAATTTTTTTCACACTAATCAAAAAAATAAAGGAAAAATTGCCTGGAACTTTTGAGCAATATTAATAATTGTCAAAGAAAACTTTGACTGGACTAGGACTTCTACCCGGAACGGTCTCGGGCTCGAGTCATGTGTCTCCTGTCCAGTCAAAGTTTGCTTCGCCATTTTTAACAAACCCCAAAAGTTTATAATTATGTTAGCAATGACCCGTCAGACATACCTCATTTATAACATTGTAATCATTTGTTTTCTATATAATCATAATCACGAACACTGTGACACTTGAAAAGAAATCCATAAAACAGCCCTCCAAAAAACATAGTTTTCTGTTCTTTTTTGTGTTAGTTTGCATATTTCTTAAGTGTGCAGGTTAACTCTCACTTATTATTTGCCTCACTACACTTCTCAACATGCAAACAGCAATGTACATTTAGTTGTTAACTTCTTCCCTATTTTTTCCATTTCTTTTATATTATTGAAAACACATATTTTATCTCTTAAAACAGCGTTTAACCCATGCAGCGTCAATATCCCATCGACTGTGCCCGGTCTTATGAAGTCATCACCGAATATGGGATCCTTTAAAGTGTACACGGAAAATCGACGGCCGTGTTTCTGGCAGGAAAGTATACCTTTCGTGTGGCCTACGCAAACACACAGCACTTACATCACGTGCAATTCCAAAGAAGCGATCGAGACGGGACCTCAGTGCAAGAGGACCACTGTGGAGCAGGAGCAAGCCAAGGGCAACGTCTCCACCCAAGCAGCATCTTTAACCCACTTCGCACCCACAAAGCGAAATAACCAAGAGAACAACAACGCATCCTGCAAGAAAAAAGATCCGAAGAGAATGAAGTCGTCAAATGGAAGCACGGGCAGCGAACTCAGCTGCAATAACCACCAGAGTACGAGTAATACAGTCAAATATAAATGCCAACACTGTACAAAGGTGTATTCCACTTCGAGTGGCCTTGTGAAGCACAGACAACTTCATTGTGACTTAGCGTCCGGCAAACCCAAAAGTTTCAATTGTAAATACTGTGATAAGCATTACATGTCATTGGGTGCCCTTAAGATGCACATCCGCACACACACCTTGCCATGTAAATGTAAGTATTGCGGCAAGTGCTTCTCTCGACCGTGGCTACTTCAAGGCCACATTCGCACACACACCGGAGAAAAGCCATTTACGTGTGCTCATTGTCGACGTGCATTTGCAGACCGTTCCAACCTCCGTGCTCATCTCCAAACCCATTCTGAAGTGAAGAAATATAACTGCCGCTTTTGTACCAAAACCTATTCCAGGATATCTTTGTTGGTGAAGCACGAGGAAGCCGGCTGCTCTTCACTCTCTCCACTTAGTGAATAACACGTGATGTTAACTTCGCTGGTCCATCGAGCAAGATCTAGGCTGTAATTTCCTTGATGCTTTTCGACTTTTGTATTAGGACAATCTGTTACCTTTAACTGCTTTACTCAATTTAGTCGAATTAATTATAATACAAGCAAAATCTATGTTTGTTTCACGGGCATATATTGTGCATTAAGTTTTCAGATAGCCCCTAAAAATTGCCCTTCGTGCAAATGATTAAAACGTTTTTCAAAATTGGTTCCATTGAACTTAATTGTATGTGGCTTACTTGTTCATGTCTGGTTTTACATTATTGAGGTAAGATCCCTGCGATCCACCCGTCATACATCCGATGCGTTCTTTGCTCACAGTAATAGTGTAACGCCCGTTCATTCGTAAATCCGTTACATACAAGATGTTGAACACTTGAAATAATGCATCGATGGATGGGGCCATCTTAACAGTGTTCATACCCGAGACAATTTTTTCAGGGATGTCCTTGAATTAAAGTGTCAATATCTTGCATGGTTGCTACATCACTTTCCGCAATTTTCAGCGCTGTGGCTTGATCGACCGCCTTCCATTTACTCGTGTCCGCGGTGCAGGCCCAGCTACACTGTCTATTGTAGTTGCAACATGCTGAACATTATTTCAGGAGGTCGACATCTCGGTATCTCAGTAGGCATATGAGTCAACTGTTTTCTCGAGGGCTTCATTACATTCACCCTATTGTAAGCCCGTTAGGGCACTGTTTTCATAGGATTCACTTTTGCAAACTGTTTCAGGGGTTCCGCTGAATTTCGTTTTCCGTTCGGTTTGTGTGTTCGTTTAGTTAAGTTTGGTTATTTTATACATGTATAGTTTAGAAACACCTTCACGAAGTTTTGTAGTATTCTACGTTTAGTTATATTTGCTCAAGTAGTCATGTTGACTATTATTTGCCTAAGCCCAAATACATTATAGTAGGCCTACATGTACAATCATTCCTTCCCTGGTGATTCATAAGCGTTGAACGCAGTACAGTATTACAAACCTTTTTCCCAAGCTTTGGAAAGAAATTGAGTCCACGTGTCCCTCTCTCTGCACCCTTTAAAGGCCTTTTCTCACCAGACATCCAACCCTGGGGAGCGCGACACGCAATTGTTTACCTCTGAATTCAACTACGCATTGATCTTCAACCCTGGGCAAATTCACCCAGGGGTAAATTCACTCAGGGGCAAATTCACCCCATGGGCAAATTCACCCCATGGGCAAATTCACCCCATGGGCAAATTCACCCCAGGGGCAAATTCACCCCAGGGGCAAATTCAACCCGGGTAAATTTACCCAGGGGCAAATTCACCCAGGGGCAAATTCACCCCTTAGGCAAATTCACCCCAGGTGCATATTCACCCCATGGGCAAATTCACCCCATGGGGAAAATCACCCCATGGGGAAAATCACCCAGGGGCAAATTCACCACAGGGGCAAAAGTACGAGTATAAGTCGTACGTACGAGATATAAGTCGTACGTACGAGATATAACTCGTACGTACGAGATATAACTCGTACGTACAATATAGTACGAGTAAGGTCAGAGAGGTATTTTTTCTCGCCATGTCCCTAATAAAGCTTCGTATTATAGAAGTTGTGTGAACGCCTCCTTGTTACGCGTTGAACCAAGGAGGTATAATAGCTCCTTGGTTCAACCCGTGTAAGCCTGCGTCCCGTCGTTGTGACATGCTGGCAGTTACCCATGTGCATAGAACAAGCTAGTTGCGGTAACCGTAACCCTCATCCTCCCGAAGGTCGGAGACCTGAGGGTTACGGGAACATAATGTACAAGATTATATGCGAGGTTCTTGTTTTTACCATTTTGGAAACACCACTGTCCCGATCGCCCCCTTTTTCCACCCTTTTGAAAACCGCCACACACAATCTAAGGACATGCACTTGATCCCAATTGTATACTGAATGTGATCAGATAACTCAAAACATCGTGGGTAAAATACTTTTCCGAAAAACGGGCAGAAACTCACCCAAATACTGTCTGTAAATGTCCCGTCAACGTCTCCGGCAAGTTCGGAATCCGAACCTGGCGCCTCGACCAATCAGCGCTTAGTCTCGTGACGTATACCCGCACGACGGCTATTTGCTGTTTCGCAATAACAGTCCACACTCGTGGTGCGCGCGCAGGTCATCGCCCTGTGAAGAGCCGACTGGTACTGTATACAACCATGGATACAACACGTGCGCTGTACATGTGATTGTACGGTGCATGTACATGTACCGTACATGTGCAAGCATAGTACCAAAGAATACTCTTTGATAATACGCGTACATGTACATGTACATGTACTGTACACGTAATATACTGTACATGTACAACAGTACAGTGTACATGTACATGTACAGTACATGTACATGTACAGTACATGTACATGTACAGTACATGTACATGTACAGTATGAACCCATACGCTACGTACACACACGTACATGAGTATTCTTTGGTACTATGCTTGCACATGTACGGTACATGTACATGTACCGTTCAATCACATGTACAGCGCACATGTTGTATCCATGGTTGTATACAGTACCAGTCGGCTCTTCACAGGGCGATGACCTGCGCGCGCACCACGAGTGTGGACTGTTATTGCGAAACAGCAAATAGCCGTCGTGCGGGTATACGTCTCGAGACTAAGCGCTGATTGGTCGAGGCGCCAGGTTCGGATTCCGAACTTGCCGGAGACGTTGACGGGACATTTACAGACAGTATTTGGGTGAGTTTCTGCCCGTTTTTCGGAAAAGTATTTTACCCACGATGTTTTGAGTTATCTGATCACATTCAGTATACAATTGGGATCAAGTGCATGTCCTTAGATTGTGTGTGGCGATTTTCAAAAGGGTGGAAAAAGGGGGCGATCGGGACAGTGGTGTTTCCAAAATGGTAAAAACAAGAACCTCGCATATAATCTTGTACATATGTTCCCGTAACCCTCAGGTCTCCGACCTTCGGGAGGATGAGGGTTACGGTTACCGCAACTAAGAACAAGCATAATGTTGGGGCTTTCCTACTCTTGTATACTCGAGCAGTGTCAAACAATCAAACAATACACGGGTCGAAACTTACACGTGCGCCGTAGCTCGACAACCACTTTTGTGCTGCGTAGTGTGAACGCGCAGCATGATTGACCCGTGTTAAACTTTGAAAATATATTTTTTTATATGCTCTGGTTCGACCCGTGTAAAAGGTACTTCAGTGTGAAAGGAGGGCCTTATAAGTCAATAATCTGTCGCCCTTCATGATTCACACTCGCCCACTTACGAGTGAGACGATGGATGGGACAACTCGACAACAATAATGTGGCCCTCCATTCTGGGCCAACCCCTTCGTCAGATTCACTATAATTATCTTCCATGTGCCTTTTGTGCCATATATAGGCACCCTGGGGAATGACCCTGAGTTCTTCGGCCTTTTCGAGATCATAACAGGCGTCAGCTTCGTTTCTGTTCAACAGCGGAAAATAGCTTTTAGGTTTGAGCGTCGTTTTGTTGATATTCAAAACGGAATCCCACCAACAAAATTGGAAGTTCAACCTTCAACAAAACGCAAGCTGAGCAAATGTTTGCCAGCCTTCGGCCCGGTTTTGCCGAGTAGGCCTAATAGGCATTACAATCATGTAGACAGTTATGTTGATTGTAATCAAACACATACGCTGCCGGGCTATGGCAGAGAGGTTCGGGTACTCGGCCAAATTAACCCACCCCGAAGGTTTTTTTTACATAGCCTTACACATAGCATACGGCTGTTTCGTGCCTATAAAGACCATGAATTGACTTTGTGAGGGGACACTGATTTGGGAATTAGGCCTACATTATTTTGGAAAAAAATATTGGTTTTGAAAAACACCAAAAATATCAAGACAATCGGTCATTAAATTTGATTACGTTTTTGGAAATGCATCCGAATCTTAAACAGAAAAATGAGTCTGTGAGACATAGACATAACTTTGTAAAGGAACATGCGTGACTTTGCCTCGAGAGTATGCAATAACACCGCTTAATACGTCTTGGATTGTATACAGGAGGAATGGGACGGAACGAATGCGTTCCACCCTGCAGCAGACGAGAAATGAAATTTCTTAACGTTTTTTCACATAAAGTTTTGAGATCAGTTCGATGGTCTCCACAAATTAAGTCCATTTTATTAACGAAGGGAATACCTCCAGTAGCCTGCTCTCTTAGCGTGTTGCACCAACCTATGCGCGAGAAGTACGCCCTCAATATGAAGTTGGTCGGTTAAGCCGCGTCCACACTGGACTTAAAATGGGTAAACTAACCGAGCAAATGGGTAAATTGACAATTTTAAGTCCAGTGCGGACAGCCCAGGAATTTGTCCTCCCAGGTAACTCACTCGACTCCAGTGGGTAGTTTAACCGACCAACTTCTGCCCGGTTAAATTGACCAGGTCAGTTTAACCATGGAGCTATAATAGCTCCATGGTTTAACCGAGTCGATAAGTCCAATTCGGACACGACGTCTCGGTAAACGACTCGGTAAAAAACCACATGCAGCGCCCCGCACGTTACGTTACTGTATGCAAGACTCGTGCGGGCGCAGGGTAACAACGTGTTTGTGTACCTAGAGTACATGCACATGTACATGAGTCGGTTAGTTTTACCGATCGTCTCGGTTAGTTTACCCGAGTCGAAAAGTCCAAGTGCGGACGCCGGGAAGATTTACCCATTGGAATGTTACCCACGGGCTCGGTAAAATATAAGTCCAGTGCGGACACGGCATAAGGACACGGCATAAGGACTACACATGGTATATTTACAAACATTAAGGGATCAACTACAAAAATCGGTTACATATAGAAGACGTCCAGCCAAGTATCCGTCTCCTATAGGAAGACGTCCAGTCAAGTATCCGTCTCCTATAGGAAGACGTCCAGCCAAGTATCCGTCTCCTATAGGAAGACGTCCAGCCAAGTATCCGTCTCCTATAGGAAGACGTCCAGCCAAGTATCCGTCTCCTATATAGGAAGAGGTCCAGCCAAGTATCCGTCTCCTATATAGGAAGACGTCCAGCCAAGTATCCGTCTCCTATAGGAAGACGTCCAGCCAAGTATCCGTCTCCTATAGGAAGACGTCCAGCCAAGTATCCGTCTCCTATATAGGAAGACGTCCAGCCAAGTATCCGTCTCCTATATAGGAAGACGTCCAGCCAAGTATCCGTCTCCTATAGGAAGAGGTCCAGCCAAGTATCCGTCTCCTATAGGACGACGTCCAGCCAAGTATCCGTCTCCTATAGGACGACGTCCAGCCAAGTATCCGTCTCCTATATAGGAAGACGTCCAGCCAAGTATCCGTCTCCTATAGGAAGACGTCCAGCCAAGTATCCGTCTCCTATATAGGAAGACGTCCAGCCAAGTATCCGTCTCCTATATAGGAAGACGTCCAGCCAAGTATCCCTCTCCTATAGGAAGACGTCCAGCCAAGTATCCGTCTCCTATAGGAAGACGTCCAGCCAAGTATCCGTCTCCTATAGGAAGACGTCCAGCCAAGTATCCGTCTCCTATAGGAAGACGTCCAGCCAAGTATCCGTCTCCTATATAGGAAGACGTCCAGCCAAGTATCCGTCTCCTATATAGGAAGACGTCCAGCCAAGTATCCGTCTCCTATAGGAAGAGGTCCAGCCAAGTATCCGTCTCCTATATAGGAAGACGTCCAGCCAAGTATCCGTCTCCTATATAGGAAGACGTCCAGCCAAGTATCCGTCTCCTATAGGAAGACGTCCAGCCAAGTATCCGTCTCCTATAGCTATGGAAGACGTCCAGCCAAGTATCCGTCTCCTATATAGGAAGACGTCCAGCCAAGTATCCGTCTCCTATAGGACGACGTCCAGCCAAGTATCCGTCTCCTATAGCTATGGAAGACGTCCAGCCAAGTATCCGTCTCCTATAGGAAGACGTCCAGCCAAGTATCCGTCTCCTATAGGAAGACGTCCAGCCAAGTATCCGTCTCCTATAGGAAGACGTCCAGCCAAGTATCCGTCTCCTATATAGGAAGACGTCCAGCCAAGTATCCGTCTCCTATATAGGAAGACGTCCAGCCAAGTATCCGTCTCCTATAGGAAGAGGTCCAGCCAAGTATCCGTCTCCTATATAGGACGACGTCCAGCCAAGTATCCGTCTCCGATAGGAAGACGTCCAGCCAAGTATCCGTCTCCTATATAGGAAGACGTCCAGCCAAGTATCCGTCTCCTATAGGAAGAGGTCCAGCCAAGTATCCGTCTCCTATATGACGACGTCCAGCCAAGTATCCGTCTCCTATAGGAAGACGTCCAGCCAAGTATCCGTCTCCTATAGGAAGACGTCCAGCCAAGTATCCGTCTCCTATAGGACGACGTCCAGCCAAGTATCCGTCTCCTATATAGGACGACGTCCAGCCAAGTATCCGTCTCCTATATAGGAAGACGTCCAGCCAAGTATCCGTCTCCTATATAGGAAGACGTCCAGCCAAGTATCCGTCTCCTATATAGGACGACGTCCAGCCAAGTATCCGTCTCCTATATAGGAAGACGTCCAGCCAAGTATCCGTCTCCTATATAGGAAGACGTCCAGCCAAGTATCCGTCTCCTATATAGGACGACGTCCAGCCAAGTATCCGTCTCCTATATAGGAAGACGTCCAGCCAAGTATCCGTCTCCTATATAGGAAGACGTCCAGCCAAGTATCCGTCTCCTATATAGGAAGACGTCCAGCGAAGTATCCGTCTCCTATAGGACGACGTCCAGCCAAGGATTAAAAGCGATCTTCCCACCCTGCACAGTGGCTCGATCTCCTATGCATTTTTGGTCGGAACGTTGAATGTATATATAGTTTAGGAGAAATTAGTGACTGTATGGATGACAATCACAATGCGTGCATCGCGTGCCGCTATAGCTGCATGTACTTGTACGTGCCGAGTTTGCCATTCAGTCACCAAGGGAATCTCCACTCATTTCTCCAAAACTACCAACTGAACGTTCAGACAAAAAAATACAATTTGTTGCTGATATAGACGAAAATACCGTGTGAGTTTCATTTCTGGTCTCCATCTGCATGGTTTTTGAGAAAACAATTTAAACAATTCACGATTTCACGTGGTCCGCCATAGAGTTGTGCGATAAAAACACGGCCAGTTTGTCATCTATACCCATGATGCTTGACGAACGTCGAAAGGTTTATTGACCAATCAGACGAGGTTGCCGTCTTCTCCGCAAAAACGTCACACCCCCCGCAATAGCGGCGGCGGCACCTTCGAAAGATGGCGACGTACAGGAACGCAAATTCGACCACTGGAGGCTCTACAATTCCACGAATTTTCTCTCTTTATGAAAATCGCACGTGAGTGGCTCATTTGTAATTGTAGGTTGTTTTTAACACCATATCAGATAAGCAAACTTTATTTTTTGGGTTGCATTCCCCTTTATAGGGATGGTACACAATTTGCAAAGTGGCCAATATCCGGACAACTATTTTGAGAAATTACTTATACTCAGCAGGAAGTTT
Source organism: Luidia sarsii (assembly GCA_949987565.1). Lineage (NCBI taxonomy): Eukaryota > Metazoa > Echinodermata > Asteroidea > Paxillosida > Luidiidae > Luidia > Luidia sarsii. The sequence continues at coordinate 11,628,872 of OX465110.1, forward strand.
GTAATGGTATGAGAAATTACGCCAAATTTCAGCGAGAAACTCGAGAAATTAGCAAATTTGTTGAATTTCAAACGATCGCTCCACTGATGTTGAAACGGGGTAGGGGTAGGGGTAGACTCGAATTCCCCTTATTTCACCATCAACATAATACATAGCCTATACCTCCAACCCTATGAGTTTGCATATGGTGCTGTCATTGTGTACATTTTCAAGTTTGTTCCGATCAGTGATGATTGCAGGGGTATTTGTGTTGCGGCTTCATGACTTGTTCTGACCTAGAAATATTTTGATGATTGCAAACTATTATTAATGTTAAAGAAATGTTATGAAGAGCGAAAAGAGCGAATTCTTGACCTTATAGCCTAAGGGCCCTATTGCTGCTAAAAGCTCCGTATGCTGGATTGCATCACGGCCCTGTTAGTTTGAGGAAGATAAATCTTAGAGGAAGAGTGCAATCTTAAAAACGTCATCAGTTGGTCTGGTATGAAAAACGAAAATCTGCACTGAATTTATACCTTCCTTTTGATAGTCCATGCATGGACAATATACAATTTTGCTGAAAACAGACGTTGAGTCGCTCTAGCTTCTTGCGGGAAAAAAATCGACGGTGCTAACAGCACAGATTACCTTGCGCATTATTCTTCGGACACATTTTGCGATGTCGCAAAAATTAATAATCTTTGCAAATAATTTGAGGCCCGAATGATTAAAGGGCCACTAGTAGAACTATGCCGTATTAGTTCAGGCCGATTTGCTATGACCCAGCTGCACCACTATATAAGGACGACAGTATCCGGCCGTCAAGCCTGTGGTCTTCAACGTGGTTCATCTGGATATGAGTCACAGAAGATCCTAATCTACTATCTATTTGGATACGGCCTGAACTAATACGGCATAGTTCTACTAGTGGCCCTTTAATCATTCGGGCCTCAATTCAATAATTTGCACTTCTGACAAGATGAAACACAGTCTCCTCAATGGCATTGCACATCCTACATATTGTACTGAGATAGGACAGACGTTAGCCATCTCACCCTTTCGTCCTTAGCAGCTGGTCCTGTGCTGTAGTAATCAGTATTTCCTTATTTTCAGGCTTTTTATTCATAATCTGAAAAGCAAGTCATGTATCGTTTTTTATTATTCCAGTCAGATATTCCTTTATTTGTTTTCCCTTTAATTATTTGACATAATATCAGATTCGCAGATGATACGTTGATACAGATCAACCCAGCACAACCTTTTTTCCCAAAGCATTGTTTCCGACATGATATACCCTGGTAAGCGAACGGAAATTATACCGACGAGACTCCATTTAAAAAAATATATATTTTACTGAATGATAATAAAAATTTTGCCAAATATTGGAATCTATTTGTAACCCGGAAAACCTAAACAATGTGGGGAAAACTAGCAAACAACCTAAATAAAAAGTAAAAAACCATCCCGCGATCGGAGAAGGAGAAAACGCAGGGTATTCTGAAAAAAATAAAATGCAACGCTATCTTGGCTCATGGAAATAAACTCACTAGCTACTTTATCCAACTTAAAAAAAAAAAATACCAATTCCCCCCTAAAATGAAATGACTCAACCATGACACGACCCGACTTACTGACCAGCCATGTGCCAGCTCCCTGAACATTCCATCACTAACTGGTGGTTTACTCTACAGCCAGCCTACCAAATTAATTACAACTCAGACCTTCTGGCTCACTGTGTAGCGTTTCATTACAGACATTAATTATATTTCCTTATATGTATTTTCCTCTGTTATTTTTTCAATTTGCTGATCAATACCATATATATCCTTATTTGCACATAAGACACCATGTAATTGTTTTGCCACATGTCCACCATTTCATAGAATTGTTGTTACTCGATCGCTGATCACTACTTCCTGGACCTACACTTTCACTGTACAGCCTCAAGCAATTACTTGCACACATTGTTTTACACCAGTGAGGCTGACCAATGACCCTGAGTGGTCAGTGCTCTGTCCAGTGTTGCACTCCTGACTATATGAGTCATCATTTTTTCTTAGAAAGCTACTCTGACTTGTTTGTTTCTCAATGTACCAATTCTTTCTCCTAAGACTATTTCTCACTTCTCCTGCTACCTTCATTCGAGCCACATCACTTTTCTTAGCGCTCCACCTTTCAACTTGGGCATTCAAGTCAGGGTAGCATAGCTCTGTACATATACACTGTCTTGTACTCAATAAAATACTGTACCACCATCTCAGCCCAAGTATCAACAGCAAATATAAAAATCAACCCAAACACAGGTCTCTAGAAATTTCAACCCTAAAGAATTTAGAAAAGACTTGAAGGTTTGCATGGTGGATACAATTATTATTAATTGGTTTGCGGTGACACCATGTTTATCATCTCTTTTGAGACTGAGAGTGGCTCTGAAAAGAATTTAGAAATACATAGTCCCTCCATATATGTCACTAAAATTATACTTAGAGAGATATACAAAAATGTTGCAAACTGCTTACTGACTAAAATTACCAAAATGCAAACTAATCCCTACCCTACTCCTTGCCCTTCCCTTTGATCTTGCCCTACTAGTACTATAGCTTTACTCTTTGTCCTTTGTTTCTCATCCATGTCCTATTCACTCTCTTCCCCCCTCCTTCGTGTACATGTACATGTATCTGTTTTGTCCTTGCCACTCTGCCTTTGAGAAAGGTCTTGCTAGTGCTAGGATCGAAAGGTCAGGCCCACTAATTTTTGAAAATTATACTTAAACACAACCACACTTCGAACTTACAAAAAATGAACATACGTGCTCCTTTAAATGTCAATTAACTTAAAGATTATGTTGTCTACTGTATCGAATTCAAGGTGAATGACACAAACTTATGTTCATTAAAAAACATACACTTCAATCAATATGACCTATAACATTAACAATCACCTCTTCCTCCATGATCTAGAAAACAACTCTCTCAGGAGAAGGCCTTACTCCTGAACTTTCAAATGGGGAAGGTCTTTACTTACACAAAGAACATTTCTTTTCTTCACTCAAAAACCCAAATCTAAAGAAAAGAAACCCAATATAAAAATAACTTTCCACTTACCGAGCCACTCGGCAGACCAAACTTTCAGGGCAGAGCTCGAGATCTCCAAAATGGGTCTTCACCCTCCTCTGCCAGTCTGCAAACTGGAGGGCCTACACATGTACTTTATTATGCAATGACAAGAAATTGTCGTCAGGTATGCTGGTCTGATGATTGGGGCTTTATTAGTAAAGAGATTGGTGATTATATACAAGACATATTTTTTTTCCATATTTAGTGCAGGCAAAACGCATGGAAACAGGTGACAAGTAGGTATTATATTTTGACAATTTTTTTTATTGGGATATGCATGGAGTAAGGAATACGTGATGAAGGTATGGAATATACATAATGAATGCGGATGACAATTATTAAGTAAATAATAAACACTGATATAATAATATAAAATAATATGAAGTAAAGTTGTAAAACTAAAGTATCTATTGGAATATACGTGTGAGGCTCGATCTGTACATGACATGGTACTACTGAAACTGAAAGGCCTTAATCACTCAGTCTCACACCTTAATTACGTCTACGTTGCCCAGCTGCTGTGTTGGGCACCAAACCACCAACACACTACAGGGTGCACTGTTCCTCCCAAAAAGATAATCCTCGATCTTATCTCTACTGCTGAACAGTCAAGGGAAGGGGCAAACAAGTAACTAAAAAAGTGGATAGATGTAAGGTGATATACAAAAATGTTGCAAACTGCTTACTGACTAAAATTACCAAAATGCAAATCTCTGCCTTTGAGAAAGGTCCTGCTAGGATCGAAACGTCTGGATAGATGTAACTTAATAAAAAACAAAAGAACAAAAACAAAGTACATATGTAGCCTGTACATGTACGTACGTGTAGCAGGCACCCCTGCTACATACTCACTGGGAAGAATGACTAGAAATCATAAAATGTGAGAAAACTATTGACGTTTCGATCCTGACAGGACTTTTCCTCGAAAGCAAAATGAGAAGAGGTTCCTCGTTAAAAAGGTGGAAACGTGAGGCCGTGATTTGGTGGTTTTTGCTTACTTTTATAATGCCGTTTGCCAATATGACTATGAGGTGTGACTGCTAACAATGTAGACACTGTCTAGTGTCTATGATAGCTCCGTGTCCTACAGAGCACGAAATTGGTAGCCTGCCCACTCCTTGTTATTCTGATGCCGATGAAGTCAGCTTTTGTTTGTATTGATAAGGATAAGCGCTACACGAGGTCAGTGCACAGAAAGCAGCTAGTAAGGTCTCACCACGTATACCATCGTACCACGATCGCACCCATACCACTCATTCCCAAGTCAACGCGTTAGGCTCTCACCCCCAGCGCGGGTTGGTCACGGGTTTACTTGTGTCTGCAATGCATAGTGCATGACAGGGCATACAAACCAAACAAACCAAGCCCACTTCTAATGTAAACCAACCTCTGCAGACCCTTGTTGAACCAGCACATTCAAGAACCCCGGGTGAGATTGTACAAACAGACGAGTTGTCCCTCGCGTCTACGTCTACCCCACGTTGGTGGTAAAAACACTGCATAAACGCTCGAACCACTGGAGTCATTCTTGGAAAATATTCAAGAGTTTGATTTGGCTGAAGGGCATCATCGTTCTCTCTCAACAGTTGGTAAGTTTTCAATGTAAGAAATGAATTGCATTCTCGTGAAAATCCTTGTGGCGTTCGCGCATTTACAAGAGCCATTGTCGTTTTATATCATGCTAGTTGAAGATAGACAAACTCCGTAAGAAGTAGGCCTAATGGGTGGCATTGAGAAATATATGCGCAAACTATGCGTATTTTATACACCGACATGCTTTTAACACTTGAATAATTATTGGTCATTTTCTTTCGATCGTTTGTGACGCAGTGTTCTTTTCTCGATTAGGTTGCATGTACATAAGCACGTATATAGGCCTGTATTGTAATAGGGTTCGTTTTGCATGTAGGCCTAATACAAGAAATACGATGATGTGGTCCCTATAACTTTATAGGCCTTAGCATTTTATGATTTTATATTGTTTGTAAATTTCCCAAAATCCAAAATGTCACATTTTCAGATTAAAATACAATTCTAAGGTTTTATGCCAAACAGACTTGTACGACTCGTGACTAGTCACTACTGTAACAAATGCATCCTACCCTGACTTGGGGTCGACCTGGACGCCTCAGTGCTATACACTCAGACTTCAAAGATATGACTCGGACTTGGTCTCGGACTCGATATTTTGTGACTCGAATACAAGTCTGATGCCAGGTGGAAGGCTCGTCTGTTGATAGGCCTATGCGTTAATCCCATAATTTCTATAATCCAGCTTGGCAAACGATTTCGAAGAGAAAGAAAGTGGAATCCATCCTTTGCGTATAAGTCACAGCCAATTTCCACTGACCATGGAGCTCCATGCACTAACTAACGATGAGATCTTGCTCAATATACATGTAGTCATCATGACTAAAATAGGTTACCGAAAGTAGAACACAAACCATTACCGACCAACTGAGTAATGTCACTCAAGATTCTCACCACAAATCCCCTGATGTTATCACTTTGTTGATTGGTGATAACCGCTTACTGAACCTCACCGACGATCATTTCATGCTCTCTCTCATCTCATTTGCCATATTTTGCTGCAGGCATGCATTACTCGATTTTCTTTTCGTAAATATCTCATCTGTCCACGAAAAAGGGTAGCAATAATTGCGGTCAAAGAATTCTATTCAATGGATGATTATAAATTTTCCTAGGCTTTTCAATACTTTCACCGAATGAGTGATCCTTCTCTCCAAGATTAACTTGTTTACCAATGATTGGACTCATCCTTTACTGTTATATTTCCTTGACTCCATGCATGCTTCCTCGTGAGTACCAAGAACCAAGAACTGTGTATACACAAGTGGAGTGAGTTTCTTAATGAGGGTCATTGTGCATTCATGCTGAAGGGACGATACCTGAGGAGATACCTTTGTTAGGGTATTACAGTAAGTCTGTGCAGCGTTCGTTAGCGCAAGCAAAGCTGCTTCACCGGTTAGGTGGATCAAGGTGTCATTGTATCTCAAACAGAGAACCATTGAGTTGTGCTTGGATGACAGACAGGACGTACAAACCAATCCGTTCAACCATAAGTAACGCTTGCTTTCTGGGCCGGATTGGAGATGCGCTGGTTTATCTATCCAACATCGACTCTTTTCAGCCTGATGCACAAAACTTTCACCGTATTTTTGATCACTGAATTAATACTGTGTATCACGATGCTTTACCTAAAGACGATACAAGAAAAGATACGTATCAATTAAATTTGATTGGAAAACAGTCGATGGTTTTTTTAAATGGCAAAGAAAACTTTCACTGGACCGGGACCAGTTGAGAACGGTACGTTTGCGTACCACGCACTCTAAACATCGAGCTATCCAGCGGGGGTGCCAGTCAGAAACATTCAACCATAAACTGCCGTATAATTATCTCCAGGGATCACGCCCAAGCCCCCCCCCCCCCCCCGCGCAGTTTCATTCAAACATTGCCCAAAACTCAATTCTCTGGTCGTAGATGTTTGGATTTTACTTTGAACTGCTCGCTGTGTGTCAAAAGTGGACATTTGAAATGTGTACTATATAAATCAAATTTACAACCCTACACATGTACTCAAAACCGAACTGTTGGTGTGCACCACGCACACCACTTCATAACAGTAACACCCATCGCATGAGATAATTGACGATCCCGGCTGATCCCTATTGTTACGCAGTCACTGCGCATGAGTTTGAGCGCAGAGAGGTAAATCATTTCTCTTGTACCGCAAACTTCCGGACTTCTGGCGCTCTGTCGTTTACTTAACATTATGTTCGGCATTATGTAACGCAGTTGGTTGTTTCGCTTAAAGTTCGGATCAGAACTGTATGCCGTGATGAACCTTAATAAATAGCTATCACCATTCTATGCCCTATTCTCCATTCTGTATTCTCCATGCATCATGTGATATGGTGAGAGCAATACATTTTGTTCCAAACCTTATGACAAAAGACAGTGTACCTGCAGTATCAAACGGTTTACTTTCAATTTTGAAAAATGGCAAAGAAAACTTTATCTGTACCGGGACTTGAACCCGAGACCTCTGGTTTTGCATACCAGTGTTCTCACCATCTGAGCTATCCAGCCCTTAGATGGCTTCCCAAATACTGTAGTCAACTAGTCTTTTACAAGGTGGGGGCCCCAGCAACCAGGGATCACGCTCCCATTTTTATTCGCCAACCAATTTTTGCTTTCACGTTGTGACTCAAGTTGAAGCTTGCCACCCAATTTTCACACAATGTTGCATTCTGTAAAGACTTAAGTTGAAATAATCTAAAAACAAATTTGAGAAGCGTCTTGCTTCTTATGTAATTTTCATCTGGTCACCCTTCAGGTATGGCCCCAAATGTGGTGTATGTCCTACATACGTGTAGAAAAATAAGTTGACATAAGTTGGCTGTGGGCTGTGGCGACATATTGCGCACCGACAGTTCGATTACAGTATAGCGTTGCGGTGTACACGTTGGAAGATTCAAATCTTCCACTTTTAACACTGTATAATACATATATAGTTGCCAACAGTTACCCGTTGCCGATGCGTATTCCCCAGGAAATAGCGACACGGATTAATGTGGATCTGAGACATGCACCAAGAATTAACACCAGGGTTCTGCGTGTGACTACCGACATTAGAAACAATACCGGCATAACAACGATTGGTAACTCCTACATTTTCGAATATTCCGTAAACGGAGTGCGCACCGGGACATGCGGTAGAGCAAAAGCAGAGTAAGGGGACCACGTGCTCCTCGTAGGTGTCGATACAGCTTCAATGCCATAATGATGAAGTGAATTGGAATATACATGTACTACATAATAATTGTACCGGCATTCAGTGATAACTGATAAGGTATTCCAAGGCATGAATATGCGTTATTCTGTTTGTGTTTCTGAAGTGTTCACATGTCTGCGAAAATGCGGAAGAATATCATGTAGGGTACCCTCACCGAACTGTGGAACCCAACAGTTCTTTTACCATACATGTATACTATCACAAAGACATGATACCAGAGCATTTGGATTTCCAAGAACAACTGAATCAAAAATGATGCAGAGTAATTGCTTGTGCACCGAGAAAAATTAAAATCGAAATTCGGATATAGGCCTTTATATTCTTTAAAGGTCAATTGAAGTGCAAAAATTAGAAAATCCTGATTTGGCATTAAATATGTTCATTGGTACATTGTAATTCCAGATCAAACATAAATTTTGTGTTTCAGCCTTATTAAAAGCCTTTTTTAATTAATTAGAATTATGCTCGTAGTTATTGAGGGCGCTGTTCTTTACGTCACCGGATGAACGCAGAATTTTTTTCTCTCCCCGCGAATGCCGTTTGCACTTAGATAGTCGGAGAGGTTCCCTGACGCGTTCAGTAGATAATGCACGTTTTTTGAGCGTGGCACCAGTCTTTTTCTCGGCGAGAAAAACCTGACAAATTTGTTGGCCGAGACGTCTTTCGACAAGCTTTTTCTTTAAGTCGATAACAAGGATAGAGATTCTGAAAATAGTTTTCCTATGGCCACATACGGGAACACGTTGCCAAACCATACACGTATGACTATGAGCCCGGATGGTCTCCGTGAAAACAAGCTTCGAAATGGACACTGCACTGCACGATTTGACGTCAAAATGCGGCTTATTCTAGGATCGTCAGGGAATAAATGCATGTTTATTCCACTGCTGCAATCTTCAACAACGAACAACTCCCGAAATCGGTTCTCTTGAGAAACGTGCACTGACTGTTGGTATATACGAACGTACAATTCAATAGTTCCCCGACAAGAGTAATGGACCGAGTCTTCATCCGCTGACGTCACCAAGGACGTCCTCCACGGGGGCGTGGCTGCTCCCCTTCCAAACTTAAATAATTTTTTTAAACTCTTTCCCATAGTTTAAAATTAGGAAAAAATGCATGGATGTATTTTACTGACACCATAGTATTATTTGAAATAATAAAAACGAATTCCAAAATGTATTGCAGTTGACCTTTAAGCTAAATTAAATTTTCAGTGGAAAATTTAAAAGAAAATTGGCCAGGACCTAGTATACCGGGACTTGAACCCGAGACCATTGGCTTAACGTATCAGCGCTCTTACCACCTCAACTTTACCATCCCATGGCTTTCCCAAATACAAGTCATGTATCAACTGCCGTATAATTCGTCATTATTCCTCTCGATCTCCTAGGCTTACATCATGTACTTAGAGCACGCGTATATGCACCCAAGGATATGATTCTACAGAGGTCTGTTTGTGGTTAAACATTTCAAATTACCATCTATCAAAATATCTAAAAACATGAAATCAAAGGTTTCGTTTTTAAATAAAGCACGATGCTAAATCTTTAACGAAAAGATTGACAAATTTTTTATGCATTCGCAAATGCTAGGAAAATGATTTGTGTGAGTGACAAAGACGAGTGAGGCCAATATGTATCATGATTTTTGAAAATTAATTAAATCTTCTGGCAATATCCTAAGCTTCCTTTGTAATTTTTTATCATAAAGAAACGTGTTACGTATGAACGAGATTAGAACCGTCTGCAAGAGCATAATCTCTTCTTTGCACAAGAACGATGTGGATATAATGACCCATTTACCCAGACACTACGTATATACCCGTATGTTCAATTAAACTATGCAAAATATTTATGGGATAGAAATATAATTCAATATTTTCTACTCAGTGGTTGTACCCTAAGGCAACAAGTTTCACACTGACAGTTAAGGATTTCCTATTGAGTCTGTAATTTCCACGTGTTCACACAGTGAGTCTATTATGGGATCAATCTGTATCTCCACGGGACGTCATGTTTAATTCCACCGTCTCAATCATTATGATACACGCTGTCTGGTGCACATTATAGTGTGAGCTTGCTCCTGCCGGCGCGGAACCGCTCACCGATACATGAATTCACTCTAAACTCTTTATCGTTCATATTGGTTAATGACGTAGAGTCAATCCATACATGTTTGTATGATATTTAGTTTCCATTTAACAGACTTCAATAAATTCTTTTTCGTGTTATTGAGAATATGTATATATATATTGGTGTATATATACACCAAGACTTATTAAAAAGATACCAATTCCGTGTGCAGGGAGATGTTCAACAAGTTTCCATTCAGATTTCCAGTCAAAGGGGACTGCGCATGATTCTTTCTTCCGTCAACAAAAAAGTCATAACGAGTCATAACAAGACTGTAGACCGTACATGGATTTGATATCAGGTTTCTGCATACTTATTTGCTTCCTTTATGTAAGATGTGCTGAATCTGCACACTGTATGGCCAAATTATTTTCCAATTGTTTGTATTGATGTATTAATTCCAATCTTTTCGTCTTCAAACTGCGCGAGGAGACCAGGAAACAAATGATGATTTATTCATTCTTTTGTGTTGTCGGTTTATTCAGCTATCACTGTAGGCCTAGGGCCTGTAATATCAATACGTCGCGGGCGGCGATTTTTTTTTCCGTAGGTAAGCGAGTAAAAACAAAAAATCACGATTTACTTTAAATATTCAAGAATTGTTCATTTTCACCCCAGACGTAAATAAAATTCATTCCCGAGAAAATCATGAACAAATGTTGATTTGCTTACCTACCTTAAAAAAATCCGCATACGGGCGATTCACAATATTTCGCGCCCTCAAGAGTTTGCAACGTGTTGGCCAATCACAATGCGCAGAATCTGTCGACCCAATACATGTAAAGGATCGACAGATTTCGCGCATTGTGAGTGGCCAACGCTTTGCCAACTGTTGAGGGCGCACTATATAGGGTCTAATTATTATATGACGCATATAAGGACACTTAAATACGGAATCGTAAATTACTTGCTCGATGAAAAAATGCCTGCAGTTTGATATGGTGATTATACATGATTTTTTTTTTTTGTATCAAGAATGATGCTTAGATGGAATGTCAGTGTGGTTGTGATGGTAATGGTAGTAAGGATGTTGTCAGTGACGGTGGTAGAAGCCAGTAAACAAAGCAACGCACATCACAATCACCACCAACTCCAGCACCCCCATAACAAGCATCCCCATCGTAGTAGGCCCTCATCTGATTCGAATGGTGTTGTGACATCGCTCGAAGACGTTGAATTCTTCACAAGGTATGCTTGCTTGCTTGCACATTATCTTGTTTATCAATTCTAGTCGAATGTGAAGTGCATGCTTTCATGTCTTATTTTACCCTTGAATGATAAAAGGAGATACCATTGAATTGTGTTTCAAACATGACAAGAGCAGCCAGCAGAGAGGCCAACCCATGTCATGTAATTATGTTGTTCCTTTTGTTGTGGTAGCGACTATGAAGACGATGATAACGAGCTGTATGACGATTACTCATCGCGGCGTGAGCTCTTCCAACTTACGGACAAGGATGGCGATGGTTTCGTAACCAGAGAGGAGTACGTGCTACATAACGGCAATCACAGCGCTGTGGTAGATGATGTGTTTGCGGCATATGATGGCGATAGAGATGGCAGGTTATCTGAGGAGGAGTTTCTGCAAGGCAGTTCTCCACTGACAGTTACTAATGGTATGAAACTTAACTTAACCAAAACAATAATCCGAGAAGTGAGACAACTGAATGACATCCGCTGTGTGGGAAACACGAGCTCAAAGGTCCACCCCTTTCTTCGGGATTTAAGACAAAACCATTTATAAATCGATATACGTACTCACCACTTTTGACGGTGTTAGAAAATTGCATCTTTGCCAACATAATATACTTAAAAAGCCACTCCTTTAAATAATACCCATATAATGTGACATCACTATCAACAACAGTACATTGCCTATGTGCAGTTATGCATTCTGTAATCTGACCAAGTTGAAACCAGATGTTTATGCCCATGTACAGGCCTTGAAATTAGTAATGTACCATTATTCTACATAATTTATATATTTATATATATATATATATATATATATATTAAAAGTACATTCACCAGAGACACGACTGTGCATTTATAATTTGGCCATCGTGGATACCAATCCTTGGGATCTAAAAAGTCTGCTTCTTTTGAAATAATTTCGCACGTTTCCACAGAATGTGAGGAGCAGATCATTCAAACTTGTGACAAATTGTATCTGGAGTTCAGGACTACAGAACCAAGGATTAGTAAAGTGGACGAGACCGCCTGCAAAGCATTACAGGTAAGCTATACGCTAACCTTGATTAAACTCTGACTCTTACAAAAATGCATCGTAAAATACTGCAGTCGTTTGAATTTGATCTATAAAAAATCGGTAAATTTGCGATCCACAACACATTGTAGGTCTATTAGTAGCGGTGTAGTTGTCCCGATTTTCCCATTAATCAAGATATTACCGAAGAAACAATTGTATCTGACAGTACACATAATATAATGTAAAGAATTCATGAAATTCCCTTTTCATGTCGTCATGATTCCTCATTAAGCTGATAACTTAGCACGAGTGCTCTGACTGCTCGCTGTGGAAAAGTAAAATGTTAATGATAACGGGCCACTCTAGTGCGCGTGCGTGTACATTATTGCAGTTGGTTGGATTTTGCATTTTTTCCCTGTGAAATGTTTCATTAAAATATTAGCATATTAAAATGTGACATTTAAGAATGGCTTTTTGTATCCCAGTACCTTATTGACTGTGTGTCTGGATACGATACTACTTGTGACATCACGGGTTATGCACGAGTAGTCGCCTCTCGCGCATACGAGTTTTTGGATTCGTGTCCAATCTTGGACATTCATCAGTTACTCAAACTCACTAATGACGGCGCCAAATTGGAAGAAACAAAGGCACACTTTGCCAGATCCATGGGTGGTACGTACTGTTTTATTTCAATATCCGTAAAAATGACGATGGCGTAGTGATGGTGGTGGTGGTGGGGGGGGGGGGGTAGGTGGTGATGGTTTAGGGCATGGTGATGGTTTAAGTGATGGTGATTGTGGTTTAGCAGGTGGTGGTGGTGGTGGTGGTGGTTGTTGTTGGGGGTTAGGTGGTGGTGGTTTAGGTGACGGTGGTGGTAGTTTAGCCGATGGTGGGGTGTTGGTTTACAATTGCCGGATGACTCGAGTCTCGATTTTTAAGGACAGTCAGGACTCAGTTTTTGAGGACGAGTCCTCCCCCAAACCCTCACGATTTTTTTCCATATTTTACTGCAACTTCATTTCCTGAATATTGCCTAAAACCCTGCAATACGATTTAATGGCACAACGTACGAGATTGCCCATTCAGAAACTAAATTAAAGGCACACGCGCATGGCGGTAAAGTACGCACTGCCAAAGGAAATTAAGAATGGTGCATGGTAACATTTTGACGACCCTACAGTATAAATGTTTGTGTCTTTGCATTGTAGACTACTGTGGGTATGCACGATTCAGTTGGTACCCGGCATTGTATCCATCCTGCGGAAGCAGCGCTCTTATAAGCAAACATGCGGGACCTTTTAAATAGTGGCCGGGCACCATGCATACGTTTGGTGGCGAAATCACGAACGTGGAAACTTCTCCAGCTGTCAAGCTAGTCTAGCTGCCTCAAACTTGAAGTGGAGCGTGGCATTGATCATGGATAGACACGGATCAGTAATGGCGAAGTTATAAAACGACCAGCCTTAAAGGGGAATGCAACCCAAGAAATAAAGTTAGCTTATCTGATTGGGTGTTAAAAACAACCTATACAGTTACACATGAGTCACTCACGTACGATTTTCAGAAAGATAAAATTCATGGAATTGTAAGTCGAATTTGCATTACCGTACGTAGCCATTTTTTTCGAAAAAGCCGCCGCTGATTGCGAGGATGTGATGTCACAACGGAAAACTGCCGTTTGATTGTGAGTATTGACGAGCTAAACGATGGTGTACTGCCAGGCATTTGGCTGTAATAGGTCCAGCGGGAAAAAGATGGAAAACACTTCCCATGCAATTCCCAACAAGGACAAGAAAACTGAGTTGCTTAGGAAGTGGGCTGCGGCCATCAAGTGGACTTGCGGGCCAAACTCACCGGCTCGAAGCCGAGAAAGGATACTTAAAGAACATGCTGTTCCTTCTGTGTATTCCAGATCGACCAGTGGTGGCAACACGTTCATCGACAGCTTCAAGAATTTCCGAATTTGTTTCGTTTTCGAAATAAAGGCTTAGGCTCCGGCTTAGGCTTTGGTCATATTTATCTTACTCATTATAATATCACAGGCATCTCAAACAAGCGTTTGACCCCAGTTTCTTGGTGAATACCATGTACCTATCAAGCCAACAAACCTAAAACTTCGGCAACAAACCACAACCTGCAACCGATTTCACGAAACTTCAAATGTTGCGTACGCAACATTTTGCTGCCTTTTCTAAATAGTGCACAAAAGAGCCATTGTGGCGCAAGGCTTACGCAACATTTGTACGTTGCGTAACTTACGCAACTTTTCTTGAAATCGGCTGCTGGATTTTCAGGTTTTGTCAGACGGAGACGAAGCCTGGGCCCGAGCCTAAGCCTTATTTTCGAAAACAGCCTTATTCTCCCATGCACGTTCTGTCTAGTTTAGTCTTTCGCGCAGACTACATCGGCGAAGACTGCAGGAATCAGTTTAATTTCTTTTTTATAGAAATTAATTTTAAAAATACAAGTATGTTCTTAATATTGTTGGGTTCAGATTTATGTTTGAATTTGTGAAAATGTTAATTAATAACTTTAGTTAAAGTGGAAAGGATTGAACAAGCTTAATAACCTTTTTCGACGTTCGCAAAGCATTATGGTATAGATGACAAACTGGCCGTTTGTCGCACAAGTCTATGGTGAAGCACGTAGAATCGTAAATTATTTTTAAAAATTCTCAAAAACCAGATGGAGTTCAGAATTGAAACTCGCGCAGAAATTTCGTCTAGATACCAGGAACAAAATATATATTTTTTTTGGAACGTTGAGTGGGTAGTTTTGTAGAAATGAGTGCAGATTCCCTTGGTGGCTGAATGACAAACTTGGCGCGTGCATGCAGCTAGCGGCACGCGATGTACGCATTGTGATTTTCATCCAGTCACTGATTTCTCCGAAACTACCCACTCAACGTTCCGACAAAAATTATATTTTGTTCATGGTATCTAGACAACAATTCTGCGTGAGTTTCATTTCTGAACTACATCTGGTTTTTGAGAAAAAAATCACGAACTTACGTGCTTCGCCATAGAGTTGTGTGATAAAAATAAGGCCAGTTTGTCATCTAAACCCATGATGCTTTGCGGACGTCGAAAAGGTTTATTGATCAATCAGACGCGAAATTTTCTCTCTTATGAAAATCGTACGTGAGTGACTCATAGTTGTAGCAAGGAGTAGGTTGTTTTAACACCCAATCAGATAAGCTAACTTTATTTCTTGGGTTGCATTCACCTTTAATACAGCGATGTAAAACTTTGGCGTTGGTTGTGGGGTGATGTTTGTGTTGGTGGTTTATGTGGTGGTGCTTTAGAATGTTGTGGTGGTGTGTGTGGTGGAGGTGGTGGTGGTGAGTGTGGTGGTGGTGGTGAGTGTGGTGGTGGTGGTGGTGAAACAGTGCAATGATGCCAGCTTCCGATAACAATTTTTAAAAAAAACGTCAATGGTAGTCTCAACGCTCTGTGATGACAGGACAGGCTGATAGCTAAGTTAGTCGATAAACCAATTCACTCACTGAACTCACTAATTGAGCGTGATGAATCTGAACGAGTGGCTAATTGTGTCTTGTTTATTTCAAGGTTTCGCTGCATCTGTTAAGTATTTGGTTTGGCCCCCAGACAAGGTCAACCCATAATCCCTTCAAGGAACTAAGACAGTGTGTTGTTTCTTTGATCAACAGATGCTCCATGAGGCACCACAAATTATTCTCTGGATGCCATGACCGTGACAGCTCCTGCTCGATACTCGCTTCTTATGCTGTGTTCCAATGACGTCGTGTTTATCGTGTTCACGACCAGTATTTCCCTGTTCACGGGTGGGCTGCATTCCAATGCTGCTCACCAACACGCACGCGCACAGCGCAATGAACATAAGCGAGACGAGTTTATTTACAAATAATTCGTGCAGCATGCGGTGCAGACGACAGAATTTTAGCTTAGCTTTATTTGACTTTAGATTCCTTGATCAATTACTGTTTGAGTCATGCCATGTAAATGTACAATAGCGTAGTAAATTCATGGTAAATTCACCTTCTGACTTTTTCCTACCTGGAGTCACTGAAAAAGCCGTCATCTTTTGAAAAAAATTTTTTGCCCTTTTACCTCCTGACCCAGGTTGACCCCATTTTTGTCAAGTCGTGAACTGGAGAAAAGATTTCTGCCTCCAGTTCACGACTGGAACGCCTCTTTACGACTAGTGTGAACTCGTGAACATGGTAATCACGACTATGGGAACGCGCCATTAGCCCACTCTTTCAATAATCGCACCAACCTGTTCGGTTATTATATTGCAAGAGCGCCCTCTTGCAGGGGCATGTGTCCAACTTGAAAAGCCTCCAGAAATGGACCGTTTACGAAATGAAGGCTTAGCCTCGGGCCATGCTTCGGTCACATTTCTCTTACCAGTTTTAATGTCACAGGCATCTAGAAACAAGAGTTCGGCCCTAGTTTCATGGTGAATTCTCTGTACAAACCAACAAACCTTCAGCGACAAACCACAACCTGTATTTTCAAGTTCAATTTGTCAGACGGAGACGAAGCCTGAGCCCGAGTCTGGTCCATGTATTTGTAAAGGGCCTAAGGAAAACTATTCCACGTTCAAGAGCTTTTTCAACAAGCCGGTATTTTTTCAAAAATAGGAGGTCCTGACGTTTCTATCCTAGCAGGACCTTTCTCATATATTTTCACTTAGGTCATTTTAGTCAGTAAGCAGTATATATGCATCTTTTTGGGGTATTACTGAGGCCAGTATTTTGTAATACAGTGTCATTATTTTTCAATTGTGCCGCTTTCTATGTGTTCATTTGTTTACCGACGTTTACTCTTCCTATTCCAACTAGAAATCTACACATCTGCTGAATCCACTTCTTCCTATGTAGGATGGTTATCATGCATATAGGCCTAGATACAGTCTATATTAATCTGTTATGGCGTGCATTTAAAAAAAAAATAGCAGAATTTAATCTTTGAATTTGACCTGCCATTTTGTATTTTTATGCCACAAAAACGTATGTTTTTTCTCTCCCCTATTTTAATTCACGCTCATTATTTGTAAAGACAAAACAAATTAATATAAATTGCAGCGCAACTATATATCAATGGTATCAATAATGCTAGGCATTCTGCACAAATGGTGAAGTTTCGACAAAGTTCCTACATTCACTTCCTTACATTATTAATAGTTTTTTTGTTTTATCTGCTTTGAGAAAGGCCCTGCTAGGATCAAAACGTCAGGCCCACTAAATTTTTAGACTTGCATTTTGGTAATTTTAGTCAGTAAGCAGTTTGCAACATTTTGGTATATCACTTTTTAGTTTTCATGTAGAATCACAGTTCCATTGATGCTATTGCATTCACTTCTGCTAAATTTTTATGACTTGTAAAATCAACCAAGAATATAATAATTTAGAAATCCCTTGTATTGTTTTTATTTCTGTTGATATAAACGTGTTACTAATACCTTACATGTGTGATAATTAATTGAAAGGGGTTTTCGTTTTTAATTCTTTAAGTCTTTAATTCCCCCAGTCTTCCTAACTATGTTTAAAACAAATTTGATAAATTTATCCTTATAATTAGACTTAAGTTTGCAAACGGGGCTTCTCAAATCTCCTCTCATTCCCCAAAGACATTTAGCAACATTACATTTGCAGTCACTTCACTTCCTTAAAAGTACTTTACCATTATTTATCGAATTCACTTCGTAATCGCACTCCCAGGTATTTAAGGGTCAAGAATTCATGACGAATTGCTCCTCGCCCTTTACTTCCAGATTATTGATTGATTCCTCATCAAGACATACAACTATTCAAACATTTAGAGAGCCTAACGGTTCGATCCTAGTAGGACCTTTCTCAAAGGCAGAAGGTATTGTTAGGGGTTTGAGAATGGTCCTGCTATGATCAAAATGTCAGAACCTCCTAATGTTTAGTAAAACAAATAGATCACGGCATCTTGACGTCATCATTGTATTTTCAATGAATTGATTTTTAAAGTTAATTTTTGTGATTTTATGTGATTGTCAGTTTTGCCAATGTCCAAACTTCATAATTATTTTCCATATACATGTACTGTATGTCAAACAACTTGATAGAAGCACATAGGCCTTACCATGATGACGTCAACACAGACCACGCGACATCAGCTTCGAGTTTTGAAATCTGCGTGTGTACATACATAGATAGACTCTGAAGAATGCCCGTGGAAGTGCATGCATGCTTGCAAAATGATTATTGAACTGGTTTTGATGAAAAAGTCAGAAAAAATTAAAAGAAATCCCAGACTGGGAGACACGAATGTTGGCGGATTGCCGGGTAGGCCTACAGCCGAGCCAGTGAGAGGTTGTGCCTGTAGTCGGGAAGGCACTGTATCTACTTGCAGCTGGCCTTTATCTGTGCCGCACTGGTGGTTGGACAGGAGTGCAGGAGACCAGGATATCCTAAAACGTGCTTCTTCTTTTTTTTCATGCGGGATCGTACCTTGCCCCCCCCCAAAAAAAAAACCCCAAAAAACCGCGCATTCTTCGTTACAATGCCTTTAGAATTGAGCTGGCATCCCTATACAGTCCAGGTTGGGTAGGTCAGGCTGCTCTGGTCACCGGCAAGAACCTCAAGTCGTTCCTCGATGCGTGTGTTTCGTATGGTTATGCAGTCTAGTATATCTCTCGAAGACCCCCGCATACCACCCTACAATATCGGATCATCCCCCGCCAAGAGTGCTTTTTGTATCTGCCTTGTGAACGATTGTAAGTTGATATCGATTATCCCATTTATTTCGTTAATATTTTTCTTAAGTTTAAATCTTGTCTTTATTCGTGTCTCTTCTCTAAGATAGTTATGTGTTTTGCGGTAGGAGATATCACTTTTCTATTGATCCTTTATTTAATGTATCACCTAACGTTTTCCTCTGTGTAGATTGTGTTTTCAGTTTCACCTGCAGCTATATACTTGTGTAATGAGTGCAACCGCCACAAGAGCTCCGGTGTATTGTGACACATTTGTGGCGGGTTTGGATGAGTATGAGCTGGTCAGCTACTTGGATGTCGTCGTAAAGTGCTCTTTTCGCCGATGTGACGTCAACAGCGTTGTCATGCAGAGATTTTGGACCGCAGAGAAGACGAACAAGGACTCAAAATCCTCCATGAATATGAATGAAAAACGAATGTGGTTAGATGGATGGCGGGTGGTGTCCTAGGTGACTGAACCATGCCTGGCTGACACGGCGAGATATGTGTTTGTTTGGCACAGGATAAAGTTGTAACATGTCTTTTGATACGAAGTGTGGCTCTGAAAAGAGCTGGTAACTCAACGTTTTGGGCAGTATGTACTCTGTCCGTTGTACTCTGCCCGTCGTCAGCGTGACCATCTAGTATGGAATTCCATCTCTGCCAAATTACGCGGCGCATGTTTCGCATTTATACCCGGATCTCTCAAACATGCACCGTCCACGGCGCATAGTCGCGTCGTGCCGCGGCGTCGCATAGTTGCGACGTGCCGTCGCCCCTTTTTGCACCGCTTCGGCGTCGCGTCGTGCCGTCGCATAGTTGCGTCGTGCCGTCGCATCTTCGCATTTTGATAAAGGTCTGTTTTGAGTTTCGCCAAGTGAGGGCGCACAAGCTTCTGAGTTCATGTTAAAGGTCAACTGCAATGCATTTTGGAATTCGTTTTTACTATTTCAAATAATACTATGGTGTCAGTGAAATACATCCGTGCATTTTTTCCGAATTTTAAACTATGGGAAAGAGTTTAAAAAAATATATTTAAGTTTGGAAGGGGGAGCAGCCACGCCCCCGTGGAGGGCGTCATTGGTGACGTCAGCGGATGAAGACTCGGTCCATTACTCTTGTCGGGGAACTATTGAATTGTACGTTCGTATATACCAACAGTCAGTGCACGTTTCTCAAGAGAACCGATTTCGGGAGTAAATATCGACAAACCATGTGACACGCCAGCCAGATTCGTTGTTGAAGATTGCAGCAGTGGAATAAACATGCATTTATTCCCTGACGATCCTAGAATAAGCCGCATTTTGACGTCGAAAATCACGCTGACACGACCGAAATAATCCGACCCGTCAAATCGTGCAGTCAGTGTCCATTTCGAAGCTTGTTTTCACGGAGACCATCCGGGCTCATACGTGTATGGTTTGGCAACGTGTTCCCGTCTGTGGCCATAGGAAAACTATTTTCAGAATCTCTATCCTTTTTATCGACTTAAAGAAAAAGCTTGTCGAAAGACGTCTCGGCCAACAAATTTGTCAGGTTTTTCTCGCCGAGAAAAAGACTGGTGCCACGCTCAAAAAATGTGCATTATCTACTGAACGCGTCAGGGAACCTCACCGACTATCTAAGTGCATACGGCTTTAGCGGGGGGAGAAAAAAATCTGCGTTCATCCGGTGACGTAAAGAACAGCGCCCTCAATAATTACGAGCATAATTTTAATTAATTAAAGAAGGCTTCTAATAAGCCTGAAACACAAAACTTATGTTTGATCTGGAATTACAATGTACCAATGAACATATTTAATGCCAAATCAGGATTTTCTATTTTTTGCACTTCAGTTGACCTTTAATGCATAGCACAGACATAGGCCCTTTTCCAAAACCCGGTATAGACTCAGGCTCCGGCTTTGTCTTTCTTTCTTTTGTCCATTTTAAAGTACAAGGCTGAAAATGGGAGGCTTTTGGTTTCGTTTCAGAATGTGATCCTGCGTTTTGAAAAAGAATCCAAAGCTTCAAGTTCAACAAAGAACTCCAACCTGTGTTTTCAGCTTTCGGATAACAGAGACGAAGCCGGAGCCGAAGCCTAAGCCGGGCTTTGGAAAATGGCCATAAATAACATATAGACTGACAGACATACACAACGCCTATGGAAAACGGCGTCAGGATACTGTAATGGTGACGGCGCCCGACTAAATGTGAAACCATGGGCGGAAGTAGTTTAACAATGTGCACGAACATAAGCGTACAGATAGGCCTTATTATGTTCTTGCGTGTTTTATTACAAATAATAATGAATCCAAATCTTGCGCCAGTCATCTTTCATGTGGTGTACGCCAAATCTTGCACCGTCCGAGTAACTTGGACCCGAAATTTTATCGAAATTTTGAATTTGGATTGTCGACCCTCCAAATTCCAAATTTCGATAAAAAGGGGTGACTTGTCGTGTCCAAGTTACTCGGACTGCACTTCATTTCATTCGGTGGCCTTCCAGGCTCCCTGTAAATGAGAAATAAACAAGATATTCAGTAAGATTCTGTTGTTTGCAAAATAATGTCTCACAATGATTAGGTTTTGGGTTCATTCTGCCATAGTATTTATTTTTACTGCTATAGTATTTTTTAACCCATGATTCCATTTTTGTTCTTTTCTACTCATCTTTCAACTAAATAAAGGCATTTTTATTTTCTAATAGACTAGAGGGTAACAACTTTACTCAGATGTCAGTGCTGTTCGATTCCATTTTTAAGTTTTAAGTAAGAGTCTGTAGTTGAATTTATAGTCACCAGGCTGAATATTTTGGAGAATTTGCATTTTCCCACTTGACGTGTTGAGAGGATGTTCTTTTGTGGAGGAGCGACTGTTTCCCTGAACTGTAGCCTATTTGTAGAAGCATATATAGTCAGTTGAATTTGTTTTTTTGTTTGTTTAATATTTACTGGTCAAGTTATTTAGAGTTTTGAGTGAACACTTGCAGAGCGTTGAGAACCTTTCAGTTGGTCCGTTTTGGTCCTGCAAGGTGAAGGTTATTTTTGCCCAGATTGAGATTTTGCTTCTCTTAAGTTTGATTTGGTGAACCCTTTGGGTTATGGATAACCCCAGGTTCTGAGACTTACTAGCTAGTGCTACCAGGTTCATTTTGTAGACCATGCTACTTGTCTGTATGGAACTCTTTGCTTTAGGCATTTTAATTTAAATCTCCTACCAAGTGAACGGGCCATTGGTCAGAATCACCCAAGAATCTAAGATCGCCCTAATCGCCACCACCAGACGATGTACGGCATAGGGAAGGAGCGCCTGCCGGCCACCCTGATAGCCGGACTGCCAGAGGCGGGGATGCCTCCAAGTCGCCAGACCTACCGGTACGACATTAGGGAGCGCCTGCCAGCTACCGGAAGACCGGACTGCAGGAACCAGGGCTGCCTCAAATCCGTCAGGGACACGACACCACGAGGAGCATCTGTCGGCTACTTGACGACCGGTGTGGCGGACTCAGATGTCCGCCGGACTCAACTGTCCAGATTACCATTTAAGTTAGTATGACGTCACTCCATGCCTGCGCACAGCGATCAAATTCAGTGCGTGTTTTCGGCTGGACAGATGTCCGGCCAAGCAGGCTGTGCTACAACTGTCATGGCGGCGCCAACAGGCAGTATTCCATTTT
Source organism: Luidia sarsii (assembly GCA_949987565.1). NCBI lineage: Eukaryota > Metazoa > Echinodermata > Asteroidea > Paxillosida > Luidiidae > Luidia > Luidia sarsii. Next base: position 11,651,502 of record OX465110.1, read on the forward strand.
TTTTAAAGAAATCCAATCGATTCGTAATTATTGTGATTGTTAATTTTACAATGTTATCCATCCGTCACTCAGTTCCAGTATCTAATTTATTATCAGCTGTGGATAACCGTACACTACTATAGGAAACATTGTGTTTGACCATAAAGGGCCTAATTAAAAAGAGTTGTTTTGGTTGATTTTTTTTTTTATACGCTTGCGTCATTGCATTGTGTTCTCCACGCAAGAAGCATGTACGTAATTATTATTTCGATACATGTGTACCATTAAAACCACGGCGCAAAGGAATATTCTTTATATAGCGCCCCTAACCCTCTAAACTCAGCCCTGCACAAAAATGGACGCCGGCGTCCGCTAAAATAAATCCCTTATAACTCTTTATCTAAAGTGGTACCATTGGAAAGGTGAATAAACAAGCTTTCTAACCATAGTATGGTACCCTATGTCGGACGTATACAAAAATAAATACGGGATGAAAAAGAAGCCAGACCAACCCTTTTTCTGTCATTCACGAGCGTTCGCGAGATTCGGCCCAAAGCGTGCAACTTTCGGTTGAATTATCGTCTCAGATACTTCATACTACAGCTTCAGAATGCCCAAAAGAAGCCTGAAAAGACACTACATATTGGCCAGTGTTCCAGAACAACATATGGAGGAGAAAACATTTCAGATAATGTTGAATTTCTTCGATGAGAGCGAAGAAAAGACGATCTTGAAGTGGCATACTAGCTGGATGTATGATTGTTTATCTACCCATGCATGTACATGTACACCATGTACATTGACCAAAACACGTTTACAGGCATGGTAATAGATCATTTGAATGGAATCATTTAGCTTGTCTGAATTGTATTTTTGTAACCCTGCCCTCTTCCTCTAAAGAAAGCACAGTGGATGCTGATACATTTAAACTCTGATGAGTCTTTTTTTGATGAGTCTTATTTCTTTCATCTGGAGTCGATCCCAAAATTTGAAGCGATTGAGATAGCGATTGGAAGTAAACCAAAGTTCAGGTTACACTAAAAATGACCAAGTACATGTACAGTACTACTACTAGTGAGTGTCTCCACTTTGTCTGCAGTATACCGTAAACAATACCCAGTAATCATCAACAAAAAGTGGAAGCCATACTTCACACATTGTTCATCCATGCAGGTTTTACACGAGTGTTAAATTTCTCTCCAACCAGGCAACTAATGAGAGTAATACTTTTGTAATACGGTGTGCATTGTCATGATTTGTCAAAGTGTGCTTGTGCACTCTCAGTGGGTGTGATGGCCCTTTATTATTTTAATGGCATCTCCTCATATTGGCTTTAGACTCCCCAGTCTTCTATTACTATTAGAGTCCGAGTATAAATACATCTATGTCATATTGGCAATGCAGTACACTCTTCCAATGTATAAGTTAGCGTCCATCAGACAAACTTATATTTGGCTTCCATAAAATAAAAACTACTGTTGTTCCCGGCAAAACTGACTTAGGGCCCTAATTATCTATAACTTTGCAAAAACAATTCTTCATATTTTAATACTTCTAACATACATGAGCATCCTTCAGACATACTTCGGATAAGAAAAGAGTTCCAGGGAAAAGTGATATAGGGCCCTACTTATGATTAACTGGAGGACTAGAAGGTAAGAGGATAAAATAATAGTCGACACAAAATGTCGAATAGACGAATAAAATCCCTGGAATTAATTATTGCCCGAAAAGTATAAAGCATATTTTCATTTCGTTTTATCCGGTAAAATACCCCCCAAAATCGGCCAAAAGTTAGTGTCCTGGCCCCTGGGCCTAGGTGACGTTTCTTTAGGGAGTATTGTTTAAGTCCGGCCGGCCGTACGCCCGTGTACGTGTATACGCGACGAACAAATTTGCCCATGGTTTTCATATAATGGCGGCGTTCCTGAAATTACAGTCTAGCGCCCGCTGTTGTCCATATAGGTTATTTATGTCTGTGATGCATAGGCCTACGTCCTCAAATGATACGTTGTTAAATCTGCGCTGCCAAGAGGAAAGTGTCCTTTGGAAATGTACCAGCTACTAATCTAAAAAGGCCTGGTTGTCGAGTTCTAATAAGGCCTGGTTACAGTTCGAAAGAATTGGACGGTAGCTTTTACCCCCTGTTTCTACCTCCATGTATAAACCACTAACAAAAGGGGTGCCGTTACAATATTTAAGAAGATAGCTAAAGTGAACAGGAAATAAGTGGATATACATGTAAATCAAAGCAAGGGGAAATCTAAATCTAAACCTTCCGAAGTTCAAACACATGGAACTCTCAGCAAGAAAGACATCAAAGAATGATTCCTAAACACATTACAATGGCAATTACAACACAGAAACTGTAGGCTAAACACCTAAATACTTCATCATGAATCCACTCCTCAATGCAAAAAGTAAAGTTCACTCAAACCATCTCAAACCAACTCCAGGCTTGTGGTCACATATCAATAATAAAACCCTAAGAACTATACAACAATAGGAACAATTATTTAAACAATATGGATGAAGAAATCTTACCCCAGTTGAGTCATCCAGGGAGAAATCTCAAGGCGACTACAGTATTCTAGATTGAGAAATGCAGACTGCTGCAATCACATGTGTGCAGGACAAGTTCTTAGGCTTGAATGACTCTCTGCTAGTATAAAGTGGGTCAAGCGAGGACGCTTCGCAGGAGAAATATGCAAATGAGCAGTCACATTAAGCCGACATAATGGGATTTTCTTCTTTTTGGGGGGCATCTATGAACTCTTTAAAAATCCTAGTTAGTGTATTCTTTGTCTACCCATCTTGTTGGAAATTTGCAGTTTTTTATCACTATACATGTACATGTAGTTAGTGTCTTGACATGTACATAACGAACCCACACGCGGTTACCTTCACCCCCGCGGTGCAATTCCTCCGAGATACTCGTGCTAGTAGGAAGATAAATGTTTATGCGTATTTTGCTCATCGACCTACTCATTGTGCTCATCCATCTGCTCATTTTGCTCATTCACTTGCTCATTTTGCTCATTCACTACATGGTGATGTTCTTATGTTACGATCATCGTCAATGTCATCCATTTTCGAGTCACCCGCACCGTGTACGTTTTCTTCATGTCTTCGAAGGTTATATCGCCGACCATAGCTTTTGCTGCAATGATAACAAGCATAGCGTTTTATCTCAGAAATAGCATTCATGATGTTTACTCGTGGAGTGTCGATCTCCAAATGTGAAGACATGTTTAAAATTGGGCAATATATAAATGTCCTGTTTTCTGTCCTCATTCAGGTAAAATGAGCAGACATGAGCACAGACATGAGCAAACATAAGTAGAAATGAGTAGAAATGAGCAGACATGAGCAGACATGAATAGATATATGAGCAGACACGAGTAGACATGAGCAGACATGAGTAGAAATAAGCTGACATGAGCTTGGGTGACGGCTTCGTCCATTGTCTTTGGATGTGCCTTGATTACATGGTATCGGATGGCGGGAAGCAGTCCTCTGATGATGAAGGCCTCCATTCGCTCGTCCTGCGACTTCCCGAGTTGGCAGCACAGCCTGTCGACGAGGTACTTTTCGACAGTCTCGTTGGCCTGTTGCTTTCTGTCTGCCAGTTCCGAAAGACGTGGGGCTGATATTTCATCAAGAAGGCCTGTTTTAACCACGAAAATGTGGTCTTGGTATCCACAGGTAAATCTCTGTACCAGTAACTGGCAGCATTCGGTAGATAGAGTGGGAGGTTACTTGCTTGTTGTGCTGTCGTCCATGCTTTCTGGAGAGAGTATCTCTTGTACCGATCGATCCACAGCTCGGGATCCTCAGTGTCATACCCGGTAAACTTGGGCAGGATGGCGGAGTCGATGTGTGCCATGGCTGAAAAAAGTTGCTGCTTAGACTTTGATCGTGTGATCATGAACGACGTGATGAGAAGACAGTGCCCGGATTCTCCACCAAATATAACCGTGGGTTATATACAACTATAACGAATGAAGATACTTGGAGACAACGTTGTACTTGGAGTGATGTGGTTTATTCAGCTGGATACGATGTCTGTCTGATTCTCCATTCAGCAGGGTTTATATATACATTTGATGAACATTCCAAACATGCAAATATCACAGGAGTTTCCTACCTTTTTATCTATCTATTTCCATCAGGTCGGTTTCGGCCCCTGGTGACCATGTTGACAAGTAGCCTCCATGCTGATCTGTCCGTTGTTGTTCAAATTGTCTCTATGGGGGGTCGGCCCACTCTTGCCAGAATGTTGTCCGACCATCTTGTTCTTGGTCTTCCGCGTCCCCTTTTGCCCTCCATCTTCCCTTGCATGATAATCTTTTCAAGGCTGTTGTCAGCTCTCATGATATGACCGAAGTAAGTCAATCTACCCTGGTCTATGAAGTTCAGAAGAGATTTTTTAGTGTTTACTTGATTCAAGTTAGGAATTGCTAAACGGTCACTTGCATAATTATTCATATACAATCAAAGGATGTTTGGCCCACTATTGGTCTTGGGCAGGGCTATGCAAATGAGTAAAGGTGGCTTTCCGTGAACTAACTCACTGTGGCCAAGTTTCGGTCCAGCCCAGTGTCCGCATTCCTCGGACAAGTCTCACTTCTAGGAAAGGGGTCTTGCCCCTTCAAGGCCAACTCAGCACAGTTACACATACAGTACATGTACACAAGCATGGTGTTTTATCATGGTGATACTTTACCCGAGGTGCCGTTTGTCCCGACAGTGTGCTTTACCCGAGGTGCCGTTTGTCCCCAAGCATGCGTTCCGAGTTCGGGTTGTCGCCGGTGTCAAATAACGCTTATAGATCTCACCTGGGCCCAATTTCATGGCTCTGCTTATTGCAGAATTCTGCGCTTACGGGACGCTGTAAGCGCAGAATTAATTTTATTTCATGGATCGCATCAGCAATTAAAGAGCTAGCGCGGATTTTCTGCGCTTAAAGGGTACCTGAAATAAAAAAATCCTAATATCGAGAAAACTATTCCAAGACTTAATAAAGGCTAAACCATTTCACAAACTCAACACGTTTAATGTCTAACCCCTAAATAGCGACCGTAAAAGGAAAACATAATCTTTAGCACGCCCCGCCCACAAAAAAAACCTCTTTTGAGCGCATGCCAAAGAGAAGGTGATGACGTCATCGGCAGTGCAATGTTGCATGATCGATTGCACACACACACGTATAGTATACGCGCGTACGCGCGTCCACAAGAAAAACATGGCAGAGCGAATAAGTTATTTCGCCACGTGGAAGTGAAAAGGCGTAGTGTGTCGATATTATCACGGCGCGGAGCACTTCTATGACAACCCAAAACGCGTACAAAAGGTCGGCTAAAGCCAAGTTGCAAAGGTCGTGCAGACGTGCACACGGCGCTCTGTTTTCTGCCGGTGACGTCAGGGGTTACGCGGTACACTGTCGCAATTTTTCGGGTTGAAAAGTGGGGGGGGGGCAGTTTTCTGTCGAGAATCTTGCTGCTTTCTCAAAAATATGATTGCTATATTTAAAAAACAAACTGACACATGGAAGTTCATACCTTCTCTGATCGATTACACATCATATTCCTTTTTATTTCAGGTACCCTTTAACGGTAGGTTTTGTGTACGCAACAACAGAGAGAAATGGCTGCCGTCCGTTGAATTCGACGACCTCAATTTCAAGACCAACCGCGAATTCAGACAAAACAATTAGAAAAACGCGGCAATTAGCTATTGTGGCGCAGAAGGGACATCGCAAATCACAAATAACTGCAAAGATATTTGCAATTCGCACATTTTGTCGCAAATATGTGAGCAAATATTTGCGACAACATTTTCAATTCGCAAATGTTTATACATAACTATTTGCAAATCGCAAATTTTGTCGCAAATATTTTTGCACATAATTATTTGCGACAAAATCTGCGAATTGCAGATTTTGTCGCAAATATGTGCGCAAATATTTGCGACAAAATCTGCAATTCGCAGATTTTGTCGCATTTGTCGCATTTTTTTCTCAAAGAAGCCAGGGGGCCACAAAAAGAAGAAACCGCGGCTGGTCACTACACACGGTGTTAGACCCGGCGCAACGATGGGACTTGTCGAAAAATAGTGGTGAGTATTGTTGACAGTCACGAACGGTTTTTGAAATTGTCTTACTTTGTAAACGAATGGAAAGGTATAATTTACAGAGATTGAAGAACAGGGTTGTGAATGTTCCGTCACACCGTGAGACTCTGTTATAGTCACAGGGGAGGGGGGGGGTGGCCACAGCGCACTACGCGACCTTTGACCAAGGCACCGCACAACGATCGAGTCATGCGACACTACGGCACTACTGGTTTGGGCCCCCTAGCTTCTTTGAAAAAAAAAATGCGACAAAATCTGCGAATTGCAGATATTGTCGCAAATATTTGCGCACATATTTACGACAAAATGTGCAATTCGCAGATTTTGTCGCAAATATATGGGCACATATTTGCGACAAAACTTGCGATTTGCAAATATTTGTGATTTGCGATGTCCCTTCTGCACCACCATAATTAGCAGATGACAGCGTTAATATTTATTTTGCCTTCCAGGCATGCACAGGGAAGCATTTCACGCATGCGCGTAGTGAATAATTTTGCGCTTACGGAAGCGAGAAATATTATTGGCTGTGAAATACGCTTGCGTTAAGCGCAGATTTGTTGCTTCCGTAAGCGCCGATTCTACGCTTACGGTAAGCAGAGCAATGAACTTGGGCCCTGCTTGACCAGTTATCCCCACTTGCCGTGAGAGGGCGCTTTTTCGTGACAAAGTTCGTTCAGACAACGTGCTGCATGGGTCGATCGCGTCGGTGAGTGCACGCGCCAACCGGACCAATGTAAATTCTCAAACGTTTCAACTTTTCATCCTATATGTGTATATAAAAATATGTATACATATATACTCGTACTCTCCAAACTCCTGTTATTTCTGTTAAGCTCACTTATCTATTCCTAAAAGTACTTAAACCCGCCAGGAAAACAAAATACATACTGATACTAAGTATAAAAAGTATCTTCTCGGCTGTCTCGTAGCATCGCGGATAAAATATATTCAAGATGTTCAGCGGCTTTTCTTTGGACTTTGGCTTAGTTGTTAACTCAGGTGACATTTTCTTCCAAATTAATGCGATCCAGTTGGAATTCATAACCTAGACACAAAATGACTCGCACAAAGTACTGCTTTATTTTGCATTTATTTCGCCTCGTGCAAATCACACTGCCAACATAACAGTGGCAAATTTGACTCTTTCCAAATTATTATTATGTTTTGCCGTAACTCTTAAAGTTGATGACAATTTAGCCTTAAACACAAGAAAGACTTTGGCGTCTTCTGTTAGCCATTACATTATTTAGTGTCAGGTTTATACGACATAATAATAACATGATATGCCATTGAACCGTGCATTCATTAACATGATGCATTTTTACAGATAATGTATGTGGGATTGCATTTGAATCCTACTACACTGTATTACTAAATCGGGAATGTGTGTTTGAAGCAGGTATGTGTATCATCGATAATGGACACACAATGCCATTTTCTGCCTAGTATTCATATCAAGATTAACGACACAGAAACTGCAAAACATGAAGACATTGTTTACACTTTAAACGATTTAGTGACCTTGGCAAACACGTTCTCCACCTTGTTACTATTTTCCCATATATATTTGCTGTACATCTACTTACACTATTTCATGGTAAAGATTTGATGTTCGTTGTTTTCTACACGGCTATTTTTGACCAACTCATGTGCTTAATATAAGATGTTAAAATGACCCGATACCCGACGTTAGCAAACGTTATCTCCGTCTTAGATAATTGGTCAATGATCACATTCACCATTGCTCGGTTTATCAGCCCTGTGTGATTCAGCGAAAGAATAATTCGTCATTAGAAAAAAAAAATATTTCGTGGAGTTTGCTTACGCTTTTCCTCACAAAAAATTTAATTCTTCATGCTGTGTCAAGACAGTCATTATAGTTATCTGGATGTGCGGTAGGACTTCGTGCTACCGTGTATACATCTAAACAAACAAATAAACATACATACTAGAAGCAGGACGTATCGATGAAAAGATATGTCCAACCAAAATGTCGAACCAACAATGACGTTTCGATATATTATAGATTATTGTTTAGACATTGGTGAAGCCCGGTACCCTATTAACCGCAGCAGCCAAAATAAAGCTATATGTTACCAACTGTTACGTAATTGGCAAAGGTGGTGAAACCCGCAAAGGACCTACGAGCATGCACATTAAATTTTGGAAAGACCAACAGAAGAGAAGAGAAGAGATGAGAGCAGAGGAGAGGAGGGGAGTAGAGGAGAGTAGAGGAGAGTAGAGGAGAGTAGAGGAGAGTAGAGGAGAGGACAGGAGAGAACAGATGCCAAAACCTCCCATAGCTTCAAAATACATCTAACTCCTGTTAAATACTTCATGGATTTTCATAACGTGCACGTAAATGTACACATTTCGCCGTCAAACGTCAATGCTGGTGTCGATATCAACCTAGATGTACACGTACACGTGGACGTAGACGAAGATTAATCACAGACATTCATTTATAAATGGCCTTAGACGTAAACATAATCACAAATTTGCACGTGCATTATGGGCGTATAGACGTAAACCTAAACACATACGAACACGAGTACATGACGTAGACGTAAACTCAACACAAATGTGCCCGTACATGCGGTGTCGACGCCAACCTTAACATATACTTACACATAATGCGTTAACGTAATCGTTGAAACACTGACGTACACATACACATTGTCATAGACGTAAACATTATACGACATAAGGCCTTTTTACACGAGCACTGAAAATGCATGTCTGCGAAAATTGGCGCAATTGGTGTCTGGCGCAATGGTCGTTTGCGATTTGATCGCAGACATTTACACGGTACAACGCAGCGCGGTCGCAAACGTCCCTTGCTTCACCGTATTTGGAGGCGAGGTCAGAGGTTATAATTCGTATCTCTGGTACTGCGCTATTATTTACACGGAGGCATACGTTTGCCAGTGTTGCTCTCAGCTCAGCGCCCGCGTTGCGAATTGTCTGATTGACGTTACGATCATGATGGCAGTTTTCAAGAACAATAATTATTGCGCACGAAGTAAGGCCCAGTTGGCTAGCAGTAGCAAGCTGCGCGCGCACTCCTCCGCACCCAGCACGTGCATGCAGGCGCCTAGCACGCAGCCTGGGACTGTAAATAATACATGTGCATGTATGTACATGTACATGTATGTACGTGTACATGTACAATGTACATGTACACGTACATGTACGTCCGTACAGTGCACACAACTAACTAGCTTCACAGTCGCAGTGTTGCGCAATGTTTTCGAACGAACGTTTCGATCCAAACAGGATCGGGCGCGAAACCCTCGGCATGATTGAGTCTGGTGTTTGTTCCTCCATGTAACATTTTATTGCAATGCTGTGGCCAGGTTCAGACATTGAAGTTAGCTAAAAAAAAACAACGTCGATCTCACGCAAGACACAGTTCCAGTACACAACGTAACGAGGCCGATCGTGTACCATGCTTGCGGGGTCGCACGGGATTCATTTTCATCGTCAATTATTTTGTTGCCTTGATGACATTGTTGATCGTTGTTTGCTCCTCATGGAAATATCAACGCATACTTCTCTGTGATGCGCCAACGAATATCCTTGCGAACGTCGCATGGGTGCATTTACACGACCTATCTCTGTGTTTATCGCAAATTTTGGAGGTCTCGATCCCTGTCAAGATTCGCAAGGGACCCTTGCGGTCTGCTGACAGAGATACTCTTTACACTACAAGGTATCCGTGTGTTCTTGACATCAATGCGATTCCTTCGCAAGGGACCCCTGTTTACAGCTCTCGTGTAAAATGGGCTTTAGACTACATTCGTGTAAAAGGTAGGCGTAGACGTAATACGTGTATTCAACGTATACTCTGATCAGAAAAAGCTGGTAATTTTACGAAAGTCGGCCCTCAATCAATAGTCCTATGAGTCCATCTTTTGCAGAGACAAATATTTTGCTTATGATTGTAGGGATCGTCAATATATAAAAACCATCAATATCCGGGATATTGTGATATAGGGTAGGCTTCTTGATGACCATGTTTGAATGTCAATTGTTATATTTCCTGTACATCGATGAGTTTTACCATATCCCGAATTGCCCAAGATAAGTTACAGTGTGTGCAAATGCACGTGGCTTTAATTCACACTCATTGAGTCGCTGACTACACCTATCATTGTGCCCTGATGCAAGCGCTATTGAGTAATATGGAATATCAATAGGCAGACGTCCCGTCATAATTTCCCGGATGTTGTTTCCCTAAGTTGTATAGTATTTTTCCTGTCGGAACATGCAGCCCTTTAAACGTAGATCTCACGAACATGTACACGAACACACACAAAACACACGTTAAACGTGAACACTGGTGTAAATTATAGCGCAGGTTGTACGCATAAAAGAAAACATAAATGTACAGATTGAAATAAATTCTTAATTAATTTCTAATTCAAATTCAATATAATACGAAATGCATTCAGCATTTTATCGGAAGACCCTGATTGAAGCTCGCTTAATACAATTGTAAGCCCTTAATTCTAAGCCAGATTAATATTGACGATGATGAACCTATACCTCAATTTGACTGGTAAATAAATCTAGATCAACTGCATGTTTAGGCTACCTTTTATTTACAAATCGTTTGCATTGTTCTAAATCTTTACGTCTACCTTCTATTTTTCTGATTATCGGGGTAGGGCACTGGTTATTGGGATAAGGCAAATGCCAACGCAGGACAGTCAAGAAGTGCGGTATTACGCATTATTTCAGACATGTCAAGGTAAAGCTTAAGGTTGAAGCTATTCTACTCGCATGGGCTCAAATTACATGCATGTAAGACCTTTTCACAGTTCAGTACCTTTTACACAGTGTCGAAACTTACAGGGGTCTAACCCGTGTAAACTCTTCCCAATTTCAATAGGGGTCAATCATGCACAGTGGCCGTCCAGCTACACGTGTAAGTTTCGACCCATACATGCATTGTGTTGATCGGTTCACACTGCTCGAACATACAAGGGTCACAAGCAGAAATCATTTTTTACAAAATATGCTATGCACATGCGCAACTTGTTCTATCCCCCCGCATGTCGCATCGACGGGACGCATGCTTATATTGGTTGCAATGTAATACGGAGGGGTTACTTTCAGCACGGATCAAGCGATTTACACGGGTCAACGCCGTGTCAAAGTCATAGTGTGAACAGGTGCACGTCGGACACATGTTCAACCCGGAGATTCCTTTGTAGTGTGAAAGGCCCTTTAGACATTGTGAATGTCTAGCCTTTCGCTCAATGATCGTTTAGCGCGGGAAGGAATGACATACTCTTACAAGTGGTTTGTTAATTCTTAGATAGGAATATCATTGATGTCAATGGATAATAAATGCTTTGTCTAAATGCGAGCGTCGCGCTGTACTTTAGGCAGATTTTGAGTATAGTGCTTTGTTATAAGAACGTAATTAAAACTCAGATTTATAAAGGAACAAGGTTTAAAAATTATGGGTGATATACTTGGAGAATCTTGCACGTTTTCTGATCCCCTGCTGTTAAATCAATTATTTTACGGTAGCAAAAGGAAAGGTCCGATTGAGCCCAAATAAATTGCTACTTACAGATAGATGTGTACAAAATCTTGAAAACAAAGTATTGGTACGCCTATTATTCGTGTTTGGCATGTTTGACGTATATTTGAATGGATAGAACAAAAGTAATATTAATCAGATGAATGTTCAATCAAAAATAAAGGATTATGGCCGACATGCACCTGAATATTTCCTCACCCTGGTAAGGAAGGAAGGCCGCACTTGCTAGCAATTCCTCATAAGTGAATTTGACCCATGCATTCTCTCAGTGAATTTGACAATTAAAATGATCTCTTCGGATTTCAAATTATTGCAAATGCTGAGGACCAAGCCATGACTCAGTAGTGACAACATTTTATCCCGTGCACCTTTTCTTGATGTCTCGACCCACCTTCCGAGTTGCTACATCAGTAAAACTACTTACCCCACACCATGTCTATTATGGATATTCTGTGGCTAACAAAACTAACTAAAAGATGATTATGTTATTAATTGCGTTTGCATAGACATATCTATTCCGGAGTCATATACAGACCTGTGGAGGTCCCCTTAATGTAAACAAAGACTTGGTCTCATTGTGCATTTATAAATAAAAAAAGACCCATGCGTATAGGCAAAGCAACCACTTTTTCGTGCCACTCACATATTGATTATGATTCATCAATTTTATATACATATATTATACGGTTTATATTTTTATTGTATTGTATAATTATTATGATCGCGCATAATTTTGGTCACATAAATGATCCCATCGAAGTATTATATTTACATAAACACTTTTTGCAAATGTAAACAAATGGCAAGAAATAAATGTTAGCAAAATACAAAAGCTTATCATTAAGGCGCAGAAATATTTACACATTTGCAAATTCTAAAATAATGAAAAGTTATAAAAAATCAATTGTACCGAAAGTGATAAAGGGAAGATCATTAATTCAAGTGTAGTGTACATTGATTTGATATTTCACCCAAAAGGGCTGTTACGACTGCCTTTAAAAATAAAATATACAGCGTAATGCATCACATAAATGCTTAAACTTAAACGTACCAATAACTACGACGTATGGAGGCTTGGTCGTAGCACGAATTGTGTTTGATTGTATGAAAATTACACGCGGACAATAAGCTGTTGCATGCACTCTTAATGCCGATAGGCCCAGTGGGAAATGTATCATTTTGACCATTAAACTATCCAACATGTACAGTATGCATCAATGACATTCATTGTTCAACTATATAGACCTAGTGACAAAGACACTCGTATAGTATCCATATGACGGTGAACCAAGGCAGAAACATGTTATTGAAATTAAGTTTGATAGCCCTAAATAATGTTTCTGAGCTGCTTTCGATTAAGGCTGCATTATCTCAAAATAGAAACAATGAATTTGCCTTGTCCATCGTTTACCATTTAGGCCTCAAGGAATGTGTATCATACTGTGAATCGGAAGCCAGAATCAGTTAATTCAACTGGCTGTAACAAAGTGAAAAAGCCGGATCCAGTTACATGTAATTTAAGTGTCTAGATCACTATGACTTGTTTACACTATTTCAACCAAATATAATGTAAGCTGTAAGTCTCAGTTGATATTATGTATATAAGCAGATAAAAGACGGTTGTATATTTCAAAAAGGGAATTTCAAATTCATGGAGGTATGAAAATACGAGAAACTATTCAGTCGTTAAGCAAACACGTTACTCAATTCCAAATAATTATGCTAATAGCAACAGATTACATTATAAAATGACGTCCTTTTATAGCCCTTTACTATTTTGTGTTTATATAAAAAGCGTTGATGAAACAGAAACATAGACAGGCCTATAATTCATGTAAACGGGATTCGCATTGCTTATTTCCTTTGAATGTTAACGCAAACTTTGAATTCCTATGCTATTGTATATGAATTACTGGATAACGTAAATAGACTTACACTAGATGCACCTTACATTACACAAATCGACTTTCCACTATGACATTGTTTGCAGGGGTATCAGTCCATAGTCTACTATTTGCTTTTTAGCATAATTATACGGTTAACGGTACTGTTATGAGTTTACTTTTCCCTTATTTTAACTTATGGTATCCAATTATCAGTCATAGCGTGCGTTTACAATGACAACTGTATAGTATATACCAAACCGTGATTAACAATGACACGTGCTTTCATTTACGTATACAATATGGTATTGTTTAGTAAGAATATAACATTTGCTCAATACAGTTACACCATTTCCTCCAGTATTGTAGACAACATTTTGGGCTTCACAGTTTAAAACCACATTTTTGGCAATAATTATGATAATAATTCGTGTCATATTTGGAAAGCAAGTAAATACAAGGAATATGAATGCACACTATATATCAATGCACAAGCTTAACTGTTACGACATGGAACATGTACCGGGGTGCCATGACAGGTCAATTAATAGTGAGACTTTACTCCACATCGGAACACATTGCGTTTAGTTTAAAAAAATGGATGTGTTTTTGTTTTCGAGGTAGGCGTGTATAAATAAAAAATAAATAATAAAAGTCACGCAGATTCTCTAAATGTTCAAAATTAAAGCAAGTTGCACGTAGCAAGCTTAACAGAGACGGGACAAAGCACCAAGTGATTCGGGAAACCACTAGACGTGGGCAGCAGGACCTGGCTTACTGCGCCCTCCACCTCCTCCCCGACCAGAAAACATCGCTGTGGTCTGGGCGTGCCTTCCTGCTGCAGCCGCTGCCTCCATATGGGCTCCCCGTACTTTAGGTGGTTGATTCCCTCCACCGCAGTGAAGAGCAACAAAGATGATTGTAAATATGACAGCAGCTGCCATCAAAATGCCGAATGTCTCCGTACGCTGTTTCCGCTTTTTCTCATCATCTGTACACGGGAAATGTATAGACACATAAATGACATTCTCGCCTTTCAGCAACAAGCTGAGATGCTGAAATCATCTCAAGAAGGAGGTCTCGTCACCATTCAACTAAAAGGAGAACGGCCCCGTTCTTGTGAATTGTCTTATATGCCTAAAGAAAGAGTATGTGACACACTCTACAGGATATACAGGGTACATTGTTCCAGTACAGAGGTAGCCTTGATTAAATTCACCTGGGCCCAGTGAGTTTTCGTCCCTCTGTAGCAACGACTTCGAGCCGTCGTGCTTTGACACGTACCTAGACGTCATGAACGGGACCCGACTTTCGATACGTTTATCTGGATTTCTCTGCCTTTATTTACGTTATGAACAGCGCCCTCATTTGGAGTTGCCGCGGGATCAATTGGACGGCAAATTACCACACTCAACGTACACCATAACCACCAGTAATTTATTGTTTAAAATTATATTTATTACACACCAATAAAATGGATATTTGAAATAAGTTACGATGTGAAAATTTTACACTGCATGGTTCCTTTAAAGGGTCTCTGCAATAATTTTCTGCTGTCATGATCTCGGGATCTGAAGTGTACAAACATTATTGGCAAGCTTCTTTTTCTTAGTGGAGTCAGAAATTGGTCATCTTGTTTACCTTATAGATATCCCTATAAAAATGAGGAGGCTATTTTAGGGTCATGTTAGGAGCCCACAGTTTTAAAAAAGCCACAAAAAAACTTTCACTTTCAAACTGCAAATTAATCCCTCTGGATAGGTTTGGTGAAAAAACTCCTTCACTAAAATAAATGATTACGAAGTATACATTTCGGCAGTAAATCAACAAGTTTAGGGATAGGTCTGCCGGAAACAT
The DNA here is from genome assembly GCA_949987565.1 of Luidia sarsii. Lineage (NCBI taxonomy): Eukaryota > Metazoa > Echinodermata > Asteroidea > Paxillosida > Luidiidae > Luidia > Luidia sarsii. The sequence goes on from OX465110.1 coordinate 11,666,910, forward strand.
TTTCAAAAACGTTTGTACACAACCAATTGTGTTTCTGTTGCATGATCCTGTGATTACATCACAAATTTGCTCATGAATATTGAAGTTCTCACTCGCATAAAAGCTGAAAACTATAATATACCCCCAGAACGAGTGTGAAAAATAGTTTGATCGTTAGCAACATTGAAAGACAGTTCTGCAGCATGGATCTAAGTGATGAAATGTCTATTGTAGATACCCCTTAACCCTCAAAGAGCCGGGTTATTTTTACCATCTCACAGCCGGGGGCGGATTCCGCCCCCCTCAAATCTCGGTCGTTCAATGATGGATTCAAATGATATTTGGCAGGGTAATGTAGAATTACATAATGAACATTTGTGTAAAACTTAATTAGAAAAAATTAATGTTTTGTCTCAATATAGCACATTATTTATTCATGATTCCATTTGTTTGGCTTTTTTTCATGTTTTCATTGTTTTTTTATTGAATTTCCCCAATTGGCATAAACTTAACAATGATAATGAAACACGAAGAATCAATATTTGCATACAGCAATGTTAATGAGCTAATTATGCAAAAGAATTCCTGAAAAAGTACCCTATGCATCTTGGATGCTATGCTTTGATGTAGTGTAAGTCAATGGAAACATTTCCGTCAAGCTATAACATGGCCCGAAAAATGTTCATTGTCAGAGAACGGCACCTTTAACTTCAATAAAATTGATGTCAAAATGTGCCTAAGAAGATTGCCGAAGAGTCATAAATCCTCAACACGCAGAAAAAAAAATCACTGAGACGCTAAAAATTACAGGGCGGCGGAATCCGCCCCCGGTTCTTTGAGGGTTAAGGTCAACTACAATGCATTTTGTATTGTAATCTTCTTGTTTTTGTTTTCGATTTTTTGGTGGGACTTTAAAAGTGCTGATGAATATTTTCGGATATCAATCATGACATAGTTCGCAAATGTGCCGTGGAGGTGAATTTGTAGACCTTGTTGTATCACCTTTTGTATGGTACTGGTATGAAGTATGCCACTCGATTACAAACCCGTGTTGTATGTGCTCAGACACGGGACACTAGAGTACATCATTAGTCACCCGTAAGCGTTGCGGTTTTAAAGTGCGTAAATTGTACATTCCTTACCAAGGTCATTCAATCATGGGAATTCCATCCAAATGTCTGCACACGTGCTTTGAGTTAACTGACAAGATGACTCACCATTTGCTTTATGTTAAGGCACTATATGTGGCTGTTGCTTCATGGTTGTCATCCCTAATTCCACGGAGGCCTACATATTTCATACCACACAAGTATTATTGTCTTAAAAGATTATAGCATGATTTGAGGTACAGCAATATATCGCCATTTTGGATCCAAACATACCGTGTGAACATGTTAATATTAGGAACTGAAGTCAGCTGCAAGGCTAAAGGATTTCCGAAAAATCTCAAGGTTTCTTTTTCGTAAGAATGTATTCACCGCTTTGTTTGTACGTGCACCTGTATGAAATATGACAGATGCTGACTATTTATAATTACATGCGTTATCGATCATGAGCATAGCTACTCCAGAAACCGCTATAGGGAACATTGCACATAAATGCCATTGCAAGTGTTGGATTAATAAAATGTGATTCTACATAGGATCCGATTGATGAACGAAGGTGTAAGATATGACTGGACATTCAATGAGGATTGGTAGGTGGATTCATCACACTAATATCTTAAATCATAATGGGTTGACAAGGAATATGATCGAAGGAAATGCTGAATCTGATATTGTGACGGGTGGCATATCATGATGAATGAATGAATGGTGGACATTGTGGTGATGGTGGAGAAAATAGGGTTTGTGACGGCGGTGGAGGCGCTTGTGATGATAGTGGTGATGATGATGATGTGGTGATCAAGATGAGTGTGGATATGTAAATAGAGATGGTGGTGATGGGAAGGATAGTGATGATGTTAATTCTTCATTTTCATTATTCCATGTTATGTTCATTGTGTGAACCCGTAGGCCTATACTAGTTCGTTTGCTTAGTATTATCCTCACCAGGAAGTTTGCCTAGCAAGTAGCATACTGATTTTATAAAGCAAAGCTCCATGGAAGTGGAGCCTGGATTATAGCTAATCTGGTATCGGGTTTATATGAAAATATTGATACAATTACTTCGGGAAACAAACACATTGAGCTTATCAGTACACGTCAAACAAATCTGATTTATTTCGCTAATGAATATCGTTCGGCCTCCATGCTGATGCGAATGGATTAAAATGTAGGCCTATACGGTACTTGTTTTACAGTATATATGCGCCATTTCCACCAATTCGTATGCCGGCCACCTCTCTCCAGACAAAGCGTTGCATGTTGATGTTAGAATAAACAGAACCAACGGATGCCGAGGGAAAATAAGATATATCCATTAATAATGCTTATGCCAAATTGTTGTAAACTGCTTGTCATAATTTATACTTGATGAATCCCCTGAACAATTCTAATTTTGAATCATACGAAGGCCTGACGTTTCGATCATAATAGGAACCTTCTCAAAGGCACAATGTATTCGTTAGAATGGATACTCATATAGGTTGCTTATATTGAATCATGTTTCATTTACTCATTTTAACAGCAACGTTTAATAGTAAAATTCTTTATGAATATCGATAGATGCCTAGCAAAATAATTACAGCATTTCATTCAATTATGAAGTTATAGGCCTAAATAGGCCTAAGTGTTGAAAACTATATTTACCTATACTGACATGAGCGAATGAATTTGTTTAAAATGAGGGTTTGGCGCTTCGCTTTCGCACCTATTAGGAAAAAACAGGCATTGATTCGATTGGAATTTACTGATATATCCTGACATGACATGTATCCATGACATTCATTCTATATATAGGCCTAGGCCTACATTTTTATTGTGACAAACGACTATGACAAACGTGCCACTCAATCTTATGAAATGGAATCAAAACAGACATAAATTAGGGAATTGCTGATCCACTTCACAATCATTTGATTTAGATTATAGCATCTGCATAGGTATATAATGCTTCCTTTAACCCATCAGTGAAAACACTGAATGACTACAGTGAAATCGTCCCGCATTGTCGCTGTTGGTTTGCCTCGTAGTTTGTCCCATCGTAGTGTTATTGTGTGCTCGTAATTATTTGTTCTGCTCTGATCTGCTCGGTCTGCGAGACGTTAGACATTCCTAATAAGGTAGGCTAGAAGATTGAGTATAGAACTCGTCACCATGCAACATCAGAGCACGATTCAGCTGGACTTGTGAGTTTTTATACATTCTGATGCGTAAACACGTAATGCTCACCTGATCTATGTAGGCTCTACGTACATGTATATTTTCTTTCATAACTCTTTTGAGCACGGCTAATGTGCGGGCCTATTAATTGTAAAATAGTCTCGACATGGAAATGCTGTTTAAAATGCTTTTTTCCCCGCTTGCATGAGGATTGACATGCAACTTGGTAAAAGCCTTCCTGATGACATCCCTTTAATGTGCTCCACCCGCTCAGTATCGTTACCCAGCCCGCTCCGGGCGCCCTACTCCATTTACGAAATTACATAAAGCAGAAACATGTAGCACGTTTCTGGTATATTGCGCATTCACCTGTGTGCTACACTGTACCGTAGATCATTTGGATGCATTATTAGTTGACTCACGTTATTGTCATGGGGTTGCTCTGTACAAAGGCGAACACCAACGTCATTATCTTAAAAATACGTCTGATGCTTATATTAAGCTCATTTGCATTTCCACGTCGAGCCTATGCCTGCCCAAAAGAGTAACACCATAAATAATCTACGTACATATTCTGATCAGGTCCATCAGAATTAAGTGTTTATGCATCAGGAAATCTCCAGCACCCCTTGGATCCATTATGCCAGGAGCACTTTGCCTCACAAGTTTAGCTGAACCGTGCTCTGATGTTGTATGTTGATGAATCCTTTACTCAAACCTCCGTATCTCAGCCAACCTTGTCAGGTCTGCCTAACGCAGTCTTTCTGCAGTAAAGGATCTCCACGTCTTAGCCCCCGGCCACACTGTAATCAACCACGGTTTTCCCTCCGTCATTATGCATCTGTTCTTAGTCACACCATAGGCGTCTGCGTCAGTTCAGAAAGCTTCCATGATATTTTGCGCTCCAACACGAATAATTCTGACCTCAGCATGATGAGACAATACATGCAGTCCTTCCGTTGTGGAATCAAGTAGGCCCACGCGAACAATTCGTCAGACATTTAGGGGTCTGTATTCAAAAGCGGTTTAGCTTTGTTTGCTTCATCACGAAGGGTTTGATGATTTCCTTGAGGCATTTTTGTAATCCCAGCATGCCACCATACGTACATGGCTGCAATTCATTTGACTCCAGCTTGAGATTAATTCCCCATCATATTCATTCTGAAATGGTGGTCGGCAGTTGACTGTTTGTGACCGGTGTTGGAAATACTTGGTATCGGCGTGCTATAGCCTACGTGTCCAAGATACAGATTACTCTGTATCGCATTTCTTTTCTAGACACGATCGTGAAATTGAAGACGACATTCATCTTGTGAGCAAATGACGGGAGAATAATAGCGTCATATAGGCCGAGTCAGTAGTGAAAGTGTGAAGTAGCATAATCAGCCTGCAATAATCACGTATAGGGAGGGGGTGACACGTCGGCTACTCAGGTTTCAAACAGTATGTCTTGCTTGGATCTGCAGGGTGTGCTGACCACGATTCAAAGTAATAAATGTGTGATGAGTTTTACTCATAGGCTTTGAATAGACAATATGATAAAGGAGGTCGGACAAGCACCGTCTTCCTCAATTTATGAATGATTACTTCTTTGCACTATAGTTGGTATAGTCATAATGTATTATCCTGGTTTTATAATAATAAATACTAATACTATGCTTTCATATGCACACAAAACGATAGATTATATTATGACCAATGATTATACTAGCCAATATTCGGACTGAAATTACGCCGACCCGTCTCGGCAGGCTACTCCAAACGTTAGCCAAAGGTATAATCGTTTCCATGACAACCATTCATCGGAAATCATTATGTTGCCATCCTTTAACAGTACCACAGGGGAATTACACGAAATGCGCAATGGTCATACTCTTTGCGAGAAGACATCTGATTACGCATGTGAGCTTGAATTCAAAGAAATAGCTTAACACAAACAAGCAGAAATCAATCAACCGTTTCCTGTCGTCTGTGTCCTTTGTATGTCACTGGTCCTATACCAAGCCGTGAAAATACGTGTTCTGTCGTTGCATTCTTGTTTCTATTCATATACTAAGCTTCTTGTTCTTTGTGATAGGGCCTATGATTTTCCTCAATAACAACCATTCTCCTGAAATAATACAACAGCCAGATCACCTTCAATTTAGGCAGCTATAGGCCTATAATTATGAGCAAAATACAGCATTCATGCAGGAAGAGCATTAGAAGCAGCAAGCTACTACGACTGTTGGCGCCCAGCACTGACTTGATAGATACACTGTAACATCATTCTTGCAGTAACAAATGACAACAGCAAAGGTTCTATATAATTTATGAGGCAAAATGTCAGCCCTGTTTAACGATGGATCATATAGGTATCTTCAAAGTAATTTTTATCTGAATAAACACGAAGTACTGAATTCTCCTGTTTGCAAACAGTTTAGATAAGAAGATACGAGCACAAACCAAATGATATTATGGCCCTTACCAAAACCCGGCTGAGGCTTTGGCTCCGGCTTTGTCTCTGTCGTCCAAATGCTGAAAACACAGGTTGGAGTTCTTTGTTGAAGTTGAAGCTCTGGATTCTTTTTAAAAATGTAGTGTAACATTAAAAAACAACAGGCCAAATCCCTCCCGCTTTCGTGAAAAAAGAGCCGGAGCCTGAACCTAAGCCGGGTTTTGGAAAAGAGCCTATGGCAGCACAAGTCCCAAGGGAACAAACTGATTGAAGAAATTATTCATCGCTATTGTTGGGTCTTCATTTAAGCTGGTCACATTAATGGACGCGCAATTCGCATTCCCATTTGAATACAAAACAATCGGTGATTCAAGGTGTATTGGAAAAGTAGGATTCTGATATTCGGAACGATCAAATGAGGACTGAAAGTTTAAATGTTCGGTTTATAGACCTATTGTTTGTTTTCAATGAAGACGGTGTGCACTGATGTATAGTGAAAACTGTGGCCCATACACAGAACCTTATGTTATAAAGAGTTTGGATCTGTAGGCCGCTGGTTGGCTGTATTCGATATCAGAGAACAAGGTAAAACGTTTTCTAATTGGCATTTGAAGGATGCAATAACATATTTTTCTAGGCCTATAAATATAGGCCCTAAACTCACTGTAATTAGGGCCTATGTTTGTTTATCATAGGACAGCATTGCATGTAATAAAACATTTAGAACGTCTTGCAAAAAGTAGCTGACATCTGACAGATGGAATGTCGTCTTAAACTCCAGGCTACGTACCTATTTCGGCTAGACAGGATCCCTTGATGACTTGGGCGATACCCGTACAGTTAGGCAATAAGCCCTCACACACTTCCATACCCAGGTCATTCGTCTTATTTTCATGGCACATACGGCAAATATCTGTTAGAAAGATTACCAGATTAATATCGCATAAGCTTATTAGAAGAATGCATATCCATCTTAGTATTACGATGTACTGCGTGTAGACCCTTAATCCACAACATCTTAAAGGTATCAATGGAGAATTTTACTATGAAAAACAGTTTATTTATAAACATTTTATCAACATAAACATTGCTTTGCACGTATATTCTTGTGGGAAAACATGACATGATATGATGTTCAATCCTTGAAAGTATAATTATTTTACAAATACACTAACTTTGTGTCATCATTAGTTTCTGGATCTGCAAACATTTCCTTTGCTATGACTATTTATACATCAACGCAAAGGCTGACCATTAATTTTATCTAGAAAAAAAGGTCTGGTAAGAAGTAATAGAATAAGGAGAAAACGGCATTTCGGTTTTTTTTTCTCTACCTATACATATACAGCTTAGTTAGAAAAGAAATTAAACTTGTTGGAGCCGAAGCAATTCGTCTGAAGTCCGCCGAAGGTCACATGGACCAGTCGGCGTGCCTTCACACCGGCTAGTCAATGCCCGGGCTTGTAATTTGCAGCGCACACTGGCCGGGAATCAATGCAGATCACATTAAAAATCAGCTGGAATTCAGTGGCTCAAATTCATCGCATTCGGACTTGTTGTGCAGTGCGATCCAATTTCCTATGCAGTGCACCGACGTGATAAAGTGTGGATACGGGAGGTGCAATTTCAAATCCTAAGGGGAGCTATAGCGTAAATTCGATATGAAGATTCTAGGCAGAACACAGGCTAACCGTAGTGGAGTTGACAGGAGTGGTCTGGCTTACATTCTGGAAGCGTCACAGAATAAGAGCACTTTGGATGCTTAGAGCTTTCTGGAACTTACTTTTAAATGAGCTCATTTCGAGATATGGTATGGGCTAATTTCGTTTCGTTGAAATAAAATAGTAGGCCTATGTAGTAAATGCCAAAAAGATCAGTCAGCAAAATACTGAATAAAATATTGTTAACATTTAATCTATTATTAATTTTGGGCATCATTGACGTAATCAAACAAAATATGTAGTAATGTACACGACAAATTGCGAAACAAATCATCTCGACATGGTTTAGTTTTTTCTTCAAGATGTGAAGAAAGAAAGTGTGAAGAATTCTGGATCTTTTTTTCCTGTCGGAAAGTGAGCCCATTCGCTGGGTGGCTTTGCTTCGGCTTGTTTTACTCGCATGTGATTTTACTCTAACATTGCAAGTGATATTTAACGGTAATCTTTATCCTTCAACAACGAAACAATGTTGAAAAGCATGACCTCGACACTGAAAACCCCACCATGCGAGCGGTTACGATGTTCATTTTGATGCGCATAGGCCTATGGAACTGACATCACTATAAGCGCTATGTGAGCCACTCAGAATCCTTGTTTGATATAGGCCTATCCATCTATATAGAGACCTTGCAAGGTGGGAACTATTCTTATGCTCTACATTGCACGAGGATGGTGGTCTTATCAGTTGGATAGGCCTACGTTAAGGAATAGGAATGAGTTATGCAAATAAAGGCAATGAAAATCAAGCAGTTAACCCGGATCAAAGCCTGATTAAAGACAGATATTCTCAACAGAAAAATAGTTGAACAAAAAATCTTCGACTGATGTACTGTAAAAAGCTTTTGCCCGTTATTTGGCATCTCTCTGTAAGCATGGGAGGTTCATGTACAATTCTCTCCAAAAGGTTGAAAGTATTTATCAATTAAAGGATTGAACCCACCTTCAACTAAGCTGTCCTCCTCGTCGAAGGCTCTGTAATACAGCGTGAAGGAAATGCTACCCCACCTGCTTCTGAAGCCCCATCGCCTTTCCAGCACAATGCTGAAGTCGCGACCGCTCGTCATAAACGACCGGTACTTGTATTTAGATGCGGAAGAATTATCGTGGGTACATATGCCGCCAACACTGAGTTCTGATTTGGTGGCATACGTCCTACCGTCATAGACATGTAGCGAAACCCCCTGACAATGGATAGGGTCGTTCACTAGCCTGAGGAAGACATGGTTGTTGTGGGTAGCAGCAAAGACCAGAGCACATCTTGTGAAGGATTTGATCTCAGAAAAGTTGATCTGAAGTTCTCCGGTTTGATCCTCTAGTATGGTGCACGCAGCTTGAGGACAGTTGTCCACAAAAGAAACTATAAAATGAAGAAAACAAAATATGTTTTTTATACGTCTTCGAATATCAAATGCTATTTCAGAAACGCGTGTCTATGTGTCACAATGCAGACAGTGTAACGGATTTAAGGATATATGGACAACGAAACTGGAAAGGAAATAGCTGGGGACAAGACACACAATGTGGGAAACTATTTCGTCACATAGACGGCCTGCGTCTTAATTTATACGACGCTTATTAAAAGGAATATATATTTTTTTTTTTAGATGTACACCCCTATTGTATACCATTTTCCTCTGATAAATTGTGCAACTTCGGTATTGTTTGCTTATTGTCCATTTTAAATCCACGGGGGTAGCCCGCCCCCACCCCCCCCCCACCCCACCCCCCGTAGCCTATTGAGTTCCGGACTTCATAACAATAATATGCAAAGTAATGTGGGCATATGCTTTTGCAAACGCCATTCCTAAGTTAAGACATATTCTATGAGATCCTCGTATAGAGGCCTATGGCAAACCTATTTCATGTGCAGTCTAGTTATCAGCAGGATCTGACGTTTCTATCCTAGCAGGACATTTCTCAAAGGTAGAGTGAGAAGGGCAAAACAAAATAGGATGGGAAGAGCGATTGGTGCACGGACAAAGGAGAAAGAGAATATAGTTGCAGGTAGGTGGGATCAAAGGGAATGAGAGAGAGAGTAGGGTATAGGAATAGGCCTAAGTTGGTAGGGGCATTAAAGGGAAAGAGTCGACGAGATAAGTGAGGGAGTTAAAGCAAAGCAAGGTTTATTATAGCAAACTCGCAAACTCCCGGCTCAGATGGACAGCATTGCTACAATGACCAAGTGATTATAATTATGCCCAATTGAGAATATGATAGTTTTCCTTAGGGGTGGGGGAGGACACGTAGCCTACGATACGAACTGACTAAGGGAATCTTAGTCTTGTCCTTTGAGTGTCGAACTTCTAGAAAATGAAACGGGCTTTGGCCATAGAATTCTTCACTTGGCGAGAGCTGCATGTACCTATCTTGCAAGTTTCTGTCCAATACTTTCCTAGGGGACCTATATGTCGGAGAAAATCTGAGTCATTTGAACATAATTATGCGCCTCAATCTGAGAGTCTGACTATACTTATGCTATACCAGGCTTACAGTGTCTGGGTGTTAATATTGATGAGTTGCGTATGAATGAGTTACGATCTTTTGAAGTATAAGGTGTTTCGTCCGTCGCGTTCTGTACTCAGAAGTGACTGATTTAATCGCTGGCTATACCTGCCATTCATTTCCAGTATGCGGAAGGTCAAAAGCAGCAATCAATCCATGGATTAAACATACTAGGATTATTTTGGAAATGAAAAGGCACGTGGAGTATATATAGAATTTGGGAGGGATGCATGTATAAGTGCCAATGGAATAGAAAAATTTCCAATAACGTTAGTCTACGGAATGCTCGTTTGTATTTTTAGGATTCAAGGCTTTTTGATTTGGGGCTTTTGGCCCATATTGTTTATTTAACAGTAACCGAAAGTAATACAGTTATGTTTTTCTTGACACCGATAACCCGATGATCAATAAGGGCCTAAAGCTTCTTGCATCCATGTAAACTCTGTAGGAATCAGTTGTGGTATTAAACTGGTTTCCACTTCAAGCCCCGCGTGAGACAATACTATGATAATTCGATGTGACGCGCAATTTCATAGAGAATTGTGCGTGTTGGCCACAAGTTAAGGCTCGCTTATTGGGAGAATGATACGCTAATAGAAGTCATACACTGCCCGTGGCTATTCCGTGCAGTGCGATCAGCTTTTCAGACGGTGTGCACGTAACCATGGGGATTTGATTGATAGTCACTAAATATAATGGAATAGGAAGCGGCCCAAGTGCTCCTTGAGGTGCTATAAATATTAACGTTTTATGATTTCCAAACATTATTGTCGCCAGAAATCTAAGATGATGGTCCATTTTCCATTGAACAGCATACCGATCTATATAAGCTCCTTTGCAGACACTGCTTTTACCTACCGTCTGCGTAACAGAGGGTATATGGGTAATGTTTCAGTGTAGTGAACAATGAAAATGTAGACCTTCTCCATCAAATATCCGTGTGGCGTGTATTTACAGTGCTTTCAAAGTTACTTACACGTTCGCCTTTAACCTATAATGGTGAAATAGTTTATCATTTTTCCGATACAAATGAACGAGGTATATCTATGATTTACATACATTCATTAAAGAAAAAGAATGGGATATGACATGCAAATGTAAAGACGTATTCGGCTTCGGTATTATTAAAAATGTCGGAAGGCCAGTAATGCATGATCAACCATAGATATGGGGATACAATTCCCAGTACCATTGTTCAAAACGACTGCCGAAGCATTCAGCTCCTTGACAATGCCTAGGGCATAAGCCTACAGTAATAATTGAAAAGGCAAGCCAAACAGATAATATAAAAAGGTGGTAATAGCATTATGTATGCAGAAGAGGTACTCACTCTCTTTACTCATAGTGTATCAGTCACTCCTTTTTTTAAGCTCTACCCCTGGTTACATCCTAGCAAATCAATTCATCCCTGAAGATATAATGACAAACATGAACATTAAACACCCATTCCTCTTTTTGCTTCACCGATTTTCGATCCATTTTGTAGGTATTTATTTATTTATTTATTTATTTCTTCTTTAGACTGGGTGTCCCATTCAGTGCTTGCAAAGCACTGATCTCCCATGGGTCCCAGTAACAAAAGAACATACAGCTTAATAAAAAAAAAAACTTTAAAAACACTTAAAGATTTTACATTTTCAAGAATTACATTGCATACAATAGTTAAAATTTGTTAACAAAGCTTTGGACTGATGTGGGAAAAGGATTTTTTAACCCAGCTGGAATGTTATTCCAGGCTTGAGCACCACGATATTGAAAGGTATTCAAGTATTCTAGGAAGTGGTAGTGCAACATTCCCATAAGTGCTTGATCTTGTGCGATGTGAGTGAATGTTCGTTGACCCTAGTGAAATTGACCTTAAGATAAGTTGGAACCAAACCTGCTAAGCATTTATAAACCATTGTGTTAAGATGTAATTCTCTTCGTTCATGTAGAGTTTTCCAGCCCAGGCGATTAAATATGTCCCTAGTGGATGTTCTATATGGAGCATTTAAAATAATTCGTCCTGCCCTGTTGAGAAGTTTGAGAAGCAGCGTTGGTCCAAACAATATCACACTAATCAAAAAGGGGGGAAATAATTGACAATATATATAATAATAATACATATATATAATAATAATAATAATATATAATAATAATACAATAATATACAATAATATATAATTGACAATTTACTTAACAATAAGATTCAACGTTTTTGTGTGAAGAATTTTCTTAACACGTCTAAGGACACCAATGCACTTGGATATTGTGGAGCTGATCAAATTGAGGTGTTCAGTCCATTTGAGATTTGGATCTATGTAAACACCGAGATACTTCATACAAAAAGTTTGTTCAAGAGTCACATCGTTAAAAAGAATGTTCATTGACGGCTGCAGGATTTTAGGCAGTCATTGAGTTGATCCAATCAACATAGGCCTACTCTTGGATTTCGAAATGTTAAGAACCCCTACATTAATTTCAACGTCGATCCTGACAAAAACGAATAAGGTGCCATTCGTGTATGATCCAGAAATCAGTGAATACCAAATGTTGGTATTTATTTCAATTGAAGCATTGATGTCCATTATGTTGCTTGTTATTTCAATGTGTCATTCCCCACCTCCAAATTATTGTATTTTGCATAGCCCCTATCTTCTTCTTTTTATAATACTGCAATTTTTTTCCAACTTTTAGAACTGTTTTCCCTTTCGAAAACATGTGGATTAAATTCCATTAATAAGAATATGATTAGGCTACTGACTGTTTAATTAGCAAAGTCCGTATGGAAATCCATACGATGTTTGTTGTTGACATTTATCGGTTTGGGCAAGCTGGAACTGAGCGTTGCAGGCACATTCTACTCTGGCTGTTTAGCCCCACATGATGATAACGTTACATAATTTAATAAAATGGTAGATTATTTATAAACCATATTCAAAGGTTTTTAGGAAAATCCTATTTCTACTGTTAAATAAATTAGGGTGTTAAATAAATTAGGGCCTTTGGTGTTACGATAGGTACAATGTTGTTTCACGTATAGACCTATCAGAAAATCATACCAAAATCCGTAATGAATAGCATTTGACATGAGAAGTACCTTTGCTCACATTTTGAGTCCCGTACAATGATAATAATGGCACATTGAATGAAGCACGACGATATATCAGTTTAAGGCCGTCTGCATGGAAGTACATGTAATTATTCCGATGTTTGGTTTGCACGTAGGTCTATTCAGAATTACAATAGAGCACAATACTCTCTTCATCCATGCACTTACTTGCCTTGCATTATTTCCACTATGTGGGGACGGATGAATAATATTAACATTTGGAATTGACATAGGCCAATTCAATGACTGACGTGTCGGGAATCTACCCTTACAGGGTTTCAGTGGTGGGGAGATGCTTGATATAGACTTGATTCAGTTGTCACATCACTTCATATTTTGACGCCCGCCATTATGTTTGCGTGGGGTGGCCATGTAATATTTACGTCGAGCATAATCATTCTCCAAAAAAATGGAAGGTTTGCATGATGGAGGTACCATGTATAAAAACGAATATAACCAACACTGGCATCGTCCACTAGCCACTTTAGATGGAACAGCTCCATCCAGCTTAGCTAGTTGGCCAGAATTTTGTTTGGGTGAAATAAAATTTCGTGGGGGCAAGTTTGAGAGAGAAACTTAGAGGTATAATTATTACAAATCTTGGTGCATGACTGTCACCATCTAGGTATGTAACAGAGAGCCGACAAAGAGTTTATTCAGGGTTTCCATGGAAATAAAACACCTTCTGCTAAATATATGAGGCCAATTAGGACTAATTTGATTAGTATACACTTCGACAGAGATTTTTCAACTTTAACAATAAGCTTTCCGAAGTGGGTTAATTTGAGAATCGTGAGAATGTAGAATGAGAATGGTGCTAATAAAACACTGTAGCGCTCAGATGTTCATTTTCATAATCGGCTATTTATGCCATATAGGCATTTTCCGATTTTTATATTTTTGCTACTTTGGCCAGAAAAAGAAACACAAAAAAGCTAAAAATTGCAACTGTAAACATCTGTTTTTTTTAATGCTTATTTAAGTCAATTTTTGAGCAATAAGAGGATGCAACTCTATGTAGGGTAGCCTATTCAATTCTCTGCATTTTGTCAAATTTACTGACACATGGAAACTAATGGTCATGTGACATCCCTTAGGTACAGGTACGTACGTGTGATATGGACCTTGCTCGAGGGAAAAAGGTCATGAGCCAGAACCTGAACATTCCTAGCGGTTGTTCGAGGCCCATAGCTCCACTTCACCGATTCTGAGTTAACTGTACCATTCCAAAATGGCTACATGCCTGAATGGATGCACATCTACAACCATCCAACCTGGTTAAAGCCCATACACAACATTTTTCGAGGTCAAAGAATAGCATCCATACGTTGTCTGATCCAACATTTGCATGAAATAGCATACCTGTGCATACCTAAAATTTCAGTTCAATCCGCCAACCGAGTCTCGGGAAAATCGTGAAAACCGCTTCATTTGTTTCACGAAAATGCAGCATTCAACGCCGTACTTTTCCGAAAAATAGTTTAGATCTCGGTAAGACGTAAACGATTTCTTTACCATTTTCTCCAAAAATATATATTTTAGGCAGAAATATTTCAGTGCGAGGTTTCTACCATAACCATCTTCAAACTGTATAAGTTTCGTGCGAATCTGTGAACATTTCTGTTTTTCGAATACCAATGAAGGGCTTTAAAACCACCAAAACCCACGTGAAACCGCATGACATGCTGCTATTCTAAAGCTATGTCCTGTGTATCTCTGTAGGTCTAATCCCATGAATTGTATCGTAGCGTGCAATACTTTTGAAAACTCTTCTCTCTTAATCGGTGTTCCGTCTGGACAACAAAACAAAAATCTTGAAGAGAATGGTCTCCTCCGATGTAAGTAGGCCTGCTTGGATAGTGCGGCTACCGGACAATAGCGACTGCGCCCAAGACTTCAATGCTGCTCTGCCTTCCCGCAGAGTGTTTGTAGTGGTCAAATATTACTTTCACACTGTTGGTGTCTGGCCTTTTTATTATATTTTCCAATTTGAGCACGTTCCTTTCGTTGCGATTAGAAACAGTAATTTCACCTACTCGCAAAAACGCTGCAAATGCTAGCGAAAACATGCTCTTGTACATTATATTTTGATAGCTTATCATTGCGCATGCATCTATCGCTTCTCACATACCGTGAAGTAATTATCTCGTTATCAGGTTACGTTTTTGAATCCCCTAAATTGCTTTCTGAACTAAGAATGACTGACCCGGCTCTTTCATGCTATTTAATTTGTGCACGTATTTGATTGCGGAAATGAACGTTGGAATCGTGCTGGCCGCGTATTTCTCCTCGTACAACTAGGTAACAAACAGGGCTAGCACATTTGGCGGCAAGGGCAACGCATCGTGGAATCCGTATATTCTCAAGAACTTAAAAAGCAACGCTTGAGCCTTTTGATACGTCCTCCATGTGGCTGGCGCCATTGATTTTGATAGTAGATTCAAGAGTCCGGGAACCAATATCTGGGTGAATATTGGGCGGTAGTGTCAACGTTTGTTTCTCTGCCCACGGTGCTAGCTTTTAGAACTCCTCTACCTGTAAACGAGATAATTTATCAGCTAAGACATTTTCTACCCCTGGGATGTGTTCCGCTTTTAACTGGTAATTATAAATCATTGATTGGACGACTAGTTTTCGAAGCAGTTTCATAACCTTTAAATCTTTGGACGTTTTTTAATTCAAAATGCTAACTAATGGTTTGTTGTCGGTGTGTATTATGATATTTTTTATTAGCGAAGGATTTGCCCCATACACACGTCGCAGCAACTATAGGGTATAACTCTTTTAATACAACACTTTCTGATACCCATCTTTCTGGCCACTTTCCGAAAAACCATTCTTTTTTTAAAACTGAACCGTAACCCAATGAGCCAGAAGCGTCTGTGTGAATGTGCAGTGTCTCATTTGTTAGCCATTGTTTCAAAAGGAGGAATGCGCTGCCGTTAAATTGGCGGAGGAATGACAGCCATGCTAGCAAATCTTTTTTGGCTTCTGAATTCACGCGTACGTGATGATTTCGATTCTTAATGGCTAACGTTAGGTTGATGACCCTCCGCAAGAAGGCACAGCCTGGAATTACAACTTTGCAAGCGAAGTTAAGAAAGCCAATTACTGACTGCAGCTCGTGTAGCCTTAACTTCTTTTGGGAAAGCGCTTCGGTGACTATAATGTCTTCGCTTTTTCGAATTTGTCCGCTGGTAGCCTTGCAGTCATCTGGCACGTGTCTAGCTCTATGCCAGCGAATGAAAGGCATGTGAACGGCCCTTCTGTTTTTTCAGGTGCGAGAGGGATGCCAAGCTCCTTGCATAACTCCTGAAAACTGTGTAGGTTTTTGTGCCCTTGTGTCATTGACGGCGATACTATAAGGAAATCATCTAGAATATGCACCATTTCTTCCAAATGTAAATCATGTTTGGCTATCCATTCTATTGATGTGCTAAAAGCTTCGAAGATTGCCCAGCTTGACCGGCAGCCCATGGGTAATGTTCTATCGTAATAATATTTTCCATCCCATTTGAATCCTAACAAATGGTGATCTTCTGGATGCACCGGGATAATTTTAAATGCAGATTTAATGTCTACTTTAGATAGCACGCAACCTGGGCCTAACTTATTTATCTCTGAAACCACTGTTGGATTTTCGATTGCGGATTGCAAGTTTGTGGACTTGCGTTCCTTTTGTTCTCCAACAACGTTAACCCATCGACCAGGTATTTGGCTTTCTTTGGGTCATAGCCAATTAATCGTGCTGCCAGCTTAAACCTATTTATTGCCGTTACCGGTTCGTCTTTGGGTTGAATCACCCCACTGTTTGCTTGTGCTTTGGTTTGGCATATCATTCCGAAAGCTATTTGGCATTCCACTAGATTGCGTGGGTCGGAATGACCTCCGAAAATTACCCCGATTCCTATTTGGTTGCGCCTGACTCCTGCAGTGGATAACTGAATGGTTACCCATACATTTTGTGCATTTGTGTTTGAAGCCACATGCTCCCCTACATGGCAATCCTCGACAAATTTGGAAACAATATCCTGTTGGAAAACGTCCGACTTCCCCGTGCATTTGCACTCTATTCTTGTTGAATGTATTAGCTTGCGTGGCTTTTAGAAATAACTGTATATGCAGGTAGTGCCATGGCAATTCGGTAACTGCCTTTAGTTTCCGAAAGTTTTCATCATAATAACCATTGAAATTACCACCTTCTGCTGCAATTTGTCGCACCACTTCTCCGTATTTCAATAGATTGCCGATTTCTTTGGGAAACTTCTTGAAGTAAACCGTACTGAATATCGAAAATGCGGTTATCCACTCGCTAATGTTTTTGGGTAATTTTTTGTTAGCTGGTATCAAGCACAACGTATTTCCCCCCTCTGTTGTCCTTTGTATTTGAATTCTACTTTGATTTATGTTAGAGGGGTCAAGCCCCAAATTCTACATACTCATTTTGCCCAAATATGTTACGTATCTCTTGATTAACAGCAAAATCGAGAGGTAATGGTGCTGATAAAGGCATATATTGTTCGGTACCTTCCAGCTCGCCAGAGCTGCTGTGAATCTGTGCCGCAGGGCTGCCACTCCAGGAAGCTTCAGGAGTCGGCCCCTTTCCTACCACCCGTTGCTCCCTGCAGCGTCAGTCTATTGTGTGATTGCTCCTGTGTGCTCTGGCTTGTTGACATCCCCCGGAAGGGTTCAGTGGCGTCAATGTTGACGCTTCTGTGGTCGTCAAAGGATGAGAGCCGACTTCTAGCGTTGGTTGCTGTCCCTGCTGCGATATCACTTTGACCAGTTCTGTTCGGACTGCCAGCTGAATTTGCTCTGATATTGCCGAGACCACGGAACCCGTTACGGCCTGCTGTATTTCTCTAACGTCCAAGTCCAATACTGTCGTTGACCTGTCCTGCTGCTCTGTTGGCTCGCTCAGGTGTTGCTGGTTATCTTGGCATTCTGCTGGATCTGGCTTTCCACTGTTCTCCTGAGTGCGAGCTTTCTTCTTGGCCGATCTCGTTGTCTGGGACCGACTCCGTTTGGGGGCGGATATTTTCGGTGGCATCCTGCAACTGAACCAAACCAACTTGGGGCAGTAACTGTTCTACACATTATTTTTGAACTACTTATCCTCTGAAAGACTTTTATTTCTTTGATATAGGACTCCTTGGCCAGCCTTGCTAAAGTCAAGGTTGACGATTCTGTCTTTGATATGGTGTAGTTTGGCAGCTTCTTTTGATTTGCGGAAGGCACCAATACAGCTGTGCAAGTACATTTTCGTACTACAAAGGTAGGACTGCGCCTAACCAACAAACACAATGGCCAAGGTGGACCGACATAACAAATGCTGGAAACAGAAAATAGCTATCACTTTGGCTATGTTAAATCCTTCTCTCTCTCCTCTGTACAGCCAGCTCAAACATGTCCACTATACAAAATGTTCCCATAAGGAAAATGCTCACTGAGCTATAAAACAATGGCCAACAAGGTGGGAAATAAGGTTGCTAACACTAACAGGTGACTGAGTAGATTAGCCATTTACATGACTAGCTGTCCACTCCGAGTCTTATACCATAGCATAGCAACAAAACAGCATCCACCACCAACGTTCCAACTTTGGAACAGACAAATATAGGAACTAGGATTTTTTGCTTGACAGCAACCTAGAACCAGGGTTGGGCTCCCCGCTCTCAGCGGTGTTGTTTTAACATAGGCTTTAACATAGGCTTCGTGTCAGTCATTCTGCGTGATCACATTGTCCGTTTTAAATGTGATAATCACTCAGTTATGGTATTATTAATCTTCAATATTCTAACAACCTTGCTGTAGCAGTAATGGGTCGCTGAAGCGCTTCCTGCTCCAAAAACAACAGGTGCCTGCCAAGTACTGTTTTACTCCACTGCCAAACTATTCGTTTCTGTTTTCATACTGAACAGAATTGCCCCACGGATTGATTTGTAATATATAAACTGACCTCTGCCGGACAAATGAACCCCATCGTGACTTACAATAGGTTCTCCCTGTTCTTTACCGACTTGTTTCATCCCCCGATGGCGCCAGATCTTTAGTTTCTGCTGTTTTGCACAGAGGTCTTTTAATTGGGAATTCAACTCATCTACCCGTAAGTTAAAATTGTGGACCTCTTCTTCTGTCTTCATGTATCGGCCTTTTCTTCTGTAAATGACCTGACCAACTACCACCCATTTTGCTCTGGTTAGGTCACGTGTTTTTACTGATGTTTCTATCAATTGGCAAGCTACCTCCTACACACTTTTCGAATGTACTATGTCATTAGTGCCACACTGTAAAATAACAATGTCAGGATTATGGGCCAGCAATTTCGGTAAGTTGGTTAAGATATCAGGAATTAACCAGCCCCTTTCGCTACCGTGCACACATCGATCTTGCTGATACCAAAGTTAGGTTTGAAGGTATGACGGCCCCGTATCATGTCCTCGGTTAGCCGTCTTATGAACGAATGTCCAACTAAGCAAATTCTTGGTTTGCATTGATTCATTTTGCTTAGGCTCGCAACAACATGAACAGCGTTTTCGTTAGAACAACAAGAAAACAACTCACACGGTATCAGTCTGATTAGCAGGTAGCAGTTCGAACAACTTTCTTCCTTGATGGTACGGGAACAGATGGCGAGGCTGGTGACTCTGCGACCGAGCGTGGGGCGTCGGGAGCGACGTGGTTCTTTCCTGTGGCCAGTAGTGGTGTGGAGTTGCCTTCAAATAGCAACTTCCCGCCTCACGTTAACTTAAATACCCTGCGTGGCCACCCTCATTGTGCCTATACGCATTGGCTATTGTTACCTCTTACGCAATCGTTGTGAGTGGCAAGGGCGTTCACGCTTTCTTTTCTTAAACATTTCCTTCCATAAATTTCCTTCCATAAATACCATTAAGCGCTGCTTAATTCTCTTATAAGGAGATGGATGTGCTATGTGACTGAAAGTAACTATCGTAAACATTCCAATACATAGCTTGTCCATTTGTGTAAATGAATTTTGATAAATGAATTTCCTTGTCCTGGTTCATCATATCATTCAATGCCTAATTATTCACGGCATCGGGTGGGATTGCAGACTCTTACAAACAACTTAATGTAAACGTCATAGCAATAGAATGATCTTTTCGTTAAGTTGTCACAGTGGGCACGATGTTTAACTTTAAGCTCGAAATTTAACACACAAAATAATTGGGCTTAGATGCGCCGACAACGCCATGCAGTTTCTATCGACTTGAAGCCATGATTGCATCCGATGTTCTCGGATACGTTACGAGCAAAGCATGACCTGCCTCTAGTTCACCCATGTGATGGTTGAACATACAACCAAGTCTTGATGCCATGTTAGTTTGCTCCAGTGCAACACAATGGACAGACATATCAGTGTTATCCCATTGCTTATGTTAACCACTGCTTGCTCGCCTTGACGGGTCTTCACACAACGCTCATAATATCTGAAGCGAGTACGTAGCCTAACTAGGTCTTATACCTATCATTTATACAAGTTATGATACGACATCCGGGTTTGCAAAACATTATGCTTACCACTTTGCGAAACTGAGCGAATGCAATGAAATGAAATGAAAATGCAATGAAAATGCGTTTATCAAATTTCTATCAATAAACATTTTCGTGCCATTCTAATCAGAATGATTACTTTTGTATAACAAATTATGCTTTATAGAATAGGCTTTTTGCACAGTCTAAATGGTTTGTAACCGGAAACATCGTGTTGCAGGAACAATGAGGACTTCTTCCTCTGCCTAACACTCTGAGGAGTGTCTGATGATGCATGCATATGCTATGATGGCAGTGTCTACATATGCACACTGCAGTCCTTGCACTGCGCCAAGTATCTACAGAAATCAATGGCATTCAGTATAGCGCCGTGTCGCATAGAATCCCTTGCCTTCAGCTGTCTACCTTACCGCGAAAGGTCGAATACGTAATTCAGTCTGGGTCCTAAAATACGTGAATGCAATGCGAAATTCTTTCCTCCCAAATGGCCCCACAAAGACCTGCATAATTATGTACCAACCAACCAGATTAAGACAGAAACTTATTCCGTCATTGTTACTATGTCGTTTCCTTGAGGGGACGTTCAGTATAAGATTAATTTTTTAATTTCATAAGGTGCTGACAAAAAAAGTATTCAAATTAGCATCATGCAACATGTGTGTTTGTTTAATCGATCCCTCTTTTTGTTTTGGACGTAAGCCTATAATAACAATTCAACTTGAATTTCAGGAATTTCTTTTGCACTTTTCTAGGCCTATATGATAGTAAATACCCTAGCACACCTGTGGAATATTCATGTTCATCATGTTCATGTTTTCTTTTCACATATAGGTCTAATATGTGAGCGAGCAATTTCAGCACTGTAACAACGTGTTAGGTGAAACAGAGAGTCTCCACCGTTTGCCTAACACTTGGTGTGGATTGGTCGGAAATGTTGAGAATTTTGACACCATTTAACTGGTTTTATTTAGGTTCCTATTACGTGGGTGTTTTTTTTTCAACTTAACCAGTTGATTTTTTCAAATTTCCAAAGTTGTCCAAATGTTATTTAATTTTAAATATCGCCCTTAGTATATTGTTGCCATCTGAAATACTTGGGTTCGTACATTTTCTTTGAAAATTACGGCGGTTTAGCAAGAGTTCCTGGATGGATTTAGATTTTGTTGGCTTAGTAAGCGGTCCATTTTGTCTGTACTGCTACTGTATACATTCGAGAATTGTCGCGCTCGTTGTATCTATAATTAATCACCGGTCCTTTTGTGGACTTGAGTAGATTAGGATCGATGTATGATTATTATAATCGTGAATTTGCCATGACGACAACGGAAGTAGCTTTGCTACTTATCATGTATTTCCTCAAGAACCTTGAGCAGATCTGCCGAATCTGCCGAATTCTAAGACTGCATGCCTTTCAGATCATAATATGGTTAATAAATAATTATGTAGGGCCTATACTTTAGAAGTTAATTTATGAAAGGACTAAGGCCTAACATGCTATAGTCAATATTATTCCACCCGATATATCCTCAGTAAAAACGAAGGAAAGACCCTACTCATTATGAACACGTGAATGAAGAAACATTCCGTAATGCATGTCCGATGAGTCGAGCACGATGTTGGGTTCGTAGTTAGAAAGCACGAATCTTAGAGTCTCTGTATAGCATTATGTTACACCATGCTCAGCCATCATCATGCTGTAAAACATGATATCCATCTATGGGCATGAATTATTTCACACTGTACAAATCACGAACATCTCGGACTTAAATGTAACTTGATCCGAATGAGTTCATTATAAACAATCGGTTGATAACACACAAGAATATAGAGGGTTTAAATGAACTTAAATAGGCCTGAACTTGTTTTATTGAGATTCCAAGAGTAAGTGGGAGAAATTAAAGCATATATAGATCTGCATTGAATCAGCCAAGGCGGGGGGGGGGGGGATTGCCAATGCCAGACGGTCATCATGGATTCAGCATGTTTGCACTGGGTCCAGTTTCTTAAGAGAAGTAACGCCCCTCATTAAATGCATATGTTTCGTTAATCTGACCAAATCAAACATTTGCCTTTGTAAAATTCTTCTCACTTCCCATAACCTCCGGGAAATATCATTATAATCGATTAAAGGATCGAAATGTGCCGAGGTGAATCAAAATATTTATTTGCAAATGCGAGTGCAAAAAGCCGGTGTGTTTTCTTATTTAATGTTTAGCACTGAAACCGAGGAATGCAATACATACAGAAGCAATATACGAAGACCGCTTTCTGCGCTTGCAAGCTTGCTTATTTCGATACCTAAGCCGTGCGAATGTCTACGACATGTTTCCTAGTGCGTAATTGGCATTCACATCAGATAGACTGAAGTACCCCATGTGGGCCCCTTACACCCATGCATTGCTAGTACATGTAAGATACAGCGTGCTGTTGCACGGGTGCGGTATGATGTTATAGGACTGGCAAACCTATGCAAATCTGAGCATGTGTCCAAATCTGAGCATGCATCCACAATCTACGCAGGTTAGCTTAGGCCTATTTATGTTTTTAGATTTCGACATAATAAGCTGGAATGATAATGACAGCTATTGCTGCACGAGTTTTATGGATTTGTATTATCATTTATTATTATAATTATTACAAATGGGGAAAGGGTTGCGCTTATTATACTCATAACATTACATTCAAACGAAGGGGAGCGATGGTGTGGTTGAATGCAAATATTTCAGCTTTTCTACACAGGGAGAGAGGTGAAATGAAATTTCCAATTCATGGCGGGTCTTCAGTATAACACTAAGTGCAACCATGCAGCACTTTACCCATGCTCGCATATTGTAGGAAGGAAAGATGAATTCTAGCTATCAGCTATAGTAGAACGACCAATGCAACATGCTGACACCACACCCATCCCCATCCCCACCTCCACCGTCTGCTAGCGTAAACCTGTATGGACGTTTATGCAAATGAGATGAGTCCGTATAGTATCGATGGAGAGACCCTTCGCCAACAAAAGGTTTCATTACATTCACCGTGCAAAGTTCACATATACTCACAAAAGACGTACCGGTAAACAAATCTACATGTTGAAAACACAACTAGGATTGCTTAATTATGGAGGATAATTTGTTTGTTTAAGTAGAATTTACTGGACAGCTAAGGCAAGTTCAGCAAAGTTGACTAGAGTTTACTGCGTCAATTCAATCTCTGTATAATGAATGAAATCTGCATGACGGACTTTCAAGCTCAGAAAAGATTTTGCAACACAATCGAATTAACCTTTAAACGACAGTTAACAACTAGAGAATGTCTCGAAAGGTCCCCTTATTAAAATAGTCAATTTAGCGTGATGCGACTGTACATAACTTCATAATAGGCATGGGGCCTCCTCCTATCCCAATCCTATACAACCTTACTTGGTTAGATCGATAATCCTTTCATGAGCATTCCTGTACAACATGCAATGATCAGAACTAGTGGATCTATATGTCGTATGTGGTTGATTAACTTAGGTAACCTAATCAATTCAAGTAAATGATTCAGAGGAGACCCTAGGGTGTCGTGGGTTACATCCAATTATTGATGTTGAGATTACAAATAATATTTGTAAAAGTGTTCATAATTTGCTCTATGCCTAAGCAAGAATGAATTGAACCTAAGTGTTCAAATTATGTATTGTACATCTGGAAACCGAGTGTACTTATATACCGGGGTACATGTGTGTACCACAAAGCAGGCAAGTCATTTAAAAATCAATAATGGTGAAATGCTACCAGAAATAGATTCAAGCTATTCACCGTCCTAAAGATATAAATTGATATAACAGTTGAGTATGAATCATGAATGCACGTGATTCAGTGTCTTGGTCGAATAATTCATTTACTTTATTCCCAATTTATATACAAACAATGTTAAGATGAAATACCCCAATTACTCTGTGTTTTGTATGTTCATTATAGTTTAGCGTTGTAATTTTTACCCGGTATTTGTTTAAATGCTATGTGTTGTGCGGACAACCTTTGCAAACATTAACATTCCTCACGCCTGTAAACATGAATTTCGCGGACTCGTGGTCCTAATAAGCCCATAGGCCTACCGGTATTATTTTCGAACTTCACAATTCTGAGGGAAAGTTGTGATTGTGTCTGACCATGGTGTGACTGACTTAGGTTTTCTTTATTTGATTCTTTGATACGTCAAATAAACCATGCAGGGATGGTTCTCATTGGCGGGATAAAATTTGACCAGGATGATTATCTGAGTTCCTCGGTATATACAGATTTTCGAGTAGAATTCCTTTTTCACAATCTAATTTCCAATTAACCAAAAGAACGCATTTGCACTAAAAATGTGCACTCACTCTTGTGATTATGTAAACGTGTTTAGAGAATTACTTTAATGCTAGAGGCCGTGAGTTTTCTGCGTTCAGGTTTCTAGTGGTGTAGCCTACTTGTTGATATTAAAACATCGTCACTGTATATTTATGCATGTTTTACAGAACATTTTAGGATGTTGGCCGCGTGAGCGAAAATTGCTCATAGACGCAGACAAATACAAGCATGTGTATTGTCCAAAAGGAGTATTGTTATTTCCCACCTTTCCGAGCTTCAGAATAGTAGAAAAACGGGGTTTTTTTTCCCGGCGCAACAAACATTATTTTTAAAACTTGCTTTCATATTATATGTAGCTTCGAGTAGCAGGATGCAGAAGATTACAATGACATATGGACGATTTCTCGTATTATTTCTGATACTGATGTATCGACTGATTAACTTTCAAAATACACCTTTCCGATGCTTTACATGTATATGAAAGTATACATTTTGATACCCTTTCCCGTGGTGGGATTAATATTTCGTACATTTTACGCATTTGATAAACGGTTTCGACTTATAGATTTATAGACTTTTATTCTCATTTTCATTCTGATTTTCATTTTCATTCTCATTTTCATTCTTATTGTAAACAGTGCTGTTTTAATAGCACTTTTATAGAGTGTTGAGCTATTTATGAAAGCAACACTGTCTCGTGTGAGTGTACGGGATATAGATTTGAACTATGACCGTATAAGCGTTGTTTCTCCGTGAAGACTGCTGCATTGATGTGAACTGAGCTCACTATGGCAGTACAAGTAAAGGCCTACAGGCCTACCAGTTGCTAATACATTATCAGATGAGCAGAAAAAGCAGTGCGGGATTACATTCATCCCAGTGCATCCAATCTCAACTGGTTTAGAAGTATCACTCATCAGCCCCTTGATCGCATCTCTGGGATTAGACACATCATGCGTACGTGAATTAAATCAAGTTTCGTCGCACAAAAACCCATAGCGTAATGGTGTCACGAATCGGCCAAGGGGTCTCACGCCGTCATGAGACCAAGCACCATGGCAGGTGGTATCATATATAGTAACAACGGAACCTATTACGGTCTTGGGAATGAGTGATGTCTGATGAAGACCATTTTGTCAACAGCCACCGAAACCATTTTTCACAAAGACAGTACTGTGATCACCAGGTAAACAGACGATCATAAACAAAGTGTTCATATCGTCACCTACACCTCCCTAAACTAAGTTTTGTGCCTCGTGGTTTATGGGAGATATTAAAAATTCAGCTGAGCGAAAGACGTGTATGGGAAACGACTTCATATGATCTACTGAGCGGCTATAAATGTCAGAAAACACCAATGACTGGAGTGAGCAAGGGAATATGCAATGTCAATGCAGAGTAATTAAGTCTCTCGCTCGTCAAGTTAATCAATTTCGAAAACATTGTGTTTGGGAGAAGTTATATGGATTGTAACATCATTTCAGTCATCACGATAACATCCTTTAAATTATATCATGTAAGTAGGAAGCAAAAGGCAAGTATAGACTGTGAACTGTGTGTAACTAAAATTATTTGTATGCACGTCAGTCCATTGGGATGAAATGATTTTTTAACCATATTTTATGAACAAAAGTATGAATTGTAAAGTATTTGTAAAGTAGGGCGCATTTTGGTGACATCGGGTCCGGCATAAGATAAATTTCTTTTACACAACTTCACAAAAAAGCAAATGCAAGTAATTATAGAAAAGTGTATGAAGGGGTCGGAGGAGACAATTATGTGACTATGTGACTTAATGCATTGTAATCCATTATGATGAAAAAGTGCATGTACGCCAACTATGGGTTACTTACATAGTACTGCATGATGATGTCTTTGGATTGCAAATATAAATTCAAATAGACCTTTCCGTATCCTAATTGTTAGTGAGGGATTCACTGAAATAATCCGAACATGGAAGCTGGAGATGCGATATGACATCGTATAATTATGTGGGTAAGGTGTGCATCCACAGGTCACACAGTGAGCCTTGCGCGGGGAATGAAGAACCCCTAATCCAACGAATTACATTAGCGGGAATTGAGTTGGGAGAAAGGCGACACGAGTTGCCATTAAAGATGAACAGTGCAAATCCTAATTACTAAAGGTAAAGCAGATTACACAATGAAGGGAGGAGTGTATGGTAGGATAACGAGCATGTAAGGATAACGAAAGTGAACTTACTTAAGCGGTATGCAGCGATAGCTGGCGAACAAAATATGACAAGAAAAATGATTAACATGAGCGGAGAAAGACGCATAATTCACTGGCGTCCTCCGCACTGTACGGTTCATGCTACATCATGCCCAGTCAACATCATCTTCAGCTGTCCCGCCTGCATCCCGTGCATGGATCTCACACCATCTCTCTGTCTAGCTAACGTGGCAAGATCATTCACATCTCAGTGAGAACACGGACTGCTCTTGCGTTGTGTTCTCAAGGCAGACACGTTCCTACAGTGCTTGGTGCCTTCTTGGCTCGTTGCTACAGCTTTCACGATCCTGTAAGTGGACAGAATTCGAGCAGTCCAGCAAATCCCAGTTCATTTCACGGTGCCTCTGTCTTGCACCGCGGCGCGGTTAGCAGATCAATGGGCATAGTCCAGTACAAAGCAGCCTGTCTGACGACCAATGTAATGTACGAGTATATACTTATGCGCAAAGACCTGATATATTGTGGACGACTGTCCATCTATAGCCTCCCCATATCTTCTGCTAATTGCGTACTTTGACTACATCATTGCAAGACTCCCTTTCAGGTCCACACAGACAGCACTCATTAATCAATGCGCCCAAAGCAAGAATCATCCTGCATATTCCATAGACAATGTATTATTATGCCGAATTCGAAAAATGAAATGCGGTTGTAGACCACGTGGTTCTATCTTGACCCGAACTTTGAATATTAAGCGTTAAGGTGATGGCTATAGGCTATAGCGCCGTGTAGTTTGTACTTTTCATCATAAGACGCAGTGCATAATGTCATACATCAAGTTTATACACTGCATTTTTTAAACCGAAAGGCCGTTACATCAATTGATTTTTTATTTAAAAAGCGAATTGGCCACAGACGACAGAGAAATGGTCTTCAGACGTGCTTGTCTTTAATTTTAGCAAAAACCTCCTGAATGTTTATTCAAACATAGGCCTACACAAAGTATTATTCACCTCCCATAGATTATATACAACATCTAGCTTAAGTTTAGTCCTAACATGGCTTAGAAATTGGAAAAAGAAAAGCGGGAAATAGTCTCGGTTCAAGTCTCTGTCCGGTCAAATTTTCTTAGCTCTTGATCAATTTGAAGACAAATTATAAGCAAGCTTTAATTGGTCAAATAAAACCGGATAATCTAATAGAAAAAAAGGGATAGCACCGTTTTTTTCTGTAATATGTTTTTCTGTAATATCCTATCAGGCAAGTTGCCATGATTTTCGATAAAAACGACCTATGACCTCTTTCATCTAAATGACAGAGGGCGCATGTCTCGTTATGACCAGGGACCAATTGCATAGAGCCGCTTAACGGTATGCGATGCTTCCCCGCTTACCATAGCAGAGAAAATTCGCAATAGCGTAGACATAATCATTAAACACTCGCGCTTAAGCATATTTCGACGCTTGCGATGGAAATGGCTGCGCGCATCTATTTTATGCTCGTCTGTTTAAAGCCCCTGCACAACATAGGTAAGATCGAAAAACAGAAATGTTCACAGATTTACATGAAACTTATCCAGTTTGAAGATGGTTATAGTAAAAAAAACCTATCACTGTAATATTTCTGCCTAAAATGCTGTATTTTGGGAGAAATAAGTAAAAGAAATAGTTAACGTCTCAGCGAGATCTAAACTATTTTTCGGAACAGTACGGCGTTGAATGCTGCATTTTCGCGAAACAAATGAAGCGGTTTTCACGATTTTCTCGAGACTCGGTTGGCGGATATAGAGCTGAAATTTTCACAGGTATGCTATTTCATGCATATGTTGGATCAGACAACGTATGGATGCTATTCTTTGACCTCGACCATTGTTGTGTAGGGGCTTTAAGCGACGTTTGATATTCTTGGCGCCAAGACTGACAAAATGGCTGAACCAGAAAGACCCAACGTGCCGAAGGTTGGCGTAGGAAAATCCGCGCCCTTGTCCATTGGACTAGCCTATAACTGTGGCAACGAGCTAAAATCAAATATAAGCACTAATTGAATGGCCACTGAAAGGTCTCTCCCTAAAGACCCGTCTTTGTCTTGGGATAGGATAGTGGCGATCGTCACGTCAACGTTCAGCCATCTTTAATGAATTTCCCTCGCTCAAGCACAAAACGGCCCGTAAAGACACTTTTGGCTTGCCTATAATCAACAAAACGTTCGTTTAACGGTAGTTATGAAATGGAAATGGAGCAACTGCAACTGCTTAAGCGCAATAACGGTTCTTAAGCGGCCTATGCAATCGGCCCCAGGATCTGTGTGTTCCGTCCAATGAACGATCGCCATTTTTCTCTGCTGTTGTGAACGCAAAATCTACCGTTAATCGCCGAATTTCGCTAGCTCTTTAGTTAAGCGCAGTAATCCTTGCTTACGCGATCCTTGAAATGAATTCTGTGCTTATACAGCGTCCCGTAAGCGTCGAATTCTGCGCTAAGCAGAGCCAGGAAAGATGAAGAAATCTGTGCGTTGTCGTCTGCTAATTGCCGCGTTCTTCGAAACTAATTGCAGCAAATGAGGCAAAGCTTGACTGTTGTCGTGCTCCATAATTGTAGGTATATCTAACAAACACCGTTAGGGGTTGAGACCTACCATGAACATATTTATAGAATGGTTTCGTCTGTCTTGTAGAAATCGCGGTCGCCGTTGACATTTTGGTCGTCAAATTCAACAAACGATCGTCATTTGTCTCGTCTGCGGTTGCGAACGCAAAATCCTCCGCTAAGCTGACATTCCAAGCTTTAAGCGCAGAATCCTTGCTTACGTGATCCATGAAATGAATTCTGCGCTTACAGCGTCGTCAGCGCAGAATTCTGCGTTAAGCAGAGCTATGAAATTGGGCCCGCATATGTGCATCTCATTCTAATGGTGTCAGAGTCCCATCGGCGCTGTTTCTTGTCCCGAGCCGTCTTGACTTCGAGTAATAGGGCCTATGATTCATCTACGTTAGTCACCCTCAGAAATACCGTTTGGCAAATTACTGAAGAGAAAGTTGCATAATGATAGTTGTATAGTCGGGATCACAACGTAAACATAGTTGTGTCTCAAAGCGATTACTTGTGTGGGTATTATTGACCCTATTGTAAAGAACCTCAGTCAGACAGACAGATGAAAAGACGTTCCAGATATTCCTGACACTACACCACCCTGCTCGCGCGACCAGTAGGCCCTAGGTATACCTTATACGGGAAATATAATCATCAAGGAAGAAAGCTAAGATAACACCTCCAAACGGAAAGACCTCAATACACTCACTACTGACTTGTATTCTAAGCCCACCTACACTCATCAATATCTCCATTCCTCCAGTTGTCACCCTAGACACTGTAAGACTGGTATAGCTTACAGCCAGGCCCTCAGATTGAGGCACATATGTTCCAATGAGTCTGACTTTCGCCGCCATACACGTGTATTGGCCAGTAACTTGGTTGCTAGAGGCTATAGTTCTCGCCAAGTGAAGAACTCCGTTGCTAAAGTCCATTCCATTCCCAGAAGTTCGGCACTAAAACAAAAGCCACCAGGTCCCAAGGACAAGCCCAAGGTTCCCTTAGTTACTTCCTACCACCCTTCTCTTCCTCCTCTCAGAAAGATAACTAAGGAAAACCAACATATTCTCCACACTTCAGATCGTCTGGCTGAAGCCATTCCTAATTCACCTGTTTTGGCTTTCAGGCGCCCCCGTAACCTGCGTGACTTAATTGTCCGAGCAGAGGTTCCCCCTTTGGACTCTTCACCTACAACCAAATTTGGTACATTTAAGTGTACCTCGAAATGCATTGTTTGCAAGACACATGTCAAGGAAATAGACTCTTTCAATGGACATTCCTCTGGAACTAAATTTTAAGACCTCCAAACGTAGTTAGTAAATATTCCAACACTCCTTAACAGAGATGACGTTGCCATTAGGGTGTACTTATATTATGTGAAATCAGATTGACAGTGGATGCAGAGAATAAGAACCAGAGTGTAGGAGGGCAAAATGACAGACGAGATGAAGCTTTGTAGCTCCTCACTTGGATCTTAGCAACTTCATTAATCCACCCCATAGAGAAGTGACAGACGTTAAAGGTCAACTGAAGTGCAAAAATTAGAAAATCCTGATTTGGCATTAAATATGTTCATTGGTACATTGTAATTCCAGATCAAACATAAATTTTGTGTTTCAGCCTTATTATAAGCCTTTTTTATTTATTTAATTAAAATTATGCTCGTAGTTATTGAGGGCGCTGTTCTTAACGTCACCGGATGAACGCAGAATTTTTTTTTTCTCCACGCGAAAGCCGTATGCACTTACATAGTCGGAGAGGTTCCCTGACGCGTTCATTAAATAATGCACGTTTTTTTAGCGTGGCACCAGTCTTTTTCTCGGCGAGAAAAACCTGACAATTTTGTTGGCCGAGACGTCTTTCGACAAGCTTTTTCTTCGGAATCAGATGAATTCTAAGTCGATAACAAGGATAGAGATTCTAAAAAATAGTTTTCCTATTGCCACAGATGGGAACACGTTGCCAAACCATACACGTATGAGCCCGGATGGTCTCCGTGAAAACAAGCTTCGAAATGGACACTGCACTGCACGATTTGACGGGTCGGATTATTTCGGTCGTGTCAGCGTGATTTTTGACGTCAAAACGCGGCTTATTTTAGGAACGTCAGGGAATAAATGCATGTTTATTCCACTGCTGCAATCTTCAACAACGAATCTGGCTGGCGTGTCACATGGTTTGTCGATATTAACTCCCGAAATCGGTTCTCTTGAGAAACGTGCACTGACTGTTGGTATATACGAACGTACAATTCAATAGTTCCCCGACAAGAGTAATGGTCCGAGTCTTCATCCACTGACGTCACCAAGGACGTCCTCCACGGGGGCGTGGCTGCCCCCCTTCCAAACTTAAATAATTTTTTAAAAACTCTTTCCCATAGTTTAAAATTCGGAAAAAATGCATGGCTGTATTATACTGACACCATAGTATTATTTGAAATAGTAAAAACGAATTCCAAAATGCATTGCACTTGACCTCTATATATCTTAATGTTCATCAATTACTAACTAGGACTATAACGAGATCAAGGACAAAATCTGAAACCCGACACCGACACACCGATCTAGTTTCGGACAAAAAGAAGCACTTCCACGTGACTGTACAATGCTACCATCGGGGATTTTCGGATGCAAAGTAAAATAATATTTTATTGTTTATTGTCGCTTGGCATTGTGAAAATACATTTCGTTATTGCGTGCCAAAAAGTACATTCTATTTACAACCTACAAATTCATAATTAAAATGATTTATACCAAAACATATACTGACTGTTAGACAAAAATTAGACAAACATAAAAAAGTACCTAAATGTCATTAAGGATGCGGATCGCTGAGTGGTAAAAAACGATGTAGCGTGCGATTGGATCCTGAGTTTATTGAACGGTATACATATATATTTATTACCTGATTACATACTGGAAGAGGTCATGAGCTTGATGAAACGTATCGCCAATAATGGACAGAGTTCTCTTCTTAGCTCTAGAATAGTACAGATCATTTCGTGATTGTAGTTGGCATCCGATGATTTTACTTTTTTCGGGTCGCCTGAGACGCTTCCTGTCATTGACTGTAGCATTATCCCACCAGACAATGATAGACAGTGTCAAGACATTACCAATCACTGCAACGTAGAACTATCGTCTTTGGCTGTTATTGACTTCAGCCGTCTTAGAAAAAAAACAGTCATTAACTGTCCCTTCTTTCTTCAGTGCTACCAAAACAAAGTTTTCAAGATGTCAACAAACCAATTGCACGTTATTATGAAAACTGAAAACAGCCAGGGTTGCTTGCGGAAAGAACGTGGAACGATCGATACTGTGATTGCTATCAGAGAATGAACCAATGAACGAAGAAATGTATCGGCCGAATTCATTATCTTTGGCTATTACGTACACCGGAGGATGCCAGTGAGGATGATATTCAATGCAATACAATTTTACAAGTGTCTGCAAACACTTTGTCTCCAAACAAAATAATAAAAAAAAGACCCATAGACTTGGCATTTGATGCAATCACAGCTTCGCCTTCGTGATATAGGTTCAATCGATATACAGAAATTTCACGTTTAGAACAATTATTATTTTCGGAATATTTCATAGTTGGACCAATTAACACACGTACTCAAAAGAAACCTGGATATGACCCAACAGGCTATAGAAGATCGCTATCTATACACTCAATGCTGCACCCGTTTCAGTATTCAGTATTCAGAAACCAAACAAAGCAGCCCAAACAAAGTAGCCCAACCGACCTATCAAACCAAACCATCCAACCAAAATTTTTCCAAATCAAAAGATTATATTTCTTGAACGAAACACAATCGTGTAAATATGTGTTTTTTGTACTAATTCCTCATAATTATTAAAACCTGATTTCCAAACGATGTGGTATCTATTGGGTACGGTACTTAATGAATAATAATGTGCAAACTTCTTCTGTTCCTTGGCTGAACCGGCAATGTTAAATAGCGCCCTCACGGGATTGACGATGTGGCTATGTTTATTTTGGGGGCGTTAAAAAGGAGACGATTAAAAAAAAATCACTCCAATTCTAGAAGCTGTTAAAACTTATTTGTCAGAATATTGGAAACTATAGCATTAATCCTAATGTTATAATAACTGCCAGATTAAAATACCTATAATTATATACAACAAATATAGGAAAAATCACAGAGCTATGGGAAAAACTGACTGGGAATTCTTTTGAAAAATGCTGAAAGAAAACATTTGAATAGACCGGGATTTGAATCCACTTTGATCCCCGAACTGCTGTAACCGGGTTTCTAACAATTGGTTGTTTGCATCTGCCAATGAAAACAGGGACGTGGTCCCTGGAGATATAGACTTTTATTTTTGGAAGGCCAGTATCCAAGAGATGCATAGCTCAGATGTTCGAGCGCTTATTTTCTTTTTTTTGCTAGAAATATTATTTTGCTGCCGGTGACGTAGGTCTTCGTTTCCCAAAGCAAAATTACTCTCTCGATCACCTCAAAAGTTGCATTATCGATCCATGTTTTTTGTAATCTAACCGTTACATGGTGTCGCCCCAAACCTTCTTTACCTCCAGCATGCAATCCTTCAAATCGTATATTATTATATACATGCAATAATATCGATCTACACAGAGGGCCTTGTCCTCCATTGGGTGCTTAACACTTTTAAAAAACTGTTGTTGAAAATGCCCTGCGCTAAGTATCAGAATGTGTGCACCGACCACTATTAATAATATAATGAATTGATGTTCACCTCTACAGTCGACCTACTTTAGGAGCATTCATAGCTTAAATCATACTGCATGAGGGCGTACTATAGTATACTATACTGTCACCACCTCCTCATCCTCCTCCCCTCCTCCTCCTCCTTCTTCTCCTCTTCCTCTTACTCCCCCTTCTCTTCCTCCTCCATCTCAATCTCCTCCCTTCCTTCCCCCTCCTCCCCCCTCCTCCTCCTCCCCTGCTGCTCCTTCTCCTCCTTCCCTCCTCTTCCTCCTTCCCTCCTCCTTCTTACATCCTCCTCCACCTTCTCCTCCTTCCATTCTCCCCCTTCTTATTTCCTTCTCCTCCTCCTCCTCCTTCCCTTCTCCTCATTCCCTCCTCCGATCCTTACATCCTCCGCCACCTTCTCCTCCTCCCCTTCTCCTCCTTCCCTCCTCCTCCTTCCCTTCTCCTCCTTCCTTTCTCCTCCTTCTCTTCTCCTCCTCCCCTCCTCTTTCCCTTCTCCTACTTCCCCCTCCTCCTTCCCTTCTCCTCCTCCTCCTCATCTCCTTCTCCTCCTTCTCTTCTCCTCCTCCCCTCCTCTTTCCCTTCTCCTACTTCCCCCTCCTCCTTCCCTCATCCTCCCTTCCTCCTCCTTCCCTCCTCCTCATCCCCATTCCCTCCTCCTCCTTCCCTCCTCCTCATCCTCCTTCCATCCTCTTCCTCCTCCTCACCCCCTTCTGCTCCTTCCTTTCTCCTCCTCCTTCCCTCCTCTTTCCCTTCTCCTCCTTCCCCCTCCTCCTTCCCTCCTCCTCCTTCCCTCCTCCTCATCCCCTCATCCTCCTTCCATCCTCTTCCTCCTCCTCCTGCCCTCCTCCCCCTTCCCTTCTCCTTCTTCCCTCCTCCTCCTCCCCTCCTCATCCCCTGCTGCTCCTCCTACCCTCCTCCTCCTCCTTTCCTCCTCCCCCTCCCCTACTGCTTCTTCTCCTCCTCCCCTCCTCCTCATTCCCTCCCCTTCTCCTCCTCCTTCCCTCCTCCTTATCCCCTCATCCTCATTCCATCCTCTTCCTCCTCCTCCTTCCCTCCTCCTCCTCCCCTCTCTCCTTCCCTCCTCCTCCTTCCCTCCTCCTCCTTCCCTTCTCCTCCTTCCCTCCTCCTCCTCCCCTCCTCCCCTGCTGCTCCTTCTCCTCCTTCCCTCCTCCTCATCCCCTCCTCCTCCCATCCTCTTCTTCCTCCTCCTTCTCCTCCTCCCCTTCTCCTCATTCCCTCCTCCTCATCATCCCCTTCTCCTCATTCCCTCCTCCTTCTCCTCCTTACCTCCTCCTCCATCCTTTTCTCCTCCTCCTTCTCCTCATCCCCTTTTCCTCATCCCCTTTTCCTCCTTCCCTCCTCCTCCTTCCCTCCTCCTTCCCTTCTCATCCTTCCCTCCTCCTCCTTCTCCTCCTTCCCTCCTTCTCATCCTCCTTCCCTCCTTCTCATCCTCCTTCCTTTCTCCTCCTCCCCTCCTCCTCCCCTGCTGCTCCTTCCCTCCTTCTCCTCGATCCTTCCCTTCTCCTCCTTCTCATTCTTTCCTTCTCCTTCCCTCGTCCTCCTTCCCTCCTCCTCCTTCCCTCCTCCTTCTCCTCCTCCTCCCTGGCACTCCTCCTGCTCCTCCCTTCCTCCACCTCCTACCTCCCCTCCCCTCGCCTCCTCCTCCCCTCCTTCTCCTTCTCCCCTTCTCATCCTTCACCTCCTCCTTCTCCTCCTTCTCCTCCCCCTCCTCCTCTCCTCCTCATCCGCCTCCCCTATTTCTTCCCTCCTCCTCCCCTGCTCCTCCATTCCTCCTCCTCTTCCTCTCTTCCTCCTTCTCCTCATCCTAATCCCTCTCCTCCTTCTCCTCCTCTTCATCCTCCCTGTTCCTCCTCCTTCTCCTCATCCGCTTCTCCTTCTCCTTCCCTCCTCCCCCTTCTCCTCCTCCTCCTTACCTTCTCCTCCTTCTCCTCCTTTTCTTCTCCTCCTTCCCTTCTCCTTCCCTCCCCCCTCCTCGATCCCCTCCTCCTCCACCCATCTCCCCTCCTCCTCCCCTACTGCTTCTTCTCCTCCTCCCCCTCCTCCTTCCCTCCTCCTCTGTCCTTCCCTCCTCCTCTGTCCTTCCCTCCTCCTTCTCCTCCTCCCCTTCTCCTCCTCCTCCTCCCTGCCCCTCCTCCTTCTGCTCCTCCCCTCCTCCACCTCCTCGATCCCTCCCCTCCCCTCGCCTTCCCTCCTCCTTCTCCCCCTTCACCTCCTTCTCCTCCCCTCCTCCTCCTCCTCTCCTCCTCCTCCTCTCCTCCTCCTCCGCCTCCCCTATTCCTTCCCTCCACCTCCATCCCTCCTCCTCTTCCTCTCTTCATCCTTCTCCTCATCCTAATCCCTCTCCTCCTTCTTCTCCTCCTCCTAATCCTCCCTGTTCCTCCTCCTCCTACACCTCCTCCTCCTCCCCTTCTCCCTTCCTCCTCCTTCATGTCCTCCTGTGTTTTCGATCACTTGACTGAGTAGCAAAGTTCATTGACCTCGAAGTAGCTATGGGACGCGAAATCACTCAACAATGTGTCAAAACACTTCGATTTGAGAAAGACATTAACAATCTTGTTGCATCGGCATGCCATAAAAACCCGGACAGCAACATGATTATGTGACCTAGCTGTCGCATGACTTCGGAAGAATGGAAGTTACTGCGCAGACAAAAGTTTAGTTTGGTATAATTATTTGGACACGGATTGTGCTTTTTACAAGGATTTGAAAATTGTTTTAAAAATGCATAACTAGTAATCTATACCCAAACATACATAAGTTTTGATCTTTTGATTATCTCTTGCGATTGGAAACCTTTTTTCAACGTCCTGAACGTTGGGGATAGCGGGGAGGATAATCGTCCCAGGGATACTGATCTCCAAGTATCTCGCGCGCTCTCACGGTAAACGGGAATTTAATGTTGTGATCGAAAACACGATCGAAAACACATGACGGTATGATATTACTAGTACTCATACTATCATTATTATATTAGATAGTAT
The DNA here is from genome assembly GCA_949987565.1 of Luidia sarsii. Taxonomy (NCBI): domain Eukaryota; kingdom Metazoa; phylum Echinodermata; class Asteroidea; order Paxillosida; family Luidiidae; genus Luidia; species Luidia sarsii. The sequence continues at coordinate 11,704,249 of OX465110.1, forward strand.
ATTACTAGGAAACAATGAAACATGCAAGGTTAAAGTTTAAACCATAGATTGTTAACTCCAGGGTTAAACTCATCGTTATGTTGAGGCCATGTCACTCTTTGTGGTTGAAAAATGAAGTCTGAAAACATTTCATCTATATCAATATAGATGTACACAATGTACCACTTCAATAGTCCGAGTAACTAATTGGACCCGACAAGTCACCCTTTTTCATCGAATGTTGAAATTTTGAGATTCTCAACATTTCAAAATTCAATAAAAAAAGGGTGACTTAATTGTCAGGTCCAAGTTACTCGGACCATGCTCGGACTAGACATTATCCATACCTTCAATCATTATTGACACCCTAATTACTACTACTAAAAAGTACTAAGTACTATACTACTACTACTAGTACTAGTACTACTAGTAGTACTACTGTACTAGGGTCTCTGTCAGAAGTGTCAAGTGTTTATCTATGATTAGCTTGAGAAAGGTCCTGCTAGGATCAAAATGTCAGGCCCTCCTAATTTTTGATAGTCCTAGATTTTCTCTTAATTATCTGCACTAGACTTTTTGAATAAAAGTTACCTGGAAATATTTCCTGAGCAACATTTGGCTAGGAAAGTCGGGAGAAAGTCCTGCTCCTGGGTACTGAATTATGTACTACAAATTAATAATGATATACTCATCATAGTGTTTTAATTATTTTTCAAGCTATATTTCTGGCTCTATCTTTTTTGTTGCTTCTTCAAAGAGAAAAAAAGAAGTGACAATCCCTCACAGGCACACATCCCTTACAAGATGTTTTTGCCATCCATCGAGAGCGTCTGATTAAAATATCCCATCCATGAGGATGTCTGTATAGACTAAGAACTAAAGAGGTGTCTGTGTATTCAGACTGTTTGGGCATATTCATAACAGAAGGTGTAGAATTGCAGGAGGGTTGAAAATGTTGAAAGCTCTGGATTACTTCGTGCAAAATTGGCCTGACAGCCGCGTATACAATTTTTCCTGTTTGGCCAAAATGTTATCATTGGATTTGTACAGAGGTGACATGTTTAATTTGGAGGAGATTGTGAAAGTTTTTCATCTTGGTTCTGTCTAGGATAAAGGGATTAGTGAAGGGTCATACGATGGACATGTTGCTATACATGTACATGTATGACTGCACAGAGCATAAGAGCTTTCTCTTATTGTTATTCAAGCAGAATAGTGAATACCAGACTGTTACACAACAACATGTACATGTACATAGCACAACATCCTAGAGCAGTAATTCTTTCCTTATGGAGCGCTATAATGTAGAGTTATTCTAGTCACCAAACATTGAGTCACTCTGAGTCAAGTGTGGGTCTTTTTTCTTGAGTAAAAGTACCGTAGTGATCCTAAGTCATTGGTTTCAATACGTGTGTTTAGTCATGTTAGTTTTAATGCTGCAAAAGACGTTTTTCTCTTTAAATCAGCAAGCATGTACATTGTTCATCAAATTATATTATGTTATTATATATATTATTATATTATTTGTGTATGCCTTGTAGTTGTATGCTTTGTATGCCTTGTTCAACATTTAACATACACTTCCTCAGATAAGGGAATTAATTTGGCTTCATTTGAAGTGTGAGAAATGGATAAGTAAACTCATTAAAATAAAACTTTTTTTCATGACATCAAAAATGAGGAGGGCCAGATGTTTTGATCCTAGCAGGACCTTTCTCAAAGGCAGAGTGAGAAAGGTCCTGCCTTGCTAGGATCCAAATGTCAGGACCCCCTAATGTTTGATATTTGCATTTTGGTCATTTAAGTCAGTAAGTGGTTTGCAACATTTTCGCATACTACACTTTTGGTGGAGTCAAGTCGTCAAGTTACAAGTCGTCCCATGCAGGTCGAGTCCAAGTTCGAATCAGGTTTGAGCCTGAGTTATGTTTCACGATGAATAACTTGTATCTTAATCTGAGTCTGGAAAAAAATAACTCAAGTCAGGCTTGAGCAGAGTCATGACATTAGTCGTACACGTTGGTCCATTTATGCTGCTTGAACACTACTATTGTATTACTATTTGTGGCACGTACATGAACAAAAATGTGACTATTGCCCAACTGTTTGAACGTCTTCTCTTGCCTCTCACATGAATTATCTATAAAAACAGATCAATGGCTTCTAATATTTAAGCCCTCAGGGTCAATTTAATCCTTTGGTATGCAGTAGAATGTATTTCATGTGACTAAATTCTTTGAGGTACAGTAGTGATGCTTCTGATATGCTAACTGTATATCCATATATACATGTACAGTGCATACAAAATGTAGAAATCTAGTGCTAGCTTGGGGCATTATTAAAGGAGTAAAGGATGTTTAGATTAGCTTATTTAGAGGTGAACGTGTCCAAGGTGCATAATTTTATTTTATTCATGATGATAGAATTGATTGGAGTCTTGATGCATGAAGTAATGGTCACTGCCTGTATTTTAGACCCGATTTGATCAGAAAATTCATCTGCACAAACATTGTTTGTACTTCATACATGCATTGCTTTCCAATCTTTTATCATTTGTCAGTTTCAGGAGAGGAGTGCTTTTACCATAACCAAAGTATTTTTTTCCACTGTCCTAGTTAGACTTTGGAAAAAATGTGAGCAATGCAGACTATGTCAATGCAAGGAACAACAGGTGCACATAGTACACATTTTACATCACCTTGTCAGTAAAACAAATAACATGTTTCATCTGCATAGTCAACCTCTGACATTGAAAATGCTAAAAAATGATATGGGAAAACCTCTTTGTCAAATTTCTATTTAGCAAACAGACTGTTGATGCTAAGTTCAGGAGCAGAGTCATTGCAGTCAGCTGTCTGTCCATGTAGTTTCTGTAGGAATAATTCATATTTATAATCAAGTATTTTGAAATGTTTTATTGGGTTATAGTCTTGGAAATTCACAGCAGTCACATGGAATGACAATAGATATAATTGGCTAATGGTGTGAGCTGATGTGACTTTCTTGGGTTATGACATGGAAATATTTTATAGCGCCCTCTTGTGGTTTGAAAACTGCATGTGGAAAAGAAAATTCTGCTATGCAGAGGCTGTGTTAGTTTATTAGAACAAACTGAACAAATTAAATTTAAAGATTTTTTGTGTTAGCCAAAGACACCAGGTAAGCCTGAGGTCATAATCCCAGTCATCCTGTAATGTGTACTATCGGCCATGATAGGCCTGTTTCATGTTATATGTATGATATGTATGATATGATAATGTATGTGAATTGCATGAACAAGTTCATAATGTAATTCAAGAATTCTACATGTCTTTTTAGATTGGTAAATATTTCAGAAAGTGCATGCAGGGGATTTTTTCCGCTGGAGATGGCGTTTCTTTGATTGTTTTTTTCCATTGGTTCTATCGGTTTGTTCATTAACGTTAAACAAATGATATGTAATTATGTGGCTCAGTTGTTAGCCTCATGTTGTCTTGATAAGAAGTACAACCACCCATCAGGGGGACAGTTCGATGTTTCTCTTGCATCCCACTTTGACTAAATTTTGTGGTTTTGATAATTGTGACAATTATTGTGATAAACGTGACAAGTTCAAAAGCAATGTGTCGCAGGGAGCTGTTGCCCATCAAACCTTTTTTAACCAATTATTTACTTCAAAAAGGATAACCCTTATTTTGTATGTGATTATTTTCACATGTGACTCTCATATGAGGTACAGTACATGTGCAATGTATGTGTAGATCTAAGCTACCACAGATACCACTGATGTACACAGTAAAGATGAGAAGATGAAAACAAACTCATCTGTATTTGAAATATACTTGAAGACAAAGAAAATAAATGACAGGCTGGCAATTGACAAATAACATCATTCTGCCTGTGCTAATCTGTCTGTGCTAATCACAGCAATAGTATCAGAAGATGACACCCCCTGTGGCACTCTAGAGCCATAACATGTGTAACTGGAGAGACCCTTGAAGCACCTTGCCTATCAGGTGACCTGTTTGGTAAATGCATCCATCCAGGCTAATTTGGCAGCAGACAGCTGCTTCTGTCTACTGATTATTGAGCAAGACCAGTCCCATACAACAAGCGTGAAGCTCAACATGGCTGTCACAGCCCCCACAATTCTTGATTGATAAGAAACAGGTGTGAGTAAGCTGAGCATGCTGCATGCCATATTTCAGCCATGCAACTTGATAATCAGCCTTGACATACTTTTTCCTGCTGAAAAGATAAAACAATCTTTTCTTGTATAAGCGCTCCTACTTGGGATGGTTTTCAATATGGTTTCATATCTTCATAGAGTCAGTCAGAACATCACTCCATGGACTTAACAACTGTCAAGTGAGGAAGCAACATGGTTGTGGGAGTTAAGGGGAGGCTTATCTAATTCAGTGGGATGTACATGTAGTAGGCAGGTACATGTACATACATGTCATCCACATTCAGTGAAGGAGAGGTATGGGATGTGTCATTTTAAGTTGGACTTTGAAGGGTTCTGAATCCTTTTGTCATGTACATGTACCAGTATTCCCCTATGGACTGCTGGGGATCAGATTGCTGAAGTAAGCTGCAATAAACTTGTCTTTCCTGTATAGATATAATTATAATAGTACAGTCAAAGCTTCTTGTAAGCTAAGGTCAACTGAAAAACACCGAGTTAAAGTAACACATGAATATGTACATGTACCGGTACATGTATATTTGTATCAGAACCTGTGAGAGCAAATGAAATACTGCTCATGAAAATGAAATACTGAAATACAGTCTGGGAACACATTTAAGTTGAAGGCCCTCATAGTCATAATATTCAGAGCCCATACTTCCAAGCTACATGTACATGTAACTTGTAAGTGTCAAACTATAGACCATTATGTAATACTAGTAATAGGTTGTGATACATGTATCATAGCTAGGGACTGACACTACTAGAAAGTGGGACTCAAACTCGTGATGTGTGCAACAGTCATTTCATTTGATTGTCATGAATTGCTGCAGACTGCCTTTATTACATTACTGTCATTAGTTTACTCATTAGTAATGAAAATTATATATCCTTCAGTAACCGGTTTTCGACGATATAAGGACTTTTCTTCAAACTGAACAATGTGGACGAAAGTATTACACTAAAAGAGGTCTCAGTCACTTTCTCTACACCACAGACTATTACTTAGAATAATCATAGAGAAGGTTGATCAAGCCTGTCACTTCCGTAACATTACCCGGTTTTGTTGACGTCCGCAGCGCACCGCGCAGTAAGCACCGTCCCCTATTTTCGTCGGTGGTGTTTAGTAAGGTGTTCCAGTGCAGCCAAACGCAAAATAAATTCTTAAAATAACTCAAAATGCTGTGTGGCACTGTAAAATTCTTCCCTGTATGTTTTGTTGTGTTCATCTTTTGGTTTTTTTTGTCGACACTGCTTCTAACACTTTCCTCAAATCATTCATAATTTATGCTTAAAACGTATTGGTCTGGTTGATGTCTTCTTTTGTGACGTTTAAAAAAACTCCACAATCCTCTTTCTCACTGCTTCTTCAGTTATGACCTTTCCCAATGTCACTCCAGAGACACATTTCCCCCTTCTTGGTACTTTCTCTAGCTGCCCTTTTATTTTTTTCCATTTTTTATAAAAGCCTTTTGGGCCATGTTACTTTTTGTCTTTAAATAATAATAAAAAATATATTTAAAAAAATTATATAAGCGAGACGCCCTATAGGAGCCTCCATAGTTTTTACCCAGAACGGACTGCCTCAAGTTGCGTGATATATTTTTTTCTACGGATGTTGGGTTTGTTATGGTACACTCAGATTTTTTTTAGGACCAACAATAAAGAAAACTGGAGCTTCGAAGCAACTGCCAATTCGGTACCTAGGAAAATAGACCCCAAAAGAGCAACTTTTTGAATCACACGAGTTTTGCCTACTGGAAAAGCCTTAACTTTCCACATTTTCGGTGACGGACAAGAGAAGGAAACCAACTGTAAGATACGAAGTCTGAGATCGTTATAGTTATACGGAGTTGTTTTCATCGTGCGATGTGAGTTAGAAGGCTAAGCGTCGAAAACGTGTACCGTCGAAAACGGGGGTTCCCACGATACACTATAATATACTGTATATGCATAATTTATAAGTCATTTTCTCAAACCATCATTCGCAATGTCTTGATATTATAGTTGATCCATTTTGAATACTGTTTTGGATACATCATGTGACTAGTGAAATACTTCTTTGCCTCCTCTTTTCTGTTTTACTCTACAGACAATGACAATAACTTACAATTAATACCGGTAGATTTGTTTGGTCATGATGGGATGGATGATGTAAAAAAAAATGAAGGGAGGGGCCTAAACAAAACTGTAGCTTTCATTTTAACATGTAGCTTGACAACCACTAGCATGCAAACTATAGCATAAGAAATAATTGCATGTAACAATATACTGTTAACTTGCAGTATTTTAAGTATGGCATTGTCACTATAGAAGCATGCCGAGTAAGTAGAGCATTACAACTGGTAGCATGCTAAGTATATAGCTTTAGTTTAAAATTGGCAGCGTGTCAAGTATAGCATTACTCACTGGCAGCATGTCAAGTATAGCTTACAACATGGCAGCATGCCAAGTAGAGCGTTACAACATGGCAGCATGTCAAGTAGAGCGTTACAACATGGCAGCATGTCAAGTATAGCGTTACAACTGGCAGCATGTCAAGTAAAGCGTTACAACTGGCAGCATGCCAAGTATAGCGCTACAACTGGCAGCATGTCAAGTACATGTATAGCGTTATACAACTGGTAGCATGCCAAGTATAGCGTTATACAACTGGTAGCATACATGTATGTCAAGTAGAGCGTTACAACTGACAGCATGCCAAGTATAGTAGAGCGTTACAACTGGCAGCATGTCAAGTATAGCGTTACAACTGGCAGCATGTCAAGTAGAGCGTTACAACTGGCAGCATGCCAAGTAAATAGTGCTATACAACTGGCAGAATGTCAAGTATAGCGTTATACAACTGGCAGCATGCCAAGTATAGTAGAGCGTTACAACTGGCAGCATGCCAAGTATATAGCGCTATACAACTGGCAGCATGTCAAGTATAGCGTTATACAACTGGCAGCATGCCAAGTATAGCGTTATACAACTGGTAGCATATGTCAAGTAGAGCATTACAACTGACAGCATGCCAAGTATAGTAGAGCGTTACAACTGGCAGCATGCCAAGTAAAGCATTACAACTGGCAGCATGCCAAGTAAAGCATTACAACTGGTAGCATGCCAGGTATAGCGTTACAACTGGCAAGTATAGCGTTACAACTGCAGGGTAGCATATGCCAAGTATAGCGTTACATATAACTAGTAGCATGCCAAGTATAGCTTTAATTACAACTGGTAGCATGCCAAGTATAGCTTTCAACAACTGGTAGTATGCCAAGTATAGCTTTACAACTGGTTCATGTAGCATGCCAAGTATAGCTTTCAACAACTGGTAGTATGCCAAGTATAGCTTTAATTACAACTGGTAGCCGGCATGCTAAGTATATACATGTAGCTTTCAACAACTGGTAGCATGCCAAGTATGCTCTTTCAACAACTGGTAGTATGCCAAGTATATCTTTAATTACTACTGGTAGCATGCTAAGTATAGCGTTACAACTAGTAGCATGCTAAGTATATGTAGCTTTACAACTGGCACATGTAGCATGCCAAGTATATAGCTTTCAACAACTGGTAGTATGCCAAGTATAGCGTTACAACTGGTAGCATACAATGTCAAGTATAGCGTTACAACTGGTAGCATATGCCAAGTATAGCGTTACAACTGGCAGCATGTCAAGTATAGCGTTACAACTGGTAGCATGTTAAGTATAGCGTTACAACTGGTAGCATGTCAAGTATAGCGTTACAACTGGCAGCATGCCAAGTATAGCATTACATATAACTGGTAGCATGCCAAGTATAGCGTTATAACTGGCAGCATGTCAAGTATAGCGTTACAACTGGCAGCATGTCAAGTATAGCGTTACAACTGGTAGCATGCCAAGTATAGCGTTACAACTGGCAACATGCCAAGTACAGTGTATAGCATTACATATAACTGGTAGCATGCCAAGTATAGTGTTGCAACTGGTAGCATGTCAAGTATAGCGTTACAACTGGTAGCATGCCAAGTATAGCATTACAACTGGCAGCATGCCAAGTATAGCATTACATATAACTGGTAGCATGTCAAGTATAGTGTTACAACTGGTAGCATGCCAAGTATAGCGTTACAACTGGCAGCATGCCAAGTATAGCGTTACATATAACTGGTAGCTTGCCAAGTATAGCGTTACAACTGGCAGCATGCCAAGTATAGCGTTACATATAACTGGTAGCATGCCAAGTAAAGCGTTACAACTGGCAGCATGTCAAGTATAGCGTTACATATAACTGGTAGCATGCCAAGTATAGCGTTACAACTGGCAGCATAATGTCAAGTATAGCGTTACAACTGGCAGCATGTCAAGTAGAGCGTTACATATAACTGCATGCATGGTAGCATGCCAAGTAGAGCGTTACAACTGGTAGCATGCGAAGTACAGTATATCTTTACAACAGGTAGCATGCTAGTATAAGTATAGCACTGTAACTATAATAATGTGAACTACATGTACGGTATATGGTGAAACACTAAGTACATGTACATATATATGTACATTTAGGGGTCTGCAGTATGCATTACCTGCCATCAGTTAAGTGCATGTAATTGTAGTGACCGATGTTTATAAATACATTTCAAGGCAGATGCAACCTTGCACGGTTACTCAACAATCACCTACATGTACATGTACATGGGCCAAATAGTTTGTTGAGATTGTACATGTATCTTTTCTTGTACCAATACCTTTTCACTTTTATGCTTTTACCTTTACGCTTTTATCAACAGATTTAGCTGTGCCCTGGAAAAACAACCCAAGGATTTTTACAGTTGACTACAAAAGACCTGTTGAATATTGCCTGTACATGTATATTGCCTCATGGGGCTTGTCCAAGGATATGACTGTGAGTATTACATATGGAAGAACAATTTTTTGGGAGATCATGAATTCAATGTTTTGCTTCACTCTATGAAGGATGAACTCTGCTATTACCGATCCTCATGATCAATGATATTTTTTTCATGATCAATGATATTATTGGATGCAGCTACTTGTACACTTGCTGAGAAGTTTCCACATTCAGGATTTTGCCACCAAGGTTATGCATGGCGCCTGGCCACTATATACCGGTAGGCCTATAGTTCTCACATGGATGGAATCGCAGAATTCCACAGGATGGATTGCTAATTTATGTAGTCTAAGTTTGCTACGCTGGCCACCAGCTGAATCATGCTTAGCTACAGTAGTCAACAATGCAAATGTAACTCGGAAAACCTACACAATGTGGGGAAAACTAGCAAACAGCCTACCGGTAAATAAAAAGTAAAAAAAAAACCATCCAGCGATCGGAGAAGGAGAAAACGCAGGGTAATCTGAAAAAAATAAATTGCAACGCTATCTTGGCTCAGTCATGGAAAAAAACTCCCTTGCTACTTTATTCAATTTAAAAAACAAAAAAATACAAGTTCCAAACAAATAAAACTCAACCAAACACGATCCGACGAACTTAATTTAACCTAAAAGATCCTATGGAAACAAAATCCAACTAACACGTTCCATGACCAAACCAACCAATGACCAAGAACCTTAGACTCAGACCTTTTTAAACCAATTGACCAAATCCAGACCTAACCTACATGTATACAACAAAGTGACCAAACCAAGAGATAGACCAAACCATAAAATATAACCCAATACAACACAACTCTATATCAAACAACAAAAGGGGTATACAACACAGCACCCAATGGGATGAACTTCAAAGGGTACAACAACTAAAGTAACCGAGCCACTCGGCAGACCAAACTTTCAGGGCACAGCTCGAGATCTTCAAACTGGGTCTTCACCCTCCTCTGTCAGTCTGCAAACTGGAGGGCCTACACATGTACTGTACAGGACATGGTACTTCTGAAAGGCCTTAATCACTCAGTCTCACGCCTTAATTATGTCACCATTTCCCAGCTTCTGTGTTGGGCACCAAGCCACCAACACCATGTGACAGGGTGCACTGTTCCTCCCAAAAAGATAATCCTCGATCTTATCTCTACTGGGGAACAGTCAAGGGAACAGTCAAGGGAAGGGAAGGGGCAAACTAAGTAACTAAAAAAACATTGAAGTACATGTACATACAACTTAGAAGAGAGGATAGATGTAACGCCTGATCCCTACTGGCTTACAGATATCTCACACACTCCAAATTGGAAAACTCTCCCCCAACCTACAGAAAAAATGGAATCAAATTCTTTATAGTGCTTCCATTCAGCTCATCAAGGTCCTCTCTGAGCAATGTGAAATTGCCCTTCAGGCTGTCCACCAGGACATTGCTAATCTGGACTCCAAACTCTGCTCCAGCTGTTCTGAAAGCCAGTACAAGGATCTCAGTGATGAGATTGAGAAAGGTCTCTCTAACCTGAATTCTGTTCTCACCGACAGGAGAAACAAGAAGATTGGTGGCCTTGTTGCCAAACAACGCAGACACAACCGCTCCCGACTTTCTGCGAAAGTTGGAAAGTGTCAAGGATCAAATTCCTACCACTGCCATAATTGGTCCTATTTACGTTTCCTCTCTATACACTAACATCCCCCAGGAAGAAGGCATTCAAGCTTGCTCCTCGGCCCTGGCCAAAGGAAAACAGTCTTCTCCTCCCATCTCCGACATAACCACCCTCATGAGGCTAGTGCTGGCCAAGAATAATTTCTCCTTTCTTGGCAAGCACTATCTTAAAGTGCATGGCACTGCCATGGGCACGCGCATGGCTCCTTCCTTTGCTTGCCTCTTCATGGGTGACCTTGAGGAACGCATGCTCAGTGAGGCTCCATTCCGTCCCTGGATTTGGTGGAGATACATAGATGACGTTTTCTTCATTTGGACTAGGGACGGTAGCAGCTTGAATGCCTTCTTTGACCACATCAATTCCTTCCACAGCACTATCAAATTCACATGGGAACACTCTCTTCAGCAGACCCACTTTCTGGATGTCACCGTCCGGAAAGACCTCGACACACTTACTACTGACTTGTATTCTAAGCCCACCGACACTCATCAATATCTCCATGCCTCCAGTTGTCACCCCAGACATTGTAAGACTGGTATAGCTTACAGCCAGGCCCTCAGATTGAGGCGCATATGTTCCCATGAGTCTGACTTTCGCCGCCATACACGTGTATTGGCCAGTAACTTGGTTGCTAGAGGCTATAGTTCTCGCCAAGTGAAGAACTCAATTGCTAAAGTCTATTCCATTCCCAGAAGTTCGGCACTAAAACAAAAGCCACCAGGTCCCAAGGACAAGCCCAAGGTTCCCTTAGTTACTTCCTACCACCCTTCTCTTCCTCCTCTCAGGAAGATAACTAAGGAAAACCACCATATCCTCCACACTTCAGATCGTCTGGCTGATGCCATTCCAAATTCGCCTGTTTTGGCTTTCAGGCGCCCCCGTAACCTGCGTGACTTAATTGTCTGAGCAGAGGTTCCCCCTTTGGACTCTTCATCACCTCCAACTAAATTTGGTACATTTAAGTGTACCTCGAAATGCATTGTTTGCAAGACACATGTCAAGGAAATAGACTCTTTCAATGGACATTCTTCTGGAACTACCCACACAACCTATGGCTGTATCACGTGCACTACCTCCAACATCATATACCTCATCTCTTGTAGAGTTTGTAATATCCAGTATGTTGGCGAGACCAAAAACACCCTCAAAAAAACGTATCTATGGCCATAGGTCTACTATCAAAACCGGTAAAATGGACACCCCTGTTGGGTATCACTTCAATCTCCCTGATCATTCGATATCAGATATGAGTGTACTGGGCATAGAATCACTTGGTCACCGTAGTAATGCTGTCCGTCTTAGCCGTGAGAAAATGTGGATGAAGCGTCTTCGGATTATTCAACCACATGGTCTCAACATCCAGGAGGGTAATGACTAACACCATGCAGCTTTCTGATAATCCTTCTTTTGTGTTCAGTCCTTCACACTTCTCTCTTTGATCTTTCCCCCTCTTCTCACTAATCCCTACCCTACTCCTTGCCCTTCTCTTTGATCTTTCCCCCTCTTCTCACTAATCCCTACCCTACTCCTTGCCCTTACCTTTGATCTCTCCCTACCAGCTTCACTCTTTGTCCTTTGTTTCTCATCCGTGTCCTATTCACTCTCTCCCCCCTTCCTTTGTGTACATGTATCTGTTTTGTCCTTGTCACTCTGCCTTTGAGAAAGGTCCTGCTAGGATCGAAACGTCAGGCCCACTAAATTTTAAGATTTACATTTTGGTAATTTTAGTCAGTAAGCAGTTTGCAACATTTTTGTATATCACCTTAGGATAGATGTAACTTAAAACAAAAAAACAAAAACAAAGTACATGTAGCCTGTACATGTACATGTAGCAGGCACCCCTGCTACACAAAGACCACAAACACAGGCTTGTCAAAATGTATGTAGCCATACACCATGCATAACTTCCTACAGGTGGCTGTGCATGGAACACCCATGTTCATGCCTGGTCAACTGAATACCGAGCACTGTACGTTACCCTCAAGCCCGTGCAACTTTACAGCCTAATACAGGTAGTTTCCAAATGGGCCATCCAAATGGGCCAGTCCTGACTGTCTGTGTCCGAGTCCTGACTGTCTGAGTCCGAGTCCTGACTGTCTGAGTTTGAGTCCTGACTGTCTGAGTCTGAGTCCTGACTGTCTGAGTCCGAGTCCTGACTGTCTGAGTCCGAGTCCTGACTGTCTGAGTCCGAGTCCTGACTGTCTGAGTCTGAGTCCTGACTGTCTGAGTCTGAGTCCTAACTGTCTGAGTCCTGAGTCCTGACTGTCTGAGTCTGAGTCCTGACTGTCTGAGTCCGAGTCCTGACTGTCTGAGTCTGAGTCCTGACTGTCTGAGTCCTGAGTCCTGACTGTCTGAGTCTGAGTCCTGACTGTCTGAGTCCTGAGTCCTGACTGTCTGTGTCCGAGTCCTGACTGTCTGAGTCCTGACTGTCTGAGTCCGAGTCCTGACTGTCTGAGTCTGAGTCCTGATTGTCTGAGTCTGAGTCCTGACTGTCTGAGTCCTGAGTCCTGACTGTCTGAGTCTGAGTCCTGACTGTCTGAGTCCTGAGTCCTGACTGTCTGTGTCCGAGTCCTGACTGTCTGAGTCCTGAGTCCTGACTGTCTGAGTCTGAGTCCTGACTGTCTGAGTCTGAGTCCTAACTGTCTGAGTCCTGAGTCCTGACTGTCTGAGTCTGAGTCCTGACTGTCTGAGTCCGAGTCCTGACTGTCTGAGTCTGAGTCCTGACTGTCTGAGTCCTGAGTCCTGACTGTCTGAGTCTGAGTCCTGACTGTCTGAGTCCTGAGTCCTGACTGTCTGTGTCCGGGTCCTGACTGTCTGAGTCCTGAGTCCTGACTGTCTGAGTCCGAGTCCTGACTGTCTGAGTCTGAGTCCTGATTGTCTGAGTCTGAGTCCTGACTGTCTGAGTCCTGAGTCCTGACTGTCTGAGTCTGAGTCCTGACTGTCTGAGTCCTGAGTCCTGACTGTCTGTGTCCGAGTCCTGACTGTCTGAGTCCTGAGTCCTGACTGTCTGAGTCTGAGTCCTGACTGTCTGAGTCCTGAGTCCTGACTGTCTGAGTCCGAGTCCTGACTGTCTAAGTCTGAGTCCTGACTGTCTGAGTCCGAGTCCTGACTGTCTGAGTCCGAGTCCTGACTGTCTGAGTCTGAGTCCTGACTGTCTGAGTCTGAGTCCTGACTGTCTGAGTCCGAGTCCTGACTGTCTGAGTCTGAGTCCTGACTGCCTGAGTCCTGACTGTCTGAGTCTGAGTCCTGACTGTCTGAGTCCTGAGTCCTGACTGTCTGAGTCCGAGTCCTGACTTTCTGAGTCCTGAGTCCTGACTGTCTGAGTCCGAGTCCTGACTGTCTGAGTCTGAGTCCTGACTGCCTGAGTCCTGACTGTCTGAGTCTGAGTCCTGACTGTCTGAGTCCGAATCCTGACTGTCTGAGTCCGAGTCCTAACTGTCTGAGTCTGAGTCCTGACTGTCTGAGTCTGAGTCCTGACTGTCTGAGTCCGAGTCCTGACTGTCTGAGTCCGAGTCCTAACTGTCTGAGTCCTGAGTCCGAGTACTAAAAAATGATGACTGGAGCCCTCCAGCACTGGTTTTTTTGCCCCAAATTCTGTGTACAGTAAGTTGCCACCCCTGCAGCCGATTTCAAGAAAAGTTGCGAAAGTTACGCAACATATTAAGTCTTGCGCCAGCTCTTTTGTGCACTGTCAAGTTGACATACTGTAGTTCACAATGTACATCTTACATGTACATGTACCGGTACACTGTACATAGGCACACTTGAACACATGAACACTGCATACAGTACCATGTACATATGTATGTGTGCATGTAGGCCTAGGTTAGAGTACAGAGCTTGATAGCAGACTGAATGAAAATACGCCTGGAAAAATGTCGAATGTCAAAGGTAAATGTCGACAGCACCTGCAGTCTGTGACATTCTGCTAGTTTGTGACAGCCACTCAGCATTCCATATTGGTATGATAGAAGTCCAAGTGAGAACATAGCCTAGAATTACTTTGAGGAATGTTGTCATACATGCAATACCACTGTACATGTATAGCACTATAGCTGCACAATAAAAAGTCCTGGAGATTGTCTGGACAAACATTGAAATTGCCTGCACTGTAAATTTGCGCTGCAGTTAGATGCAGAAGTGTCAGGGTGGTATTGATCCTTGTCACGGTGATAAACATTACAGGTATTAAAGCAGAAATGGTATGCAAATATTATGCATTCATACAGTAGGGCCTATTATATTGTTTATAATGTACATGTACATTGTATTTGGATACATCATTAGCACATACATGTACATTGTACACACTGTACATGTATTGTACATGTACATGACAGGTACTGGTACTGTACTGGTATTTCAGTACAGTCTTACTGAATTCATGCAATTGTACACGAATGGGTTTAAGAATATATATCACATGTATCACATAACGTACGTGCTTAATCAATCTGGTGTAAAAAATGCATTACGGTATCAGGCATTCTTGATCGCCTAATTTGCATATGTACATTTCCTATTACTACTACAGTTGGTACGTGTATGTATAGTATCATAGGGACTAATTACATGTGCATGTATTCTTACAAATTGGAAAGAATACAGCAAAATTTAAGTTTCATTGGGGAAGTTTGATGTAAGAAGAAACCTAGAAGTAGAACTCATTAACCCTAACCCCCTACAAATTTGTGTGTAAGATATAACCTGAATCCTGCAACCCTACCTTGTTCAAAGCTCCATGTGACCTGAATCCTGCAGAATCCTGCAGTACTGGCTACTGTGGACCATTGCCTGAATCCTGCACTGAGCTTATGGAGTTTTAGTCCACATTCTAAACAAAGACTCTTTTCAGCTTAGAACAATAAGCCCTTTTTTGAATGGATATTCTCTTGTCAAAAGCCACAACAACGTCCGAATTGTTACCAGCATCCTGCATTTTCCTACAGACAAAATCGCCTTAAATGCCCTCAATCCCGCACAATTCCTACAGTGTGTCAACTAAATGTATCATGTGCCCTCAATCCTGCAAAATCCTTCTCCAGCACTTTGAAACTAGTAGCCTATATCCGCTGCATTTTCCTACAGTGACATAAATCCCTCAATCCTGCAAAATCCTACAACTCTCATGTGCCCTGAATCCTGCAGAATCCTGCAAAAGGCAATTTAGGATTCTTCAGGATTTGGATTAATAGGGCATATCATGCTTGTTTTAATAGAACCATCTTAGAATGGTTAACCAAGGTGCATGTACATGTGTATGCCTGGAAGGAGGACAAAGAGTAAAGCTGGTAGGGTGAGATCAAAGGGAAGGGCAAGGAGTAGGGTGGGGATTAGTGAGAAGAGGGGAAAGATCAAAGAGAGAAGTTGGTTACATAAAAGTATTTTTGTGAAAATAGTGAAATCTAACAATTTTGACTGCTTTCTCATTGAATTCTGAATATTCTGGCCCATTCTTGCGGTCCGCCAAATGTTTTGCTCATGCTCAAAACTTTTGAGGTGGAGACATATTGAATGACATTCTAAGTGTATTCTAAATATTTTTATGCCATTCAAACAACATTTAAAACATTCTTATCACATTTGAGGGAGAATCAAAACAGCAAGACACTGCTAGAATGACCTAAATTGGACGTGCCTGGGTGGCATCAGGATGGCAGCTGGAATCTATATCAATGTTTATGAAGGACCTACATGTAGGGTGCCACAGACTCAGAGGATATCATAACTTACAATTTATTATTATTCATCATTCGGTAAAACTGTAAATACAAGAAAATTATGGGATTCAAACTTATAAGTACTGTTGTCTGCACATGGAGAATGACTTATATACATAATAAATGAACAACTTCGGCTTACAATCCGAAAACATGGGAGAAATACAAGAAATTATGCGGATGGCTGTTCACACGAGAAAATGTGAACAATCAAAGACAAAAAGCAGATAGAAAATACTGGTTTCCGACTGCACTAAAAAAACACTTTGCATAATAAAAATGCTTACAGAACTGTTCTCCTTTACGATCAAGATATCTTGGCTGAAAACTGGCTTGAACATGGACTGCTGCGCACGGTGGACCATGGAGGGGTGGATGGATTCTCAACCTTATTGAAAACAATTAAGAACAATCCTTACTGTACTATGTATGTTGTTTATACAGTGGTTCTGCAAGGAAGGAAAACATTACCAAATAAGGGCATAGCATAATCTCTAATACATATTCATGAGGTAGAAACAAGATGGTGGAAGGAGTCCTTATAATACACACAATAGATCAATTAGAGTTGCTTTTCAAAATTTAACTACAGTGTTGAGGCATATTCTTCTCATGGGACTAAGCTTGGATATAAAACGGGTATGTAGACTTCCAGTAAATTTCAATTCTTATACATTAAAAGGCAAGCTTTTTAATTCTTCCTTCTACCTTCAAGTTCATGGTCATACACTGTTGTGTGACTTCCAAAATGTCACAAAAAGTTCATATGGTTCTTCTTAGAGTACCCTTCAAATAACAAATAACTAGAATTATACGATTATATTTAACAAACAATAACTCACCAGTAATGGTCTGGTATAAAATGCAGTGTTGGGGAGAGGCTCAAAATGGTGAATTATTGGGAGAATGCTGGATCTTTCAGAGATATTTCTTAAGACAATGCTGTGGAATGCTAGGTCATAGCCTGTACCTGAGGTCACCAATAGAGGGCGCCCTAACAAGAATTTACTCAAAACTAAGGTCCTTTACTAACATGACAATATTTTTTTAAAAAAATTCTCAATTACCCTTCAATTTCGGTCAAAAATTCGAAATCTTTTGATTGCAAATGCAGATTGGATCCAGTTGAAACATCCCAATTGGCCCTGTAATGAGTTAGGATGTGATTCAGAAAAACACCAAATCAACATCACGTCATGCTGCCAAGCCAAGATCAAGAAATCCCCCACTGGCCATATAGATGTGGTCGAGGTACATGTAGCGCCTTCACCGTGTCAGTTGTATCCTGCTTACTCTATCCTTTGACCCACTCTCTGCACCAACTCATCAAACATGCAGTGGGAGACGGCATCCTGAGGTACATGTAGTTACGTGTAGATGGAGAAGGGCTGTGGGTCTTCTATTCTGAGTTCCTCCATTAATTAATCTGATGTCCATACATCCTACTCTCCTCTGCCTGCCATGGTCAGGTCTCTGATCTTTCTGATCTTTCCGATCTCCTCTGGTTTCTTCTAACATGTGGTTCTTCTGCACCTCTCCCAAGCAGGTCGTGCTGGAAGACGGCAGCCTTCAGCAAAGCAACATATGGCCCAGGGGTATACATCGGCCTACTGTAGCGCTTGGGTTGAGACTGATAAAAATACCAGATTCTGCAGGATCTGACAATATTTTTGATACACTCAGTACTATTCTAGGGACCATTCTAGTACTCTACCAAACATTCTAGTACTCTATCAATCATTCTAGTACTCTTCCAACCATTCTAGTACATGTACTCTAGCAACAATTAACATTTTTTCCTATAAATCTACAGTGTACATGTACCTGTAGTTCTCTTACAACCACTCCCTTCCTACCAATTTAGTACTCTTCCAAACAGGCATTATGTACTCTTTCAACCAATCTAGCACTCATGGACCATTCTTGTACTCTTCCAACCAATCTCTTCCTCCCAAATCTTCCAACCGTTCTAGTACTCATATGATGTTTGTACTCTTCCAATCAATCTTGCAACCATCCTACCTAATCTGGCATTATTTTGGATGTACACTCCAGACTATTCAAGGGACCATTCCAGTACTCTAGTACCAACTATTACATAGTACTATTCCAAACATTCTCTTCCAACCATTGTAGTACCCTTCCAAACATTCTCTTCCAACCATTGTAGTACCCTTCCAAACATTCTCTTCCAACCATTCTAGTACTCTTCCAAACATTCTCTTCCAACCATTCTAGTACCCTTCCAAACATTCTCTTCCAACCATTCTAGTACTCTTCCAATCATTCTCTTCCAACCATTCTAGTACTCTTCCAAACATTCTCTTCCAACCATTCTAGTACTCTTCCAAACATTCTCTTCCAACCATTCTAGTACCCTTCCAAACATTCTCTTCCAACCATTCTAGTACCCTTCCAAACATTCTCTTCCAATCATTGTAGTACCCTTCCAAACATTATCTTCCAACCATTCTAGTACTCTTCCAAACATTTTCTTCCAACCATTCTAGTACTCTTCCAAACATTCTCTTCCAACCATTCTAGTACTCTTCCAAACATTCTCTTCCAACCATTCTACTACTCTTCCAAATATTCTCTTCCAACCATTCTAGTACTCTTCCAAACATTCTCTTCCAACCATTCTAGTACTCTTCCAAACATTCTCTTCCAACCATTCTAGTACTCTTCCAAACATTCTCTTCCAACCATTCTAGTACTCTTCCAAACATTCTCGTCCAACCATTCTAGTACTGTACCAACCATTATAGTACTCTTCCAACCATTCTAGTGTTCTTCCAACCATTCTAGTACTCTTCCAACCATTCTAGTGCTCTTCCAACCATTCTAGTACTCTTCCAACCATTCTAGTGCTCTTCCAACCATTATAGTACTCTTCCAACCATTCTAGTGCTCTTCCAACCATTATAGTACTCTCCCAACCATTCTAGTACTCTTACACCCGGAGCTGGAGTCCCGAAGGCGGTTCGCTGTTGATGTCAACTTCGTTCCGGCAACTCCTGCGACGGCGTTGGTGCCGAGCTGCATGGGTTTCTACCCCTCCCTTGGACTACATCGACGACGTGGAGAGGGGGGACCTAGTACATGGGCAACACTACGCCCTCCATAATAACCTTGCCCAGGCCTGTGCCCTGGAGAGGACACTCCAGCGTCACTGTAAAGTGACGATAAAACACGGGGAGCGACAGTTACCGGTTATAAGTCAGTGCTCAATTGGCATAGAGCAAGGCGCTAGGGGTCACTCCCGACAGTGAGAGGGGGCTTCGTACCTCCATTGGGTAGCTACCGCCCGCTTTAAGCCGGGCAGCGCCCGGTCAGTTAGGTGCTACCCCGCCACAGTCCACCTTCCTTACTGGGTGCGTAGGGATTAGGGCTAGGAATAGCCTGAACATTGGCCTGTTAAACTCATGCACCAAGCAACAAGAAAAAAGAAAAGATTAAGAATAAGGTACATATCAAACCAAAGTTGAAACTAGCAACATGGAACGTGAGGACCATGACAACTGGTCTAGAAACAGACCTTTCCGATATAGGCGACACACTGAAGACAGCAGTGATTAATAACGAACTGCTGAGGTTGGATGTAGACATTGCTGCACTGCAAGAGACCTGCCTTGCTGAAACTGGATCTCTTCGAGAGAAAGACTTCACCTTCTACTGGTGCGGAAAAGCCGCAAACGAGACCAGAGAACAGGGCGTCGGCTTTGCTGTCAAGAACTCCTTAGTGAGCATGATAAATCCTGGCATAGAAGGGACTGAGATGATTCACTCCCTGCATCTAAACACCACAGACGGGCCTGTCACCCTATTCAGTGTCTATGCCCCACCCTCTACTCCACACAAGTGAGGGGGTATTTAGAAATGTATGTTGTTATTGTTATAATTTTTGATTTTATTATTTTTAGGTTTTATTATACTTATTTAACCATCTTAACCCTTCACCCGATTCTCTTACTACCCCTTTAGTCTCCCACTGTCCAATGTCCTTGATGTAATTTCACAGAAAGGTGACTGGTCATACCCCTACCCCTAACACCATAGCAACCTGACTAAGTCCAAAACACACTATTTCAAAGAAATGATGTCACCCACCCCTATAAACACTTGCCCTTGGATTTTGGCCTTAAATAAGCCCAACTTGGCCGAGATGGGTCAGTTTGAAGACCAGCAGCCCCCATTGCATATTCTCCAGCTCACACAAGCCCGGTTATTTCCAAGCTGCCTTTCGATAGGTTCGCTACATCGTTCTGGTGAGTTTGAAATTTGTATTTTTGATTTGTGTATCTGTAATTTTATCTTATATTCTGAGTATAGTTCGCAATGCCTGATCGTTCCTTTTTCTCAATTATAAGAGGTTGGGACAACTATTGTTTGTATTTGTTTGTAAAGTTTTTAGGATTTTTGGTGAATTCTTCCTGTTTAATTTGTGGTAGATTCGAAGTTAAAGAGAGAGTGAGTTTCGTTTTTCAGAAGAGTTAAGTTGACGTGGAAAGTGCATGGTACGTGTTTATCCCAGGAGATATCTGGCAGAATTAATTTTGGATCCTAAGTGATGATGTTTATCCCAGGAGATGCCTGGCGGAATGATTTTGTAATTATTTCACAATTGTCTAAATACTTGTTTCATAGAGAAAGTGATGTTTAAGTTGTCGTTTTAAGGAGTTAATCTTCCCATCGGTGCATGGATGATATTTGATTGAATTTATTGTTTAAAGAGGATTTGTCTAGAAAGGTGGTAATCTTTCCCTATCTAGAAAGTGTGTAATCTTTCCCCAATGTTGCTGGGTTGATATAGTAGGAATACTGAGTGTGAGACTGAATTGTTTCTTGACTGGTTGTACATGTCCCTTGGGGTACTATGGCCTTGGCTGGCCATAGGGACTACTCAAGGTTGTTTTGGTTAATGTACTTCAGTAGGTTGGTATAAGCCCTACATAGTCTAGTTTCTCAGAAAGTTCTTGTCTTACCTATGTACTCAGTAGTATGATGTCAGTACCCTTGTTTTATGACTGGACAAGAGACCAGTATGGGTGGAATCTGTATACCCCTGTAGAGTAATGAATATGTAACTAAGTAATGAATATGTATGTGTGTTTTCTACAGTTTAGTTTTGTTTAAAGTTTATGCTCTGTTATTTTATGTGCTTTTCCTTGTTATTTCTTACAGATTGTCTAAGCTTGAGTGCAATACTATTGTAGCTTGCTTTGATACTGCTGTTGGTGGGGTTTTTGGGGTTTTTTGTTTGTTTTTATTTTGTTATTACATTTTTTTATATATATCTCAATAATATTTTTTTTACATTATATTTTTGGGGGGTTGTTTATAAGTTTAAGGTCGATTTCGGTATTAAATAGATTTTTTTTTTCCAAGCATATAAAATTTGTGTCTTAGATTTCCTTTTTCTTAAATGTCTCGCGATTTTTCTCTGCAAAGATCCTGAAGTAAGTTTATTGACAAGCGAGTTCCCCAAAAACTGCTTTGAAGTGACGTGTTTATTTTAAGTGATTCATTTTTGCGGGTTACACCAGCAGTGGATAGCCTTATCCTCCTCGGTGACTTCAATGCTCGCGTTGGGAAAGATCGTCCTTCCTGGCCCAGCAGCCTCGGTCCCTTTGGAATAGGCAGTATGAATGACAATGGCCAGCGTCTCCTGGAACTGTGCATACTCCAAGACCTATGCATCACTAACACCTACTTCCAGAGCAAGCCTCAGCACAAGGTGTCTTGGCGTCATCCTCGCTCCAAGCGATGGCACCAGCTAGATCTGATCCTTACTCGTCGCAAGCAACTGAACAGCATTCTCAACACACGCACATACCACAGCGCTGACTGCGACACAGACCACTCACTGGTCTGCTTTAAGGTCAGGATCCTGCCTAAGAAGCTGCATCGAGCCATGCCACCGCGTAAACCACGCATTGACAAGACCAAGACTAAGTGTCAGGGCATGGTGGAATCACCCATCAAGGGTCTGGAAGATGCATTGGAGACGAACCCTCCTGAAGGAAACGCCGAGCAGAGATGGGACAACCTCCGCAACACCATCTACAACACAGCCTTTTCAGTCTTCGGTAGGAAGACTGGGAAATCCCATGACTGGTTTGAAGTAAACGTGACAGAGCTCAGTGCTGTTATAGGAGGGAAACGTATTGCCCTGCTAAGCCACAGACAACATCCGACCCGATCATCGCTGCTGGCCCTCAAAGCAGCCAGAAGCAAGGTCCAGCGGACTGCCAGGAGCTGTGCCAACAAGTACTGGCTTGAAATCTGCAAGGGCATCCAGCTGGCTGCAGACACCGGCAACATCAGGGATGTCTATGATGGAATAAAAAAGGCAATCGGTCCAACCTTTAGCAAAACTGGTCCACTCAAATCAACATCTGGTGTGACCATCACTGACAAAAGCAAACAGATAGAAAGATGGGTTGAACATTACTCAGACCTCTATAGCAGACAGACTTCAATCTCAGATGCGACGCTGGAGTCCTGCCATGGATGAGCTAGACAAGAAGCCAAGCATCGAAGAGCTCAGCAAAGCTATCAACAGCCTGCCCACAGGAAAAGCACCAGGTCTAGATGGCATCCCTGCTGAGGTCATTAAGAGTGGGAAGTGTCCCCTCCTCAACCATCTACATGATTTGCTTTTCCAATGCTGGGAGGAAGGCGAAGTTCCACAAGGAATGCGCGACTGCAATATCATTACTCTGTACAAAAATAAAGGTGACCGGAGTGTCTGCAATAACTACAGAGGCATCTCCTTGCTAAGTATCGTGGGAAAACTCTTTGCTCGAGTGGTCCTGAACAGACTCCAGAAGCTATAGCAGTCGGGGTGTATCCGGAGTCACAGTGCGGGTTTAGGTCGAAACGTTCCACAATCGACATGATTTTCTCCCTACGCCAGCTTCAGGAGAAATACTGGGAGCAGGCCATTGTACGTCGCCTTTATCGACCTTACCAAGGCCTTCGATCTAGTGAGCCGAGATGGCCTCTTCAAAGTCCTTGCAAGGATCGGATGTCCAGAAAGGCTCTTGAGTATCAAAAGGTCCTTCAATATTGGGATGAAGGGTGTTATCCAGTTCGGTGGATCATCATCAACACCATTTGATGTGAAGAGCGGTGTGAAGCAGGGCTGTGTGCTTGCCCTGACCCTCTTTGGCATTTACTTTGCCGTCATGCTCAAACATGCCTTTGGGACCTGCACTGAAGGGATCTACCTCCATACTCGCTCTGACGGGGGGTTGTTCAACATTGCGAGGCTGAGAGCCAAGACCAAGATCCGCGAAGTCCTCATCAGAGACCTGCTTTTCGCGGATGATGCAGCCCTTGTCGCTCATGAGGAAGAACACCTCCAGAGGCTCATGGACCGCTTCTCCCAGGCATGCGAGGACTTCAGACTCACCATCAGCCTGAAGAAAACCAACATTCTAAGCCAGGCCACAGAGGGCCCACCCGCCATCGCCATTAACAACTACCAGCTGGAAGCCGTCAGTGAGTTCACCTACCTCGGCTCCACGGTGTCTGCCGACCTTGACATGGGCCCAGAGCTGAGTAGGCGGATTGACAGGGCCACCTCAACCCTCGCCAGGCTCACCAAATGTGTCTGGGAAGACAGGAAGCTGACTACAAACACCAAGATGGCAATCTACAGGGCATGTGTCCTGAGCACCCTCCTGTATGGCAGTGAGTCCTGGATATTGTATTCGCACCAAGAAAAGCGCCTGAACACGTTTCACATGCGCAATGTGAGGCGGATCCTGGGGATAAATTGGTCAGACCGCATCACCAACAATGAGGTCCTTGAGCGTGCTGGCATCCCCAGCATGTACACTCTTCTCTGTCAATGCCGTCTTTGATGGCTTGGTCACGTCCTCAGGATGCAGGACGGCAGGATTCCCAAGGATTTGCTCTTTGGGGGGCTTGCACAAGGGAAGAGAGCACAGGGTCGCCCGCACCTTCGCTACAAAGATGTCTGCAAGAGAGACCTAAATGCTGTGGGCATTGATGTGAAGGGATGGGAAGGGCTTGCCAAGGACCGTCTACAGTGGAGACAAGCGCTGTCACGTGGTCTGCCCTGGGCAGAAGAGAACATACGCCTGGCTTCAGACGAGAAGAGGACCAAGCGCAAGAACAGCCAACGTCATCAGGCTGCACCTACTCTGTTCCAGTGCAACCACTGCAATAGGGTCTGCCACTCCCGCATTGGCTTGCATAGCCACACCAGACGGTGTTCCCTATCGGGCACAGATCGATGATCACCCGTGATCGAAGAGATGCAAACAGTAGTACTATTCCAACCATTCCAGTACTCTTCCAACCATTCTAGTCCTCTTCCAACCACTCTAGTACTATTCCAACCAGTCCAGTACTCTTCCACCCATTCTAGTACTCTTCCAACCATTATATTACTCTTCCAACCATTCTAGTACTCTTACAACCATTCTGGTACTCTTCCAACCATTCTAGTACTCTTACAACCATTCTGGTACTCTTCCAACCATTCCGGTTCTCTTCCGGCCAACCATTCTAGTCCATCCATTCTACATGTAGTTGGTAGTACTCTTCCAACCATTCTCTTCCATCCATTCTACAGTAGTTAGTAGTACTCTTCCAACCATTCTCTTCCATCCATTCTAGTTAGTAGTATTCTTCCAACCATTCTAGTACTCTTCCAAACATTCTCTTCCAACCATTCCAGTACTCTTCCAACCATTCTCTTCCATCCATTCTACATGTAGTTAGTAGTACTCTTCCAACCATTCTCTTCCATCCATTCTAGTTAGTACATGTAGTACTCTTCCCTCCATTCTAGTACTCTACTGTTGTACCAACCATTCTAGTACTCTACCAACCATTCTAGTACTCTACCAACCATTCTAGTACTCTACCAACCTTAGTACTCTACAAACCATTCTAGTACTCTAGTCTCTACCAACCATTCTAGTATTCTACCAACCATTCTACTTCTAGTACTCTACCAACCATTCTAGTACTCTACCATCAACCATTCTAGTACTCTTCCAACCATTCTAGTACTCTACCAACCATTCTAGTACTCTACCAACCATTCTAGTACTCTACCAACCATTCTAGTACTCCCAGTTCCAACCATTCTAGTACTCTACCAACCATTATTGTATATTGAAACCTGCAGATGGACACATGCCTGTGCATGTTTCTACGAGTGGATAAATATCAACAGTGCACAAATCAATTTAATAAGTCCAATGAGAGAATAAAGGGTGATCATTAGCCCTACATCTATCTACAGTATTTTCTCCTTTTAACAAATTGTAACTTTACATATAATTTATGTACAATGTAGTTGTACATTTCATCCACCAATGTTTGGTTAATTCTTACCCATGATCAGTAACAAAGAGACTAGGCACTACTGTATGTATTTCATTTGTATAACTGGGGTGCGATGTAAACTAAAAAAGACGAGAAAAGTCAAAAGAATGCACAATCGCGTCGACAACGGCCACGTAAAACGTGTAACCATGCATTGGTAATAAATAGTTGGCATCCTCAACACAAGAACATGTGACCAAGGTTATAGATGTCTAGGTTCCTGACTTTGGAAATTTGGTGCACCAAAAGAGGGCGCCCTTGATTTCTTTGTTGGCCCGAATGTGGAAGTTTATCCTCAATACAAATGTACATGCGCCGTTCCAAGAGGCCTGGCCGCAGGCTACGTTGGACAGTGGCTTTAATATTGAAACTTGCGCCCATTGAAACACGTGTGCAATGTCGATCGGGATGTTGAAAGGTGGCTGTTATGGACAAAAGGCTGTTTTATAGAAGTGGCCTGATATTGATAAGCATTTCACGTACTGTACTATGTTGACTATGTACTCTTCCAACCATTCTAGGACTCTTAAAACCATTCTACAGTTTAGTACTCTACCAACCATTCTCTTCCAACCATTCCAATATACTCTTCTAAGCATTATCTTGTACTGTTTTGACTATTCTTGTACTGTTTTGACTATTCTTGTACTCTTCCTAACATTCCCTTCCAACCATTGTTGTACTCTTCCAACCATTCTTGTACTCTTCCAACCATTCTCTTCCAACCATTCTCTTCCAACCATTCTCTTCCAACCATTCTCTTCCAACCATTCTTGTACTCTTCCAACCATTCTAAAACTCTTCTGACTTTTATTGTACTAAGTGGAAGGTTAGCGGTGACACCATGTAATGCGTGATGTACTTCTCTTTCGAGAAGGATTGTAACTCAACGTTTCAGCAGTTTGTCACATTGATAATCATTTAAGAACCCCGTGTATCCAGCGGCCACTTCCAGTAGACTACCCTGCTTAAACTCACTTTCACAGAAAGCATTGATAAGAGCCACACTGTTTGCTCAGTGGTTCATGGGTTCATCGACTTGGGAAGAAGGTACTGTAACTCACCAAATTATTTTTTTCTGTAGCATATTGTGCTCCTAAAAACCTTCATTTTCCCTTTGGATGTTTTACTTAGATGAGACATTCCAGCCATCTGTACACCCAATCTTCCTGAATGGCTTTAAGGTTCATTACCATTGGCAGTTGTTGAAACTTTTACTTTACACTTATAATGCTTTAGACATTCCACAAGCTATTAATGTCAAACAAGCTATAGACTGGATTTTTACAGATCTCGACAACAGGTACATGTACATGTACATGTACATGTAAATATTTGTATTTCAAAGAGTATCAAGAAGGCAGACATTATGATAAAGCAGGATCAACTTTCATTTCTCAATTCCACAGATGAAACTTAATCCTCATTTGGCTGTTAGAGAACCAAACACTAAGACAAAAACCAGGTCTGGTATCAGTGGCTGCCCAAACAGTCTTAACACATGAATAACATGCAAACAAAAGTAAAATCCCAGGAGAAACTGATATAGGTACTCAAAAACCTCATGATGAACCAGCAGAAGGGTATATCAATGACATGGGACCAGCCGACATCAACAAAGACAACTGCATACATCCATCTTGATAGCATCCTGCAAAACATTGGGACAGTATGCTGTGATTGATCATGAGAGTGGTGAGGAGTGAGGACGGTTATGCTAAATTCAGCATTCATATATGCTATGTTCAGACAAGGGACTGGCTTCAGTTCAAAGCTGTATCTAGGGTACTGTATGTTCACACAAGCTGCTAACTTTGCTGCTCAAAATCTCAGCGGGGGTTCAGTGAACCGTTCAACTTTAGCCAAACTTCATGGAGTGCTTCACACGCAATGTTTGCATGTCATGCTTAAAAAGAGACCTTGACTTTGAATAAATCTATCCTGTGATTAGTCAAATAATATACATTGTGGCACACATGTTTCGTCTTTCCCAAACTTTTTCAGGATCGATTACCAACATGCATTTGCAGTGCAGTATGTCAAAAACCTTGCCAAACTAGCACTCGGCTGATGCAGAAACAACACTGCATGGGTGCAGCTGCACCACGTTGCAATCACGTGTCTGTGTTCGGATATGGGTTTCAAGAGGATCAGCATGGTGTTACCACAAAGTTTTGATTGAACAAAGAAATGAATGAAAGAAAAAATTGATCTAAATTTAATAAGGGTGATTTATTAGAGTGTATTGATAGTATATCGGCAGTTTAGAATTTTTGGTAGCGTGTTTTGGGATGACACTCTATTTTAATGCCTGCCTATCACATTTCATTAGTAATTGTCTCTTAACCCATTGCGTACGGATGATGGCTATAGCTGCTCTAGGACCTTCAAATTCGGACACTGCTATTGTCAAAATCTGTTTTGACATTAGTTGTCACATGAATTGCCAGATGAGCGGTAACAATTGCGCTATTATGGAGCTTCATTGTGGATGATCGAGGTACTGCACGCTGCTACGGAAGACAGCGTGCTGGCATGCCCCTACAAGGACAACCAATGCGGTCACTGGATAGACTGTGGAATGCACCCACTGCCTTCACAGCAAATTGCACGCTCAGTTGGGGCCATCCAGTGCGAAGCTTTGTCTACTGGAGTGGAGGCATATCTGTGGTCAAAGGGTATCAGTACGCACACCTCTCGGACACATGTTACATACACAGCCTACGCTCCTTTGTACTACACACAAAGTGCCTCTCTTCGATGGCGAATAATCCCTTTACAAAAGCCACACAGACTTCTGAATTGTTTACTTTGCAATTTCACACTGAACGCTTTTCCAACCATTTACATGGCACAGTGTAACATTTCGCAGGCCTCCCTTGAGAAGCTTACTTCACGACGGGTTATTGCCAGTAGACTACACATTGCATGGATGTAAAAAGCTGTGGGTACCAGGCTGTTACTAAGGTCAAGGGTCAACCATTAGATAATCCAGGAAAAATGACGGACATAGCAGCTGCATCGGAGGTGACAGTAGCAAAGAAAAGAGCAAAAAAAAAGCGATGGTGCAGAAAGTACTAAAAAAAGAAGAATCGAAAAGAAGACTTGGGAATATTAAGAAACATTACAACTCATCACGGCCATGGAAGACGTTTCTATCCGATCAAAAATGGACCGATCAAAAATGGTATGATCCATAACAGCCACGTGTCGCTAGCCTTGCTTCTCATTGAGAATGCAGGTGTTGTCATTGCCGCTGATGATGGATAAAATTCATGTCCATGTAATGGAGCAGGAACAGCAAAAGGATCATATCAGTATCGGCCATTTTGCAGTCATGTTTTAGGGTCTCCACGCATGCACATCACGTAACGTATAGGATGGGACGTCGTAAAATAAACAGTTCCTCCGCCCTTTACACGATAAATTGTCAAGGGTCCCGTGAGAAATCCTCCGTTAGTGGAAGATTTGTCAGAGGTCCGGACCTATGACAAAATCTCTCAAGGGTTAACAGGGACGTCTGTCACTCTCAAGCATTGGTAACCTTTCACAAAATGGCACTTTTGTAAGATTTCTCATGCATGGGACATTTTCTCAAGCCTTTCAGCGTCATCTGAAGGGGCTAAAAAGTAAGGCTGACTCATACATATGTGTACATAGTATCTGGCTCCCACATTTTGGCGCACTTTTTGGCACACATGTACCTTGTCAATCTTCATATTGGGAGAGGGGTACTTAAATTAGCTACAAATTTAAAGGAAAAGTGGAAGACACAGACAATGCATAGTAAAAAAGCATAACAAGGAAGAAAAAACTGCTAAAAAGGAGCGTATAACAATTAATCTTTACTCATCTGTGCTGCAAAAACAATAGGCCCTAGTTGCTGAATGTGTTTAAAGTTAGCATCAATTGATCACAACTGCTTTACACTGGTGGTATTCATTTGTCACATTGTCCAGCTACATGTACATACAGTGAGGAGGAAGGATCAAGAAGGCAGGCCAGGTGTGCATTGTAAATGGTGACATCTTTTCACCATCTTTGCACGTATCAATTTTGTATTCCCAGATTTAAAAACTGTTACTCGGCTGAATGTGGAAACTTTGGATTGGTATTGTATTTGGACTGGATTGAAAGATTTTTCAACAGCCATCGTAATGAACGATGGGATAAGATAGGGCATGTTTGGGGGAATGTCCCCAAACCCACGATAGACCCGACCAGCAAGTGTTGGATCACTTGGCTGAGCATCTGTCAACCAAGCATAAGTGCTAAGTGTAATGGAGAAATTTACAGCTAAGGGCCTACACACTACAAAGTACAAAAGGCTTTATAATTCATGTAGATATGATGTTAAAATAGTTAGATGAAAAATACCCTTCTTAAATCCTATGTACCACTACCAATGATTTATTTTAAGAAATTGGACACATTCACAAGAGGTGGGCAGGTAAAGATTGTCTACAGTACGGCATGTACAGTAGCAGTTGGTGCAGGGTCGTAATAGAAATTTTCGAGGCTAACCTCTATCAGGTTAGCCTCAATGGTAGTCCCAATAAGAGCTAATATCAGTGGGACTAACCCACTCAAGTTTAGTCTTAAAGGGTAAGTTCATACGAGGGACTAACTTTGAGACTTAGCTCGAATGGGTTAGCCTGACTGACAAAATTTGTCATTTGGACACATTTTTTTAGCACCATGGGACTAAATTTGAGGCTAACCAGATTGAGTTTAGCCTTCAAAATTGGAAGGTCAGTCCCACTCCCAATGCCCTGTGGTATTTCTTTACCACCCACCAAGCATTGTTTGGACAAGGCTTACCCAGTCCCCATCACACACAACTGGTGTTGGTGGCCCCTAGAAGGTTGCGTAATCATCGGATCGTATAAAATAAGGTGATTTTTGATTTTGCAGTCATCGACTCGAACCCCTGCTGAGAAAGACTAGTAACCACAAACTAGCATCGAAGCCAGTCCCTCATCTGAACATACCCTATGTTAGTCCCTCGTCTGAACTTAGCCAAAGACAACATTTGGGCATAAAAACAAATGTTTTTTTTGCCTGATATCTCTTTCATGGATAATGTTGAGTTCCATAAGAGCTTTCTGTGTAGAGTGTTACGTGTACCGGTACTAGAGGATGAGGATGAGGACAGTTGAAGACTTGGAATATAAAGCAGGACAAGATGTGTACCTTTCCTTCTCCCTTTAGTCATGCTTTCCAGGGTCATTTCAGACTTGGAGACTATTTGTATAGCAAGCCTGAAACAACTGATGACCTCTTTTCTGCATCAGCAATACTGGAAACCCACTTGCTGCAGACTTGTGAAACCCCCTTTGCCTGTCATAACATCAGCTTGGTTATTTTGTACTTCAGTACCAGTCCTGGTCATCAACTCAAGATGGCATTTTAAGATTTTGCGCATACTGTACCGAGGCCTACTCACAGCCCTGTATCTTCTCACAGAGTGGTTTAGAGAACATTGATTTAGACCCTATTTCATGTGCATTTTACATATAAATAAATATAATTTGCCTGCAGTGCTTGCTGCTGTTGGAAAAAGAGATCTATGTCAAGCTACATGTAATGCAGTACTTTTGTATTTATACTTTTTTACAATCTTAGTCAAATGTTCAGCAGCATTTGTTCGTCTGCTGTTTGATACATGTAAATGTAATGTACATGCATGGTGTATAAATATTTTGTCTGTAGTTTTGGAATAATTTCCTGAAATTCTATGCCATATATATGCATACATGGATGCTGGCAGCCATCGTAAGTGTCCACTCCAAAATTCATTGAAGAATGGGTACATCTGTTTTATCTTGTACACAAATTTGGAAGAATGGTTTCAGCAGATGTAGTTAATTACGGATGTATTTACGCTCCATTGATATTCATTGATGGGATCATTATCCAGGCTGCTTGCTGGGTTTCCTCTCTGGTTTTTCCATTTGGAAACAGATTACTTTCAGACATGTGATTATCAAATGGAAGCAGGATGAAAATAATCAGTGCAAAACTAAAAAGGTGATCTTTCTTCCAGAAGAATTCTTGAAAGTCATCAGCTGGAAACTTTGAACACATGCACTAGGGAAATTACTATGCGATTACCTTGCAACAGAATCCCAACCTTTTTGTTGATTTGTAGTTTTACGCATGATGACAATCTTGCTTTCCATGGTTCTGATAAATTTCTAGAAACAGATTTAAATCTGAAACCTTTTTAAAAACTGCTTGAAATGAGGCATTTTTTGGTTGAGAAAAGAGAAACATCAGGCCCACTACATTGTAGATTAAAGAGAAGTGAATACCTTCCAACTTTTGACTGGTCTGCAGCTAAAGCAGAAACTCCTTATGTCATCTGATTGTCAAGGTATTGTATTTCTTCACGAATCACCATCTGCTTACAAGTCTGCACACTGGAACTGTGCTGGAGGTGGAAGTATGACCATGGTTTGGTGTCAAGGCCCTTTGAACATACAGTAGAGCTTAGAATTACTGGAAGTTATTAGGGGTCTAGAATTCATGACACATTCCAGTCTGCTGGCAAAGCAGGAGTGCTTGTGCCGTTCCTCAACAAAGTGGGTTCCTTGGTCACATCATCAGAGCTGTCTAACTGGGTCATCTGGGAGCACACCAACCCAGGATTAGGCACATTGATGGCTGATGAGCCACCAATCACCCAGTATCCTAGCTCTGGCATACATGTACATGTGTATCATTCCTCATTGTGATATAGCTACTTTGTAACATGACCTTTAAATGGGAGAATGTCTGGATGTTTTATTTAGATTGGGAGATTGTACCTATCAATATGGAAAACAACTCAGAATTAGCAATTATGCCTAAATGGGAGAAACATCTACTTCAGGCAAACATTCCTAAAAACATGCACTCCTTCCATTAGTTCTTTGATGACAATGCCACTGGCAATGTCTCCTAGGGTCTTCGATCAGATCAGTAGTGGAATGTTCATACTGAACTCTTTTGATGATCTTTTCCTCTGCATCATCAGTTCACTGCAGCCACCATGATTTCTTGCTTCTGCAGGATTTGAACAAACTTTCATGTTCTCTTAACTTTGGGCCTGAACTGAAGTTTTGATCCCAGCTTTTCTCCTCAAAGATCCTGCAAGCATGAAAATATTCAGGCCCTGTACATTTTTGAGATTTTCATTTTGGTCATTTTAGTCAGTGAGCAGTTAACAACAATTTTTAATATTACTCTTTGAAGTAGTTCCCTGACATTTATTGTTCAGTATGTAAATGCATTAGTTCAATTTTTTTAAGCGCAGCACCAGTTTTCCCCTTTCACCAAAAAAGTGTGAAAACGTGACTGGCCCAGATATTTTTTTTAAAAAAATTCTTCAGAATCTGATGAAATCTCAGTTGATAACAATGAAGGAAAGAAATCCTGAAAATAGAATTGCAAAGTCACTTCCTGAAGAATAGATTTGTTTGCCTTCTAATAGACTTACTGTACGTGCACAAAGGAAGTGCTTTGTCAAGGGGGAAATCTTCAACAGTTCAAGGTACCTGGTAAATCTTGATGTGAAATGTGTAATGCTATACTACTAATGCAGATATACCGGTACATGTACATGTACACTGGCCACTTTATGAGAAATGAGTGTGATACAAAGTAAGGTAAATGTACATGTCAATCAATTGCAAAAACAATGAGCTTTGTCCTAGATTCCAAAACAAATTTATCAAAATAATTAAAAGGTCAGTCCTACAATTAAATAATTAATCAGCTAAACTAAACACACGGCTACATGTACCCGGACGGTACATGTAAACAAATGATAACAGGAAGAAAATACCTGTCAAGTTTTGAGATGATTGGCCAATACCTTGGGTGTCTTTTGAATATGTTGATGACATCAGCACGATGTACATGTAATACACATTTACCAGAAAAAAAGCTAAAGCTCCCAAGTCCATGCTACACACATGTAGTTACGATAAGAAAAAATGTTTGCCAAATCTGCTGTAATTATTTATAAAAAGTGATGTACACAAATGTTGCAAACTGCTTACTGACTAAAATTACCAAAATGCAAATCTTAAAATTCAGTGGGCCTGACGTTTCGATCCTAGCAGGACCTTTCTCAAAGGCAAAGTGACAAGGACAAAACAGATACATGTACACGAAGGAAGGGGGAAGAGAGTGAATAGGACACGGATGAGAAACAAAGGACAAAGAATAAAGCTGGTAGGGAGAGATCAAAGGGAAGGGCAATTGGAGTAGGGTAGGGATTAGTGAGACAAGGGGAAAAGATCAAAGAGAGAAGTGTTGAGGAGTGAACACAAAAGAAGGATTATCAGAAAGCTGCATGGTGTTAGTCATTACCCTCCTGGATGTTGAGACCATGTGGTTGAATAGTCCGAAGACACTTCATCCACATTTTCTCACGGCTAAGTAGGACAACATTACTACAGTGACCAAGTGATTCTATGCCCAGTACACTCATATCTGATATCGAATGATCAGGGAGATTGAAGTGATACCCAACAGGGGTGTCCATTTTACCGGTTTTGATTGTAGACCTATGGCCATAGATACGTTTGCTTGCCTCTTCATGGGTGACTTTAAGGAACGCATGCTAGGATCGAAACGTCAGGCCCACTAAATTTTAAGACAATTATTTCTAAATTAAATGTGTATTACATTGTACCTCATAAATGAATTAGATTACGATAGTATGGTGGCAATTCTTGGAAACAAACTTTTCCTCACTTCACATAACAATGCCAAGTGCTAGTGCTAATCTACTTGAACCTAAGGTTGTGTGGTAAAGGCATGTTCATGACAAGACATCCCTGATCTACCTGCCTTACAATGTGGCCAAGACTACATGTACATGTACATGAACCAATGACATGACTTAGACAGGCATACACATGTGATGCACAGCTGCTTGATCAAGACTCACATTGCACTATATGGACTTTTCACGAAAGATATGGTTTTTGAGAATCCATAACATTAAGAGTAATCTTATGTCTGAATTTACCATGTAC
Organism: Luidia sarsii; assembly: GCA_949987565.1. Classification (NCBI taxonomy): domain Eukaryota; kingdom Metazoa; phylum Echinodermata; class Asteroidea; order Paxillosida; family Luidiidae; genus Luidia; species Luidia sarsii. The sequence continues at coordinate 11,739,037 of OX465110.1, forward strand.
ACGTTTACTGTATTATACGCATACTAAGCCCAAGACAAATAACTTCAAGAAACTCCACAAATACCGGTACATGTAGAGAAGAAAATGTGATTAACCGATTGCCCTTGTAATACACTGCCACTAAATCAAGTACCGGTACTGATGATTAATATCTCAGAACAGATGCAGAATTAAATGTAGTTTGTAGTCTTGTAGTTCATCTCCAAAATTAACAAATACATTAGAAACACAACAAAATACCTAGCTAGTCCTTGTATTATTGTCCCTAAAATCAAACATCAATGTTGATCTGAAAATGAGTTCAATATTGTCAACAAAAGAATTTGAACAAAAATCAATGTTGGTGTGAAATTTTTATATGTAAGTGTGGGGATCTGGGTTTGAGTGCAACCCTCCCCAATTATATCAGGCAGATGGACAACGTGACCTTTCCCTGTGATTACCTCAGTACCTGGTGGAACCCTTCTTTGCTACCACTATAACTTTGTTTATACAGTAGTACATGTAGTTAATTTACTGTTGTTGGTTTGTGAGACCACGTGAGACTATGTTTACACTGAATCCTGTGAGGAGGATCAGATCCCATGAGGAAGATCAAAGGGCAACCAATGAGAGTGTACCGGTAAATAAGAATCTGATTCCAGGAGCTGATCCAGCTCTTGGGAAGGATCACACCTGGGTCTGAACAGCGTGCGGGATCAACATTTCAGTGTGAACGCATTGCAGGATCTGATCCTGCATTTCACAACATGGAGGTATGTTCAAAGTGCAGGACTATATGCATCCCGTGCAAATCTGGATGCAGGTCCATGGTCCAACGCATGTGTGTGCCTAATCAGCGAGAAACTGCATGTAAGCACATTCACTGTACATGTACGTATGTACATTGTACATACATGTATGTACTGTACATTACACATACATGTACACAATATCATGTGCATGAGCCTGTGAATAATGTATGAGTACTTACACCTTCACATGTCTGTACATGTGTGCCAAAACGAGTGGAAAATGTAGAAATTACACGCATTAATTTGATTGGTCAATTTCTCTTCATAGTTGTTGTATACTGGGGAATGAAATCACAGGGCAGACATGGTACGTCACGGATGGGTCATATGGACAAACGCGGTTGACCGCAGGATCTGATCCACCTTGCGGGAACCAGTGTAAGCGTGAAATATAAGGGGATAGAGAGCCAGCATGGGGAAGTGGCCAGGGACCAAGTTGCCCTGGAATGTGAGAGAGAACCACTTTAAGGCCGATTTGAATCACCTCCATGGCTAGTGTACATGCATGTACATGTACATGTACAGCAGGTTGACAATGTAGCCAGGGCAGTTGCTCACTGACACTGCCAAGCCAGCGGCACATGCTTCCATGATGCATGGCCAGGCAGAATCAGGATGATGAAGTCGTCGTTGAAGCCGAGGGTACTGACACAGTGACATCAGCTTGGTAGACAATGATGAAACCAACAGCCAGAATGTTTAGGTTGTGATTTGTTAGTATTACTTAATCACAAGCCTCCCCATCCCACCACAGAGACAGAACAAATGAATACAAATAGATTTATGCCACTAATACATATAGTTTTGTTTTGTTCTGTACGTGTGGCCCATGTGGTGATTATTTTTGAAGCCAGGATCTCGCAGAAAAACAGATGGCCAACCATCCAGTCCACCAACCATCCAGTCCATCCAGTCACGAATACGTAAGAAAGTGTCTTCAATGCACTGGAGTCATTCAGAGCAAATCAGGATACAAGAATGAAAACATTGAAAACAATGAAAAGTGGGAGGAGAAACAAGCTGAAAAAGAGTGGAACAGAGAGGCCCGATGAAGGCCAGAATACCTGAGAACATGACCTTCAATATTTATAGCAATGACATTACAACTTGGCCCTCAATAGTACAAATATACATGTAGATGTACATACAGGGTCATACTTTTTATCTATTCAAACAGCTTCATACACACCTGTAGGTCAAAAAGTCCTTTTATTGTCATTTAACCATTTGCCAAACCAAACATGTACAAGCAAATACTTGCACGTGATCAGTCAACCAGGAAAACTTTCCTGTTTACACATTCAGTATTTGCTTTATTAACATGTCTCATTACTAGTAATTGAAATTGTAAAAAGTATAACTAGCGTCATTCATTACATAGTTAGCATAATCTTAGTTTTACTGATGAGGCAGGCCAATAGACACTCCCAGCCGAGCTTTGTTGAAATATTCTCCTGCAGTTGCACTGAACGATGCATGCAGGCTGCAAGAACAATGTTGGCTGTGTTCTTCATGTCTGTGTCATTTCTGCCTGTCAGTCTTTCATGTGCATTTTCATTTACCATTCTAGCCCTGCCCAGTTGCTAGTTAAATGTTCTCATTTCTTTGGTCAGTGCCCGTTTGTCAGCATAGGGCATCATGAAGTGGATATGCAGAGTCAGCCAGAATCACAAATGGCATGTCAAAATTGTCAATACCCTCAAGAGTTGCCTCTGCTCTCCCACGTGAAAAATGGTAGAGTTTGCAAAAGCGTGCATACTCCCAGGGAAACCAAAGTTACCATTTAAGAAGTGATACTTGTGGTTGATGTACAGGTAGTACCTTGCAAAATCACGGAATATCATCCTTTATGATTATTTATAGAAGTCGGTCTTGAAACCCCCTGCCAAGACTGGCAGGTGTGTTCTGTCCATCATTCCAGTGAGCTGAGGGAAGCCCCACTGTGAATGGACTCCATGGACGATTGGTAGAAGGGCATCACCCTTCACAAGGCATATTAGCTTTGGAGTTAAAACTGATGCTATTGCTTTGCATGTGTGATGCATGATAATGCAAACTCTCAATTCCAACCACAAATAGCTGGGCTATGGTGCAGTACCACATTTGTCACTAATTGCCATGGTGTAATTGTGACTCTTTCCGCTCTTTTATGGCCTTAAGAAGATGGGTGTCTGCCTTTTCTATTTCAGGGCAAAGTTGATCACACGTGTAACTAAATTGCACACCCAGACAGAAAAAAATACCTAGAGAAGAGTACAAATCATAAAGAAAACTGCAAAGACATCTGCATTTCTATTCAACATTAATTGCTTAAGTACTGGTAAATCATTAACTTGTGAATTCTATTTTTAGATGATACCATTAATTCATACTATTTTGTTTCCAGTTTGAAGAGTAGTGTGATGGTCACATAAAAAAAACCTAGAAGTTGTAGAACGTGTTCTTTTCCCCCCATTTCTCAGTCCCATTTTGTCCCGCTCTAAAATATACATTCCCATACTGACATTCTTCAGTTCTTTCTTTGAAAATTACCAAAAATAAAGTTATAACATGATGTTTGCGTCGAGGAGAATCCCGCCCGAGCTGCCTGAAATATTTTTATCAGGCACCGGGCAAAACACTGAGCATTCAGTGTTTACCACGTCGAGTAAGGGAAAAACCTCTTTGAAAAAATAAAGTTGTAATGCGCACTAGGAAATTGCAGGGAAAAAATGCTTCTCAATATCTCACTTTATTTGCGATACATTGCCACCAATCTCTTTATGCCTGCTCCACGTTGTCATTTTCTGCCACCGTATCCATTCATTGCCATAACAAACACCAGTTGATTGCGAGACAAATGATCTCAAACAATCATCTGAAATCTTTGCTGACTGCGAGCGAGCCTTTGCCGAGTATGGGGTTGTACTGCTCAAGCCATTTTTCTATGCAGAATCAAACAAAAACAGCACATAAATGTTAGAAACAAAGAATTGTTAAACAAGACAGAGGTAGCCATGTTGGTTGTGAAAACCAAAGGATGTTGCAATACAATGTGGGCCTGGAAGTCTATGGGGTCACAAGTATGTACAGTATGCCGATCGATCTATATCAATATTCCACAGTATGAATGCTTGGGTGCATTAGGCGTACTGTGAACGTTGCATTTCTCCGACCTTCATTTGAAAACTTGCGGGGCTGAACCAGGGCAGATCAGGTCGGTTTCAACACTGATCAAAAAGGAGATAGTGAGAAAAGGCCTTTTATCTTTTGCTGAGTATCTTAGTTTCTGCGTAAACTTTACTTGTGTCTGAACGTCCATCTCATAAGTTCGTAACAAATTCAGTAGGCCAGCTTCTGGAGCAAGATTGGGTGCAGTCAATGCATGTACATTGTGGGCTCACAGCTCACTCGACTCCCTGGTTTTTTACCAATGCTGCCTGCCTGCTTACCAAACTGGGATCCCCATTTGGTTCGTCCTTGACGTACAGACACCAACTGCCAATACAACTTTTACAAGAACTAAGCTGTATCTTAAATGTCTTCATTGAATTGATAATATAATACTGTATTGCAAAAGGCAGTGGTTTGACATGTTGTGAGAGCAGTGCATAAAAATGGCTTTAAGAAATGAAGTTCATTCTGAAATGTCTCCCACTTTTTAATCCCAGTGCACAGTGCATGAGACTGTGACTATCAGCAATTGCTGAGCTTGTTTACATGTATATCTCCCTGCATGGGCCACCCTCAGGAGGAAGGCACATGCATGTACAGTTTGACTGCAATGGGTTTTTTTTATTTTGGGGGTCACAATTTTTTATGTGTGAATCACGATTTAAATCTCAATTTGTTTTTTGTATCAGAAAAGCCGAAATGGTATTGATATTGCACACTTCACTTGTATTAGAATGTACAGTTATATCATGCCATGGTTATATTAGTACCGGTATTTATGTTCTATACACAAAGTCAAACAATGTGGCTGATGTGTAACAATGCATGAATCTGCTGCCTTGTGTAAGGTACATGGACATCTATCACAGATTTCATGTACAACATCTAGACTGCTGTTCTGGTGCTTCATATGTACAAATGTAGGCTGTACATCAGTTTGAGTATATGATTCAGATTTGTTTTGTTAAAATAGGTCTACACTACTTTTATGCTTCAGAGGATGGGTGACAAATTACCAGTGGAAATTGCCCAGTTTAGTTATATTAGAGTGAAATTATCCCCTCTTGTGTTGCATAAAAATTCTTGGAAATGGTGGAAATGTGAAAAGGGTACAAACCAAATGTATAGTACTGCAATCACTGCATGTACATGTACAGATGCACAAATATGTACCAGTGCATTATGATACAGTATAATCAGTGACTTGAAGGAGGTACAGTACCCTTGTCACTGATATCAACTGAACATTTGCTTGCTTGAGTTTCTTTGTTAAAGAATTGTGTGTTTGTATAATGTGATGAAATAGCATGTTGCAGGCAATTTTTTGGCTCTTTCATTTTGAAAAGCTTGATAAAAATAATGACATTTGTAACCAGATTATTCCTTTGTAAAGATACTATGACTGATCATTTCATTTAAAGAAAAAAAAAATCTACCCTTTTCGTCAAGGAAAGTGTCATTTTGTGTGCAAGCACCAATCCCATTTTTGGCTTGCAGTACAAACTATGTACACATGTACATGCAGTCTACTCATTGAGCAGATTTCTAGTTCTGTATGAAAAGCTCTTAGAAAGCTATTCCAATTGACATCCTTCAAAACCGTAAGTATGAGAAATGTACACACCCATTTTTCTCCAAAACACTGTAAAACTCTCCTTCTCCACTTTGTCTCACCAGACTTGCCTCCAAATCCATAGCATTATTGGTGTGCTGTAGGGCACAGCGTATTCAATTTCCTGTCTATGAAACACCTGGCTTGCATGCTCTGAGCACACTCAGTATCATCATTACTGTATCCTATGCAGTCTGATGATCAGAGGGAGGCAGGTGGAGGTGGCTGACATTACATGCTCTGGGTCGACTGCTCTTCTGCACTTTCCTTGATCAGTCCAGCACAACTCACAATATATTTTTTTTATTCCTTTCATCAAGGTGAAATTGGCAAAATGAACCCATGTACCAGCGTCCATCGGAAGTGAATGCTCCGTGACATCCTTCTACACGAAGAAGGTATATAAGTGAAAAATGTCTTGCCCTATTTTAGTCAGAGGCTGTCTTCTTGTAGAGAACTTTTTGCTGCCATTTTTGTGAAGGATGCAGAGAGAAAGAAACAATATGTAAACCTTCCCAGCCTGTGGGGACTTAAAAGCATTTGATGAAGAATGTTTGTGGAAGTTGACTGCCTTGACTAGATATTTTTTAATTTAGAATTTAGCTCTAGACTTGTGGAATTTGAAGTTTATTTGTTGCAGAAATCAGGATTTAGGCCTGGTCATAAAAATTTGAGACAAATTTCTCCCTTCCCAAAAAAATCCAAACTGAGTCTGTGCAGAAATCTGGTAAACTTAACCAAATTATCCGATGTACATGTGTAGCTGTCTATATTAAACACATTAAATGATTTAATTCTTCAGTCAGGACTAGTTTTGAGGAAATAATCCTTGCTCCTACTTAATACAAATGGATGAAAGCCAGTGTAGAAACAATTGACATTCATGACATCAGTGCCAAATATTGATGTTGCAGAGTAATATTGCTTGTAATATCCTTTGACATGGATACTTTGATGATTGAGGCATGACAAATGCAGATAGATTATAGGACAATGGTAGATTGTCCACTGTATGTGACTCTGCAATCTTCTTGAATGTAGTGCTTTGGAATTTGGAATCATCCACAACTGATTATTGAAATATTAAATCTAATTGTAAAAGACATTCATTGATTCAATATTTATGTATATAGTATGTGTCATACAACATTTGCCATGAGAACAATATTGCTCATTTTCTTTGAAATTCCATCAAATGCATTATTCTTAAAGTGAAAGAGTAGCAGTGAATGGCAGTGAGTGCTAGTCCCATCCATGGTTGATATTGAATTCACATGCATCACATGCAAATACAACACATGAAGCAAATGCAAGTAATAGTATTAAAGAACACTGCATCACCTTAGTCTATAAGATGCTGTTAGTCTATGCTAAATGTATAAAGGTTGGGAAACTCCTAAAACCAGAACCACTGGATGCCTGTTGAGTGACTTGACAGATATTGTCAATCATTGAACATGCACATATACTGATGTGTATGGTTTATAGGGCCGAGGTCAAGAAACTGGAGGGCAATCACTTCTCAGTCATCTTTTGGAAGTGTACATCTGTACATACACTGTAGACATGTACCTGTACTGGTACTTAAAATGGCTTTCAATGTATCTTCATGTACTGGGTTATTTGTGGATTTATGTACTGTACATGTACATACATGTATATAATGTAGCAGTGATTGATGCATAATAGTTTGTAGTCTTTTCATACTACAACAATTTCCAAGAATTTTTCTACATCATAAGAGGGCACCTTTTCACTCTAATATCACTAAACTGGACAATTTACTCAGGTAATTTGTCACCCATTCTCTGAAGCAGGGCTGAAAGTGTTTACACAGAAATTACATGTATGCTTATTTCCTAAGAAACAGCGGCAAGAGGGAATCCAAGGCAGGTTTAGCCAACCCCAGTGTTGCAGTCAAGAATTAAATCAAACATGAGATCAGTCAATCATTCATTTACACAGGAAAAGATTGGTAGTGTAAATCAATGGAGTGTATCAGATCCCTGTATCAGCTTCCCGTGGTGAAATGTGCGGTGAGGATAATTGCTGAGGTTAGATATCCCTTGGATCCACCTATAAGAAATACAAATTCCTGGGACATAGGTGTGTGTGACAAGGCCTAATACCATTTTAGTGGCATGGTGTGCTTTACATGGACAAGAGAGGGCGCTAGAACTGGGTATGGATGCAGACCACTAACTAACCAACCCCCACCTCAAAGTACAGGTCACCAGTGCAAAAACGTGTGCCTGCATGCTAAATTATTTTGTTTCTCAGTTATTGTAATGATACAGGAAGTTATGGCTTATTTTGTAATCTGTCAGATTCTTTTAAATGTTTGTATTGATGACTGTTAAGAAAGATTGTTTACTTATTATCCCAAGAAAAAAGCCTAAACCGTGAATGTTTTTTTCAAAATGAAGTTGATGCCTGTTTAGGGGTCACATCCCTTCAAGTTCAAAATAGTCAAATCTTGTGAATTTGTACAAACCTGAAGCTTTGAAGCTTAGAGGTTGTAATAAGCATCATTTATTGAGCAACTCAAGCTTCATTAGTGTGTAGTGACTCATTTTTTCTGCTATCGTATTTACTCTAAGCACAACATTCATCTTGCCACTTCTATAGCCACAATTACATGTAAGCCTACTTCACCAAATCTTTTGGAGGATTTTCCCACATTCAGTGGAATCATTTGTTACATGAAACATTAATGGTTATCCATGTACATGTTATATGATTTTTATTCTTATATGGTCCACTTATTTAGTGACATGCACCAACAAGCACAGAATATGTCTATGTTATTTCAAATATTTGGATAGTAATATGTGGACACCAGCCCTTGTGAAGTATTTCAAATGTTTGAATATCAAGTATACAAGGTTAGGTATCGGCTCCTTTTAACACAGTATGAGACAGGTATTCTAAACGCAGGCTAAGTGCAGTTCCCATTCCAAGTCGTTTTACTTTTAAAAAGTGGTAGGATTGGTCTTTGACCCGAGCCTGATTAAATTTCAGGAATATGTAAAAGACCCAAATAGTCAGAAATGAATTTCAATTAATGCCTTCCTTGGGTGTAAACCTGGACAGTGCATTAGTGAATTTGTTTAAAGGGTTTGCAACTTCCTACTGAGCATCAAATGTGCCAAATGTTTGTTTAATGTACTATAGTATAAACTCACAAAGTTGATAGTCCTAAAACAGGCACTTGTTGGACCTTGGAAGATCAGGGTTAATGTAGTCCAATTCTAGTCTTGGTTTTCTCCAGGTTGCTGTGATGTTTTGACTCACAGGAAACCTGTCACTTCCAGCTGTCACCTGAGTTTTGACATCCAGCAAGATCCCTTGACTCCTAGTTTCACCCACTTATTCCACAATTTACTCTGAATAGGAACTTTCACTAACCTTCTTCAATCAGATTCTCCACATGTGACCTGTGTTTTGATATCCCCCGTAAGTAGTCACTAAAATTCAATTTCAAGAATCAGAAGGGACTCCAGAAAAAAATGTGTGTACTGCAGTTCTGTATGTGTTTTAGTCACAAAGTACAATTTGCAATATGACCAACCTGATTACGACTCGTAGTTTGAAGCTACTTGACAATTGGCAGTTCTAAGGCCTACAAAATAAACAGCACGTTTCACTGCAATGTGAAGTAAATGTGTTTGTCCTAACATTGTAGGATCACATGTTCAAATTTTAACCATGCAAGATGCAGAACTTGGGTGAAACACCCAAGTACTTCAGTGTATATGGCACAGTTCCTGTTTTCATTTACAAATTCAGCCACATTATGAATATGTTGTCTACTTTCTCTTGTATCACTTTTTGGCAACTGATTCATGGATATCTTTAACCAGCAACAGCACTTCAAGAATCAATCCTTCCCCCATACATCAAGTAATTCACCTGTACCCTAACATTTCAATTTGGGCTTCAATTATCTCTCCAACCACGAAGCACCTGTCTGTTGTTATTTCAGCATTTGGCAAAGTTTCTGGCTGACCATTCCTCTGGCATGCTGGTATTTTTGTCCCATTGCCTGCCAACCAGTCTGGCATGTGTGATGCAGGGGACATTCCTGAGAGGAAACCAGTGCTGTTGGCTGCTTGTCATGTGTGCTTGCCATCACAAACGCTCAAAGCTTATTGCACCTGGCATCAGAGAAGCTGACTGGAGACAAATATAATTTCTTTCTCATTTTAGATTTCATTTGGAATTCCAACTGTTAGCTAAATCCAGTCATGATTATAGCAAAGATATAATAAGTGAACCGAGTCAAAAGTTTAACAAGTCTTTTGTCCATTATTTAGGGGAAAATGGAAATATCATTCTTGTTCAGTCTTATTTCATTTGATAATTGCTTTTTCAGTGCCTGGGTTTACAGCCACCAGTGTATAGGTCACAGGAAACAGACTGTAGTTTTCATAAAGAAAATATTTTCATAAAAATGAATAAATGATTCTACATGACAAGCCAGTTTCATATGTCATGTCAGTTAATTTTCCTTGACAGGAATTTCCAATACATTGAAAAATATCAATGGGGCAGACATAATGGGGTGACATTATTGGTCTGAAATCACTTCTGGCTGTCAATATGCATTGAAATAGGGCTGTTAAATTATAACCCTAAAGCCCACATAAACCTTGAACAATCTTGTCGACAAGTGTTCTGTTGTCATGATCGAATGATAGGGACTGTTCAAATGTGAATGATTGGGGTGTAGTTGATTATTACTATTTATGCCACTGAAGTTAGAATATGCATGATAGAAGGGTGACAGGAACCAGCCAGGGAGATATAGGAGGGTGCTGGGATCCAGCCAGGGAGATAGGAGGGTGCTGGGATCCAGCAAGGGAGATAGGAGGGTGACAGGCTCCAGCCAGGGAGATGGAAGGGTGACAGGATCCAGCCAGGGAGATGGAAGGGTGACAGGATCCAGCCAGGGAGTATGAGGGTGACAGGATCCAGCCAGGGAGATAGGAGGGTGACAGGATCCAGCCAGGGAGATAGGAGGGTGACATGATCCAGCCAGGGAGATAGGAGGGTGACATGATCCAGCCAGGGAGATGGGAGGGTGACATGATCCAGCCAGGGAGATGGGAGGGTGACAGGATCCAGCCAGGGAGTATGAGGGTGACAGGATCCAGCCAGGAAGTATGAGGGTGACAGGATCCAGCTAGGGAGATATGAGGGTGACAGGATCCAGCCAGGGAGATGGGAGGGTGACATGATCAAGCCAGGGAGATAGAAGGGTGACAGGATCCAGCCAGGGATATACACTGTAGGAGGGTGACAGGATCCAGCCAGGGTGATATGAGGGTGACAGGATCCAGCAAGGGAGATATATAGGAGGGTGACAGGATCCAGCCAGGGAGATAGGAGGGGACATGATCCAGTCAGGGAGATGGGAGGGTGACATGATCCAGCCAGGGAGATATAAGGGTGACAGGATCCAGCCAGGGAGATATGAGGGTGACTGGATCCAGCCAGGGAAATGAGAGGGTGACTGGATCCAGCCAGGGAGATGAGAGGGTGACTGGATCCAGCCAGGGAGATAGGAGGGTGACAGGATCCAGCCAGGGAGATATGAGGGTGACAAGATCCAGCCAGGGAGATGAGAGGGTGACAGGATCTAGCCTGGGAGATGAGAGGGTGACAGGATCTAGCCTGGGAGATGAGAGGGTGGCAGGATCCAGCCAGGGAGATGGGAGGTAAACAGGATCCAGCCAGGGAGTATGGGGGTGACAGGATCCAGATAGGGAGATATGAGGGTGACAGGATCCAGCCAGGGAGATGGGAGGGTAACAGGATCCAGCCAGGGAGATATGAGGGTGACAGGATCCAGCCAGGGAGATGGGAGGGTAACAGCCTGGGATCCAGCCAGGGAGATAGGAGGGTGACAGGATCCAGCCAGGGAGATGGGAGGGTAACAGGATCCAGCCAGGGAGATAGGAGGGTGACAGGATCCAGCCAGGGAGATGGGAGGGTGACAGGATCCCTGATGTTGCTCTTATGGTAATGTTTACCTGGTATTTGAGCCTTATTGGAAGGGTTTTTTTCTTCTAAAAAGTGAAAGAAAAATGGTTGCATTTTAATATTTCATTATCATGATGTTAAAGGGTTGCAATTCAAATGTATGGTTTCAACAATACCAAACACCAGTGCTACAATTTACTATGAAGCAAAATACAACCCCAAACCTTTACAAGAGAATATAGTTGTGCATTTATTAGTTATTTGTCAGGCATTGTTCCATCTGGGATGTTCCAGATCACAACCGGACACAAATAACAAATTGACCTGCTTAAAATTGTCATGTTAAGCTGAAGGTATTTACTTTATTTTCATTAATTTTTGCACTATTTCTACTTAATAGGCAAGATGCAATTTGACAGATCAAATGTAGTAACAAAATACAATAGTGTGACATTCTGTTTTCTCATTGTGTTAACTTTCAATTTCACACTACTGTCCATGGATTTGGTCTGATCCTTTGATTACCCAAAATTGCTATTGCTATTGATGGGACCTTACTTGGACCATTTCACATCATAAAGGCAAAGCAAGAAATGTACATGATAGGCAATGTGCACATTGGTATGTACATTAGATGGTGCATGGCCCTACTGGGCCTTAGATAAGCTTCAAATGATATGTCTTATAGCAACACTTCAATAACTTTGAACTTCCTATTGTGTTTGTGGAATAGCAAATGTGCAAATTGCCTGCAAAATTTGGGCCGATACAGACACCTTATCCTGATATTGTATACTCTCTGAGTGACAATTACCTAATAGGGCTTTTAACACTACAAAAAAAGAAACGCAAAATTAAGTGGGCCTGACGTTTCGATCCTACATGTAGCAGGACCTTTCTCAAAGGCAGAATGACAAGGACAAAACAGATACATTTACACGAAGGAGGGGGGAAGAGAGTGAATAGGACATGGATGAGAAACAAAGGACAAAGAGTAAAGCTGGTATTAGGGCAAGGAGTAGGGTAGGGATTAGTGAGAAGAGGGGGAAAGATCAAAGAGAGAAGAGTGGAGGAGTGAACACAAAAGAAGGATTATCAGAAAGCTGCATGGTTAGTCATTACCCTCCTGGATGTTGAGACCATGTGGTTGAATAATCCGAAGATGCTTCATCCACATTTTCTCACAGCTAAGACGGACAGCATCACTACGGTGACCAAGGGATTCTATGCCCAGTACACTCATATCTGATATCGAATAATCAGGAAGATTGAAGTAATACCCAACAGGGGTGTCCATTTTACCGGTTTTGATTGTAGACCTATGGCCATAGATACGTTTTTTGAGGGTGTTTTTGGTCTCGCCAACATACTGAACATTACAAACTCTACATGAGATGAGGTATTTGATGTTTGAGGTAGTGCATGTGATAGAGCCATAGTAGGTCCTGTGGGTAGTTCCAGAGGAATGTCCATTGAAAGAGTCTATTTCCTTGACATGGGTCTTGCAAACAGTGCATTTCGAGGTACACTTAAATGTACAAAATTTAGTGGGAGGTGAAGTGTCCAAAGGGGGAACATCTGCTCGGACAATTAAGTCACCAGGTTATGGGGTGCCTGATGAAAGCCAAACAGCCGAGTTTGGAATGGCATCAGCCAGAAGATCTGAAGTATGGAGAATATGGTGGTTTTCCTTAGTTATCTTCCTAAGAGGAGGAAGAGAAGGGTGGTAGGAAGTAACTAAGGGAACCTTGGGATTGTCCATGGGACCTGGTGGCTTTTGTTTGAGTGCCGAACTTCTGGGAATGGAATAAACTTTAGCAATGGAATTCTTCACTTGGCGAGAACTATAGCGTATGACTATGAGGGGATTTGGGGAACCAAGGGTCTGAGAAAAGAGTCAATGAAAAGAGATATGTGTTCCATAGGTGAACCATTGCCAGAGATGATGGGTCTGCCTGGGTTGTTGGTCTTGTGAATTTTCGGGAGAAGGTAGAATCTGGCAGTTGTACAATTGATCGGTAATAGAAATCTGTGAGCTTTTTTGCTCAATTGATCACGTGATCACACGTCATCCAAAATTCCCTTAATTTGCTCTGAAAAATTGCCAGTTGGGTTAAGCCGCGTCCGCACTGGACTTAAAATGGGTAAACTAACAGAGCAAATGGGTAAATTGACCATTTTAAGTCCAGTGCGGACAGCCCAGGAAGTTTTCCTCCCAGGTAACTTACCCGACTCCAGTGGGTAGTTTAACCGACCAACTTCTGCCCGGTTAAATTGACCAGGTCAGTTTAACCGAGTCGATAAGTCCAATCCGGACACGACGTCTCGGTAAAAAACCACATCCGGCACCCCGCACGTTACGTTACTGTATGCAAGACTCGTGCGGGCGCAGGGTAACAACGTGTTTGTGTATCTAGAGTACACACACATGTACACGAGTCGGTTAGTTTTACCGATCGTCTCGGTTAGTTTACCCGAGTCGAAAAGTCCAAGTGCGGACGCCGGGAAGATTTACCCATTGGAATGTTACCCACGGGCTCGGTAAAAAATAAGTCCAGTGCGGACACCGCTTTAGAGTCCAGACATCTATAGTGCTGGGGATTGTTAAGTTGGCGATTGGCTTCATCAATATATTTTTGGCGATCCATGATTACTAAGGCTGACCCTTTATCTGCTGGCTTGATAATTATGTCACCGCGGGAACGTAGTGTTGAGAGCAAGACGTTTTTCCCTAGGGAGATTGTTTTGGGGCGTATGGGTGTAAGATGATAAGATGATTTGGATTTTGGTAATTTTAGTCAGTAAGCAGTTTGCAACATTTTTGTATATCACTACAAAAAAGAATGACTGACCTGTTCACACCAGAGTTTAATACCATGTCAAACCATGTACATGATTAATAGGTTTGCTGTGACACCATGTAAATTCTCTTTTGTGAGTATGTGTGGTTCTGAAAAGAACGTTTTGAACAGTGTAGGCTACTCTTTTCGTCTTCAGGAGACTGCTGAAAAGTTCCTGTGGTTCTTTTCAGAACCAGACATACTCACAAAAGAGAATTTACATGGTGTCACCGGAAACCTATTAATACTGCTATTCTCACCAGTCACCATGCAAACCTTCAAATCTCATTCAAACCATGTACATAAGGCGCTCAACCCATGTTGAAACTAACTCAGCTCAGAAGGTGGGTATTGACAGTGGTTGACCTGTGTGGTAAAAGTTTGACATGGGTTGAAAGCGCTAGTGTAAACTGCTGTGTTTTATTTCCACCCATGTAAGCGTGCGTCCAGTCAACGTGACATGCAGTCATCATGCATTTGCAAAGAACAAGCAAATTTTGTATCCTTTGACCTCCCACAACACAACACCTGCATCCAAAGTTTACCGTGCATTAAACGATAACAAAGATTGACAGGAAAGACATGTAGGCCTACATGTATATGAATATCAGAATTCCTCTTCAATTGATATGACATCGAAAATTGTAAAGAGACTGTCAAGGAGCGAAGAAGAGGTGGACAAAATGCTGAGCATCTGGTCAGACGTATCATTTCAGAGCAAGCTGGATGGAACAACATGAAACAACAAAGTATTCTTTTCAGCAGGCAATCAGGCAAAGCACTGAGCACAATGCAATTTGTACAGCAAGTACATTCTCCTCGATGCAAACGGTACATGTATATTATATCTATGAACAAAGTTTTCGTTAAAATCAGCAAGGAATTGATGATGGCTGGTTTTCAGAAAACAGCAGTTCAGAGTTGGGACAGACTAAACAATCTCCGACAAGACTACAAGAATGCCGTTGCATTGGTTGCATGGCATTATGGGACTTTTGTAAGTGTGAACAGATCAACACAACATTGGTCCAAACTTACCGTGTAGCGCAAAAGCTTGTTTTGCATAGTGTGAACGTACAGCATGATTGACCCCTGTAAGTTTTGACTAGTGTAAATATGTTACTGGTATGTGTTAAGGCCAAATGTGAATAACACAGAAGTAATTATTGGATGATCTCTGATGGTAATAGAGTGGCTGATTCTGGAAACCTTTTGAATTGATGGACATCAAGCCCAGTAATTTCTAATAAGGGTCCAAACTTGGAGAAGCTAAGAAGTCAATGGGAGGAGTCACAGTACAAACAATCGCTCACCAAATGCTTGGTAAAAAATACTCTCAGTGGTGAAATGCTTTAGCATTGCAATTGGTGCATTCCTTTTGATTCTGAAAGACAATACATAGGCCAAGAATCTTAAAAAGTCAAAAACAAATACTCCAAGCAGAACCAATTGAGGTTGCTGGCCAATACATATGGCTGGACATATCAGGATAATTGATCTGGATTTGGGTAGATCTGTTGAAAACAGGCCTTGTATAAGCTGACCACACATGTACATGTTCCCTGTACATTCCCTTGGTATCACCAAAGAGGTATTGGGCGAATTACCATTTACATGTACCATGAATAGTCCATGAAATGTAGTGTGGTGAACTGCACCATTCTGGGAAAATGATTTTTTGAAAATGCCCATAGACAAATTTACAACAGTTTTCTGAAGGCCATGAGGGCTGTCTGTACTTGCTATAATGCCTTGCATGCCTGCTGGCAAGCCCAAGTTGTCATTTTGTTCAGAAGTCTGGGGGCAGTTCTTGGCAGGATGGTCTGTATGTACAGCTGTGCTTCAATCAATCTCATAAAGGCATCTGTGTTTTGACAGGTTATCACCAGGGCTACAGACACAGTATGAATGCTGTTTCTCTCTCTCCTCGCTTGGTAAATTAGACAGGTATAGCAAAAGTACATGGAAATATATCTGTGGTAGTTCTGTTCATTTTGGTGTGTAGGGTTAGGTTGGCAGAAGACTTCAGCAGCTGATGAGTTGTGAATGATGACCTAACGTGGCTGGATATGACAAGGATGGATGGCTTATTATGGAGACTTGATTTCCAAGACAAGATCAACTCAAAAGATTACTTGCACTTAAACAGTTTGAAGAATCTACCATTTAAGTTGTTAATTGTTGTTGCACATTCAGATTAAAATCTAAATTAGTCCAAAACAAATTTAAGAAAAAATAAAACTCAGTAAATGGTGGACAAATGTTCATTACTTTTTCATCAATGATTTTGGATGATTGTTTCTAGTTTAAAACAGAATGCCAGTCAAGTGTCATGGCCAAATTCAAATTGGTTTGTTTTCTTGTAGATTTGTCGCCATTGTCGTAGAAGTTGTCATATAAGTAACAACAATTTGAAATTGAGCCTATAGTCAATTTGTGTGAACCAAGATTCAAAGAGGGAGCCTGGATTCATTTCTGTAAATCTAAAATACCTTCTTGAAATGCATCTTATAGCTGGATGCATCTCCTGCTTGTTACATGATTCAATGTACCGGTACATGTAGCTTGAAGTTAGAACACTAGATTAGTTTATATAGTTGATGCTTAAATTCCACAATGATGCAACAAAAATAATTTAAATTGAATCACAAAGTTCTGATGATATATCGAACAGCTTGAAACACAATTGATCAATATATACCAAAAGATTGACACACATGCACAAGTATGTAATAAAACTCTTGGAGAGAATGCACTATGTTGAGACTTTGTTTCGACATTTTAGCACCAATTTATCTGTTAACATTTGTCATTTCACTTGCAACATCGAGGGCTAGTCAATTTTTCACTTGCCACAAATTTCCTTTGCTAGCGTGTGAATTTTGAAGCCCTGTATTGTGATATGTAATTCATGTTATTATAAACCAGGTGCCTCAAGCCTCAATCACTATTGAATTCCCTGGCTGGGAAGATAATGATTTTTCTCTGGGCCCCTGCTCATCAGTCTAGTGTTAGGTGCAGATTATGCCCAGGTGGCACAACACCTAAGACCAGACAGCCAAACCTGGGTCCCTCAACTTTTTTTGATTGATTTGAGGAAAGGGTGTGTTCATTCTTCACACAAGACTATTCAATAATTATGTCATGTAATTTCTTGTCAGATGGAGATCCTGAGGGAACATAAGGGATGTGGCCCCCTCCCATTTTGTTCCTAGATATCACAAAAATAGAATAGAAAGAAAAAGGTGTTAACCTTTCATTAACCTGTCCAAATGCCTGCAAGTGTGCAGCTTGACAATATATGTACATGTACATGTATGTCTGTGTAGTAAAAGAGCCCAAATCTACCTGCATGAACCTGAGTATGGTCTATGCCTTTGGCAGGTCAGTATACTGGCAGGTGGTTGGTTTTGTACATTGCATGCCACACATAGGGATCTTTCTACCAATCTCACTGTAAGGCAGTCTTGGTGTGAATTAATCACATAAGGCCTACTCATTTTCCAGGGATTCACATTTCATTGTTGCCTGTGTGTGTGGTCAGTAGGCTAGTGGAAAAAGAAAATTATACTCATCAATACTAAGAACTTACATTACTTCAAACTTGAATATAAGAGAATTTAGCAGCGCTTATAATGGTATTTATGGAAGGGTCTGGTATGTTTAAGAAAAGAAAGCGTGAACGCCCTTGCCACTCACAACGATTGCATAAGAGGTAACAATAGCCAATGCGTAGGCACAATGCAGAGAGTGAGGGTGGCCACGCAGGGTATTGAAGTTAACGTGAGCCGGGAAGTTGCCATTTGAAGGCAACTCCACACCACTACTGGCCACAGGAAAGAACAAGTTACTCAGCACATACATTAACTCGTCATTTGCGGTCATTTTGGGGGGATTCTCTGCCTCTCCTGGCCTTGAGAACAATCTGTCCTGCTTGTTTTGTTTTTGTCTCACAAGGAACAAATTTACTGTGCACATGCTGAGCCAACTGTTAATTGCTCCTTGTTTTATTGCTTGGGAAATTGGCGAGAAAAAATAAATGGACATTTAGATCTTTAAAAGGTAAATTTCTCTTCAGAGTGAATTAGAAAACAAAATTGAGGCAGAAAGCAACTGTTTTTCTAACATTTGTTTGGTTTCTTGTGATTTTCAAGCTGGTCGTTCTGTAGTTGAACCATCCAGTGTGGTTCAGTGGTGGCACTTGAAATACCATGGACATAAATCGATACATGTGAGATTGTGGCATGGTATATGGTATGGTATGGTACAAGTATGGTATGGTATGGTACAAGTATGGTATGGGATAGTATTTGGGGCTGGATGACCTGCTTGCTCTGGCCGCTCCATTGGCTGTAGAATAAGGGGGTCATCTGAAATGAATGGCAGACCATGGCATACTTGGATTGGATCACAGCCAGAGGTGAGTCATGGTCCTCACTAGAGCCATGCACTTATACCTAAATTAATCAAAAGATGAAGATTTCATACTCTAGAAACTGTGAGTTGATTTTAAAATCCTCAATTTGCTACCCTTCTCAAAGCAATACATTGCTAGGGTAAATTATGCATTTGATTAATTAGGTTGAATGCACAGATATTTGCATATAGACTCATTTCTCACAAATAAACATACATATGTGCTGGTATAGAACCTAGCTATTGCATGGATGACACTAAGTGATTGCTGCTTTCTAAGCTTTATTTCCAAGCAACAAAGGAAAAATGGAAGAACTTGATATAGTTTTGAAATTTGCAAAGACAATTTTCACAAACAAGTTTCGGGTCAGTTATTTGCTTTCCTTTGTTCTAAAGACAAAAACATTGGTCAACTAAATATTTGGCTGTGGATGATTTTTGTTTATATCATTGTTGTGATTTGTAGAGGACTAATTAAATACATTCATTTTGTACATTGCTGCACAGTTCACAATGAGGCCACAGATTCTGCATATTACCATACGCACGTAGTGTACAACATGTTGCATTTACAGAACTGACACCAGATACTATATTCACACCATCATCTGTCTAGTAATGCTCTTGAGATTTTTTTTTCATAATCTTTTAATAAGTGCCAAGCAAAGCCTTTTTATTTATTCAGTTGTCAGAATAACCAGAAAACTGCATTGATTTTCAATCCTCACCATTATTGTTCATCTCCAGGAAAGAGCGTTCTGAAGTGCAGTATGAATTCTGTCCAAGCTGTGTTTGGGCTCTGTGTCTTTCAGGTAGGATTATAGCTGCAGAGAATTGATCTGGCTGACAATAACTGTCTCACAGAAATGACACTGGTGCCCAGCTCTGATTTCATGCTGAATTGTATCAGAAGATGCCCACCGGTGACATATTTGCATTAAGATAGATTCCAAGCTAAAGGGGGAGGGGTAGGCCTATTCTAGGATAACAAATAAACTTGAATATCACTGCTTGATGAGATGTGTATTAACATTATGTAGATCATGTGACACCTTTTGGCAAGCCTTCAGGTAATTCCAGCATCTTCCAATATTAAGGCCATCTGCAACAGATATTAATTACAACTAAGGAAGACCCCCAGGCACCTGAATAATAAGTAGAGCCGTAGTCCACCATGGTAGAACCAATCATTATGGCTGGTCACACACTTGAATACAAACCCAAACTGAAATGAACATTTGTGATGTTCTTGGCATGGGGAGATGGCCTACAAGTTGGATGGGAAAAAACATAAATCCCATAGGCCTACCGTATGTACTTACATGTACATGTACTACACTATACTCAATTACATGGTGTACTAAAGATCAATAACAAGCATTACCCAATGCAAAAATATCTTTTCAGTACGATATTTTGCATTTTTAAAGTTGCCCAGAATGTCAGGTCTTTTAAATTCAGTCTTACACCTTCTAATTATATTGTGTCATCTAGAAGGGTGAATAGACATTCATTTTATCTGCCATCTACATCAAAGAACTTGTTTACAATTTAGACACCCAGCTTTTAAATTTTGCATCCAAATTAGACACCCTCATCACCAATGCTGTCTCTGCACAGAATCTCCCTCGCACTGCTTTGTGACCACCAGTCTAGAGTCTAATTCCCTAACAAAGACAAACATAAATGAAAGCCAGGTGATCATGGTGCTGGGTTGAAGGGATGGATCCAGTCCATGTGCCCAACCCTCAGGAGATAGTCCTATAGCACTGATTAAAGCCAAGTCTGCATTGCCTGGGTTGCTATTTTCAGGTGATTTGTTGACTACTGGGGCATAATCACAGTCCGCAGCTGCCCAGCTGTACTCACTTGAGCAGCCTGTCTTTTCATCATCAGTGGACATGTCTCTGTCTTAAACAAGCAGTCTGAGAGCCAGGGAATATTAGCACACCTGCGGGAGGGGTCTGATGACAGACTGCTGAGTGAGGCAGAGATGTGCTGGGTGGTTTTTCCCCTGGATTAAGAGTGTGCACATGTGGGTGTGTGTGTGTGTGTGTGCGTCTGCATGCACAGTGCACTGATTGATTCAATCCAACAGCAGACAATTGTCTGTGAAGAAATACATGGTGATGGTTTGCAAAGATAGAAAGTGTAACTTATCACCCTGGTGACGTGCGTTTCAACTTTGTAATAAGGATGTGCATATTCCTACATGTACATGTACTGTACATGTACATCAATTTTTATATAATGTCTTCCAATGGTGATTCAAGGCAGAACTTGTTTGTTCACACAGGAAGACGACTGCCACAAGTTACATTACCAAATCTCTTAAGTGGCTCAATGCAGAGATCTGAGACCTACATAAATTGCTTGGCAGGTTGGTGATCCAGCTAGCATTGATTTAACGAGGGAAGGAAACTAACTCAGACAACTGGCTAGAGGAAATACCTGAGCATCAGAAAAAATAGGAACTTTAATAGAACTGGTGCCAGGCCAGCATCATGGGAGACACAGTATGGTTTGGGATTTTATGACATATTGTCTTGTGATGTTATAAGTTATAGGGATCATCTGTAAAATGTTTGATTTTTCTTTTTTGATCTGTCATGATGGTTGCACGTTTAGACATTACCATGTCACAACCAGGCATTACCATGTCACAACCAAGTTTTGTTCTAGGATTTTCCAATGGGCTTCAAAAGTACATGGTGTCTTCTGGAAGTAATCAAATCACATTAGTTGACAGCCTATCTAAATAGTTCATGACAGGTATAAATCTCTACAGAAATGTTGATTACCCCTGTCTTTGGGGAGGGACGGGTGGGGAGTCAGAGAGGTCTTGAATTTATGAATGACTATTCTGATATTGACACGTTTTACCCATAGGGTGGAAAGCCATGACTGGAGGGATGATGCAGTGCAGTTATCATGCAGTGGTTTCACATTGGATTGGTTTATCACACTGAATGTGTTGTACATTTCTTACATGTATGTTCATCCCCTTGCTAGTCAGCTTATCCAAATGTGAACCACCGGCAACTTTAAGTCCTGCCTGAACCTCAATCCCATATTCAGTTTAATCCATACCAACCACTGCCCATTCTTAATCGGACTTTCTACTTTAACCCACACAGCTTTCCACATGAACACATACTCATAGCATACTGGATGGACAGCAAGTCTTGGTCTTCTGTCTGATCTGATCTTATTCTCTAAACTTGTGTATTTGTATTCACACAGCTTTACATGTAGTTCTGCATGTCACAAGAAAGGTTCATATGCGATGTGTTTTTTAATTGAAGGACACTCACTTTTTAAGAAGGAATTTATGATCAATCTGATGCACAAAAGATCAACTTCTTATCAATGGACCTTGGACACCAAATGTGAAATTTACAATATAAGTTCTTTGAATTAACAGTAGATAAGATTGAATACATTAGAAACTTGTATGCAGGGTGATGATGAATGCATAACCTTTTCCTGGCAGTCAGTATGATTCAGTGCTGGAGACAGTTTGCTATGTGACTGGTACCCACCTGTTACACTCAGGCTGATGTCACTGATTTATATCATACTGTCGTGATTGTCAAAAAAAATATTGTGCTCGGTGGAAGTTAATCTAAACGGAAAACACAATGTTGCACATTTTGGCTGATTGAATAGGAAAATTAATTTTGTTGTATTTTTGTAAAGTGACCTTCATTTTTATAAATAATTTCTCTTTGGTCAATTTTCTTTTTTCAATTTGTAATCCAGCCCAGCACACATAAAGGTCCTCTAGTACAATGAGTACTTTGTTTTTAATCTATATTCCAAACACTTTGATGTAATGATAGACACTCATTAATGAATAGATTTAGTTCAATAACATTTGTACTTTTAGAGAGCACTCTTTCTGAAATTGGTTATATTTTTCATCAGGAAAATTGTTTTGATGGAAAACACAAGTTGTTGTCAGCTGCTTGATACCAGCTAGGAAAGTTTTTGTTTTCATATACAGCCGAAATGTGAACACCAGAAGCAAGCATGATGTCAGTTTCTGCATGCATGTATGATACCTTTAAGTACTTGTATATTAAAGTCTAAGCATATATCATCAGCTGGCTGCCCTGCCCCTCAACAGCTGTGCCATGCATGTTCATGGGGAAGGAGAGCTGATGAGAGATTGATGGAGGGACTTGGTACACAGGGTAGGTCCTGCATGATGTCTGTCATGAGGTAACCAGTCTGGGTTATCAGAAGACAGGTGGGTACAGGTGGCCTTCTCTCAACTGATCCTCTCTGATCCTGACCAATGGGTGTCAGCTAACAACACACCCATTAAAGGCTATACCATTGCCTGATGGCAACTCAGCTCTTGACAATGTTCTTTCTTTCAAGCTCCCCTAAAACATTTTTTTAAGGGCTCCATTTGTATGTAATCTGTTGGAAGAATTGTTTTGTTAAATTCCATTAATTTGTCACTGCCTCACGCAAGTATGGTTTCTATCTTGCTCATTGATACAACAACATGTATGTGCAAATTGTGCATTGTGTGTTGAGGGGAAATTAATAATCAGGGAAGACTTGAAGTTGAAGGCTCTTGCTCATGGAGTCAATTAGCAGGATTGTGTCATTAATCACAAAGTGGAAGGAAGACTACATTAGACTGAACCATAGTACATATGTACACATCCATGCAAGAATTAGTTTAGTTTATATGAGATGTTTTACGAAGTGAGGAAAATTCTACACACATTTTGGGGATTTGGTTTTCTACATTTTGAAGTGGTAGATAAAAAACTAGATATGTATTCTGTTGAGAAGACCTCAATTGAATTATCAAGCCCCAAATTTGTATTTTTCTGGTCATTCCAGTCAACATTTTTGTTTTGTTTTGTCAAATTATTGCCCTACAATATCAGTAGGTCTGTTTGTAGTATTTGATTGATATATAGAAAACCTCTTTGAGGATTAGCCATCACCATTATCACAACCATAACCATAAGAAAAACCTTTACCGTAATGATATTTGCCATGGTCACATATCATTCATTCACAAAACACTAAATCTCATTGTTAAATCTCTTATGTTATCACTCTGGTCTACCATTCATTGGAGAAAAAAATCTACAGGTTAGGGCCTTCAGCAAACAGCTATGCAAGTTGCACCAAAGAAAATAAACTGGGGAGATCATTGCTTTATTTACATTAATCAATACTTGTTTCAATATTTTGTGTACTTAAAGGAAAACAGCTCTTTGTAAATTAATTCATGAATAAACACATACATAGATTAGTTCAAAGTACTGTTATATCCTTGCAAAGTAAGGACAAAAATATGGGGAGAAAAGGAATGCTTACAGTAGAAACAAGAGAAAATGGACTGTGGAAAGATGCTCAGCTGATGGGTAGAAGCTGGAGGCCAGGTGAATGAGATGGTCTTGTAGTGAGGAGAGGGTCTCATGGAAGATCAAAGAGATGGAAGTGGTAGGGTGGGGCCCATAATTATGAGTAAACAATTGAATAAAGCATACATGGTGTTAGTCATCCCCTTTCTGGGTATTGAAGTCGTTGTATTGGATAGTCTAAATGTGCTTCATTCATCTTCTGTGTGTTCCATAATTTGTATCTCTTTTGTACCTTATTGTATGATGTAATGATTATTTCTTTTCTCACGCGTGTCAGTTTGGCAGGTGTGCACTTTATAAATTGTCATCAGGATTATTAATTACAAGGGTATTAATTGGGTTATTAATTGCAGGGTCGAATGTATATTAGTCTTTGAAACCCAAAATGTACATATCCTCAGTTATGTCAGTTTTCCTTCCATAGCTGGGCTGTGGTGCGAAGTTACATGTAGTTTGACTGCCAATCCTTGTAAGCCAGGACAAAGCTGATGAACTAGATCTTGGTTTGACCACAAACTATTTGGCCTGATGCACAAAATAGACAGATCTTACAGTAATGAGTAGCTGGCATGCCAGCACTACACATCAATGGCTTCCCCATCTGCCTCAATCAATTCACTATGTTGGAAGTGGGATTTACTCAATTATTTTGTTGTGATTATTTGACTTTGGTACAGGAAAGGCAGGTGGTTTTCACATTGGAATTTTTTTCTCCTGTCTACAGGATGGCTTGTGGCTATTTAGAATGATGAGAGTGGGATTTCAGGATAGATAGTGTAGTTCATAGAAACAGGCTGATTGACTCACACTTGCCTAGGAAGATGCAAATATTGCTACACAAAGGCAATGTCGTATGTCTATGATGTAAGAATCAATATACCTTTGTATTTTATCTTAAGACATGACCAATTGCAGTGTGTGGTGGTATATCAAAACTTGTATTAATCTAAGGCATATTCATGAAAACAGGCATTATTTATAATTACACAAAAAATCTATTTTGCTTAAACTAGCTCAGGTGATTGCTTGCTTCTGTTTTTTGTTATCTTTACAGGGAGGTTGGATGTATTGTGAATTTCAGAACTAAACATGTCTACGAATATAAAGTGAAAAGTAAAATACAATGGAAATGTCTGAAATTGATAATATAAATTTCATAGGCAGACCCAGATACATGTAGATATATACATGAACAATGTATATATTGTAGATGTGAACGCAAGTACCATATACCATTGCTCTCAGATTGAGTCATGGGCATTAAGTTTCTCTTGCAAGCTTATATTTTCAAAAATTTAGTGGGCCTGACATTTCGATCCTAGCAGGACCTTTCTCAAAGGCAGAGTGACAAGAACAAAACAGATACATGTACACAAAGTAGGGGGAAGAGAGTGGATAGGACACGGATGAGAAACAAAGGACAAAGAGTAGGGTAGGGATTAGTGAGAGGAGGGGAAAGATCAAAGAGAGAAGTGTGGAGGAGTGAACACAAAAGAAGGATTATCGGAAAGCTGCATGGTGTTAGTCATTACCCTCCTGGATGTTGAGACCATGTGGTTGAATAGTCCGAAGACACTTCATCCATATTTTCTCACGGTTAAGACGGACAGCATTACTACGGTGACCAAGGGATTCTATGCCCAGTACACTCATATCTGATATCGAATGATCAGGGAGATTGAAGTGATACCCAACAGGGGTGTCCATTTTACCGGTTTTGATTGTAGACCTATGGCCATAGATCCGTTTTTAGGGTGTTTTTGGTCTCGCCAACATACTGAACATTACAAACTCTACAAGAGATGAGGTATATGATGTTTGAGGTAGTGCACGTGAAAGAGCCATAGGTCGTGTGGGTAGTTCCAGAAGAATGTCCATTGAAAGAGTCTATTTCCTTGACATGTGTCTTGCAAACAATGCATTTCGAAGTAAACTTAAATGTACCAAAATTAGTGGGAGGTGAAGTGTCCAAAGGGGGAACCTCTGCTCGGACAATTAAGTCACGCAGGTTACGGGGGCGCCTGAAAGCCAAAACAGGCGAATTTGGAATGGCATCATCAGCCAGACGATCTAAAGTGTGGAGAATATGGTGGTTTTCCTTAGTTATCTTCCCGAGAGGAGGGAGAGAAAGGTGGTAAGAAGTAACTAGAGGAACCTTGGGATTGTACTTGGGACCTGGTGGCTTTTGTTTGAGTGCCGAACTTCTGGTAATGGAATAGACTTTAGCAATGGAGTTCTTCACTTGGCGAGAACTATAGCCTCTAGCAACCAAGTTACTGGCCAATACACGTGTATGGCGGCAAAAGTCAGACTCATTGGAACATATGCGCCTCAATCTGAGGGCCTGGCTGTAAGCTATACCAGTCTTACAGTGTCTAGGGTGACAATTAACTTGAGGCATGAAGATATTGATGAGTGTCGGTGGGCTTAAAATACAAGTCAGTAGTGAGTGTATTGAGGTTTATTCGGACGGTGACATCCAGAAAGTGTGTCTGCTGAAGAGACTGCTTCCATGTGAATTGATAGTCCTGTGGAAGGAATTGATGTGGTCAAAGAAAGCATTCAAGCTGCTACCGTCCCTAGTCCAAATGAAGAAAACGTCATCTATGTATCTCCACCAAATCCAGGGACGGCATGGAGCCTCACTGAGCAGGCTTTCCTCAAGGTCACCCATGAAGAGGCAGGCAAAGGAAGGAGCCATGCGCGTGCCCATGGCAGTGCCATGCACTTGAAGATAGTGCTTGCCAAGAAAGGAGAAATTGTTCTTGGCCAGCACTAGCCTCATGAGGGTGGTTATGTCAGAGATAGGGGAGAAGACTGTTTTCCTTTGGCCAGGGCTGAGGAGCAGGCTGAGGAGCAAGCTTATATTTTATTCACTTATTTTTCATCATCTTAAAAAGAAAGCTAGCTCAATTCTGTTGGCCATCCATTTGGCTATTAGACTACGGTATTTAATGGTTGATTTCATCATAAACTATTGTCGCCTGTTGTAGAATGACACTCGTGAATTGAATTCTTTATTCCATTTTAGCCTTTTGTCCATCAAAACACTCTTGACAATGCATTCAGCACACTGAATACATATCCATGTAGGCCATGCCCAAAGACCACCAATAACACATAATGAACTATTTTGAATGCACTATTTTGAAGGCTCAATTTGAAGGAGAGATTAAGACCTTGATTGTGCTTAGGAATGAGATGATTCTGTCCTTGAAAGAGTTAGTTGTCTGGTGGCCTATAGGCCATGATTGACAAGCAGATGACCACCACTATATAACACAAATATAATCAGACCTCAGACAGGGAATTAATTTTACAGATGCATAGCCATCTGGCCCTAGATTTAGTGACATGTAAATCCCCATACAGAAGTGGTCATTACATGAAAGTAACTAATTAACATACTGAATATAAGCTGATACATGTACTCAGTCTGTAACAAGCTAAAAATCATTGTGAAATCATTGTTATATTTAATTCACACAAGACCAGCTGGTCCTGTATGAATCTCAAGTCAAAGTGCTTTAAATGATTGGAATGATTATTTTTAAATAAATAAAGGAAAACAAATGATTGGGAGCTTTTGAACAATGCTGTCCACATGTATTTATAAACAGCTGTTGAAATTTGGAGGATCCGATGTTTTGATCCTAGCAGGACCTTTTCTCTGCCTTTGAGAAAGGTCCTGCTAGGATCGAAATGTCAGGCCCTTCTAATTCTTCATATTTTGCAATCTGGTCATTTTAGCCAGTAAGCAGTTTGCAACATGTTTGCATATTAGTACTCTTGTTGTTGAAATTGTTCACTTTCAGTGCCTTAACATACAAATGAGAGTCAAATGAGAGTTGCACACAGACACTTACTCCATTCTGAATCACTCCATTCATTACTACTCCATAGCTGTTACATTGAAGAAGGCCCTGATCAATGATGGTTCTCATTCTTCATTACTTAAGCGCTGTTTTGGTGATTTACATTGAGCTGATGAATTCCCGCATTACAAACGTTGCCTGTCTTTGACCTCAAATAACCTTTTATGAAGTACAGAGGTGCACAGCTGAGCAGATCTTTCTCATTATAATTTCATACAAGGAAAAGTGTTGAGGGTAAGATCCTTAGATGCTGAGATCCACGGTTCATCTTGGATGCGGCTCTTGTACAATGTACACCATTGTGTTTTTAGAGCTGACAATATGTGTTTACATACACATCTGCACATGAAATAGACATACATCTTTGTAGATCGTGTATAGCATACAAACTTTGCGCCAAATTACTGTATGTATTCTCAAGCAAAGGATTGCTCCATATGAATGTACACAAGCAACACATATTGAATCCTCATAGGCCTACAGAATATTCTAGAAAATGAAAGCTTGAGTGTAACATGATTTACAGTAGCAGTAAATTAAATAGTACTGCGATTTTAGACTAAAGCCTAATGTTTAAACTTAACAATTCCCTTTCCTGTAGATTGTATCTATGTTAGGCCTAATAATTAATTCAAACAAATGAAGCAAATGATTAATCATGTAGTTGGTCAGATGCATCAGTGAACACTGAAAAATAACATTCCCTAACATTCACTTATTAGACATAATTATGTATTTGTATGGTGCACTGTATTCCCAATCATGTTGGAGTGTTATAAATGATAACTTGTACACATAAGTGATATTCTTATAAATTGTGTGGCAAGAATTCTGATCATAGCAAAAGTTATGACAGTTTCATAAGTTCAGCTTGCCATTGTGCATTCCACCATACTTATAATGTGTATATCATTGCAAAGCTGGTTGCATGGCTTCACTTTATATGGTCTGTGACTTGTGAGAGTTGAGGCAACAACTGGTGGGCCACAGTGCAGCTTCCAGCTGTTTTCTCAATTTTGGCAGGCACTTTAAAACATGAGGCTCAAGGTGCAGTCACACCCATGGGAAGTATGAGTCTACATACTATATAGTGCAACAGTACGGGCATTTGCAATGTTAACACAAAGAGCATTCAGTGTCGGGGATACCCAGTAACCATTTTTGTCAGGCTTGGTATTTAGGGTACAGTCTACCTCCTGCAGCGTCTGTCTGATCCCACCTTCAGATCAGAAACTTTGGAAGGGAAGCCCTTTGTCCCCATGTATAAACAAGGTTAGGCTATCAATAGTATCATATTCCTTGCATCTGGTCCCCTTAATGAATTTTTCATCACACATTCAGCATTGCTTATTCTTCTGCACCTGATCCCAAGAATGGTATTATATCTTTTCAGGATCCATGTACTGCACGTGAATTCACTTGGAATATGGTATGAAATATTTCAATGAGATATTATTGCTGAGTGAAAATACTGACAATGACAACTTCACTTTACTTTTTGAGTTGATGAATTCAAATGTGCATTGAATTTCTAGGAGTTTTGTTTAGATAAAATGGCCTCAATTCACATTCATCCTTGTTCATGTATTCAACTACATATGTAGTATTCTGGGATTGGGAAGGATTTGTGAGTGTAGGGCAGGGGTCAGCCTAATCTTTACCAATTACACGGCCAGATTCTAAAAACCTTGATTCTTGGCAGATCAATTCCCTACTCATATACATGTATATCCCAATTAGTCATATTTGTCACATTATTACTACACAACATCATGATCATAATCATTATCATCGCCTTCGCCATAATCATCGTCGTCGCCATAATCATCGTCGTCGTCATGATCAGCGATTTCACTCTAAATGAACCAAGTCCAAATGCAGTACATACATGTACATGTAGGGTCTGTTTGTGCTACAGATGTACAGTACACATGTATATTCTGCTTCATGGTCTGAGAGTACATGTTCTTCGAAAGGTCAAATTTTGTTCCACATTTAGAAAGAAACCAAACCTTTATGCCACATAGAAGTTATTCAGATAAAAGTCAGGTTGGTCTGAAAGACAGAGCTTTAGTTTCTTTGCTTTAAGGTCCTTATCATTGTTGTACAGAAACTGTCAACGTACATATGGACACAATTTGGAGTCTGCCCTGGAAATCCTGGTTTTAGCCATGACACACACACAGGAAACAATCCACCTAATGCAATCAAAGCCACATGCAGTGAACTGAATTGATCCATTTCATTACGGAAGTTTCTATGTCAGATGACATGTTGATGTCTGTGGCATTTCTATCTACATTATTAGTTATATAGGATTACCTACACAGGTTTACCTGTACATTAAAAAAACACATTTTCATTAAAGTCATGGTTAACTTCAATTTCAGATGTAGAAGACTGCATGCGATGCTACAACATATTTGTCTTTAAAAACCTTTTGAGAGGAAGTCCATTTCATCTTTGATGATTGTGTGCATGGGGTTATTTTCTGTTAAATTGATATATCTTGTACTCGATCATGACACTGGCAAAAATCATGTGTCATTAAATCGGTGTGGTGCTAAATGAAGCCAAGTAATAATCCTGGAGTTATCTCAGTTTTATCAACTAGGTCATTTCTGATGTATCACTTGATTGATTCTGCAGAAACATGAGTATGCATGTAGTTCTTTGTGATAATGTAAGCAGTATGTATGCAGCTCCAAACTGTCTAGGCACAACTCCCCAAAGGCTTGTAGCCAGCTTGCTCAAGAAGTTGACATCAGTTCCAGATGAGACAGCTTGAGTGGGTCAAGGATCTTTCAGGAGTGTGTGTGAGAGGGGGGGGCAGTAGATGGAATCATTCTCACAAGTACAGCATTTCTGGTAATGGTACTATCACAGTGGATCAATTCTAGTCCAGGAAATGTGCTGGGAATCAGAAAGTCAGGATGTCTTGTTTTTTTATGGTTACATATAAACCAGTGTTTGGTCACACACATATCCTTGCTCAGTCTTCATATGGGTAATATACTTGCTTGTTTTTGTATTTTTTTGGTTTACTTCACTTTTACAAAAGGAGCAGAAATCCTATAAATTCATAGAGTTACATGTATGAAACTCTTGCAAATCCTGCATATCTTTCTGTCAAACAAAAGACTGTTTCTTACTATAAAATAAATGAATACCAAAACTATGAAGCAACAAAATAAACATTTTGATGAATGTCTTCAGGTTTAAATGTACACAGTATGCAAAATGTAGAGATGATGAAGGAGTTTGGGGAATCACACCTACAACTGTGAAATCAAGACATGTTTACTATCATTCCCATTGTTTGCTCTCTCTCTCTATCTCTATCTCTCTCTTTCTCTCTCTATCTCTATCTCTCTCTCTCTCTCTCTTTCTCTCCCTCTCTCTCTCTCTCTC